>CM077458.1:11959830-12285090 GCA_039654765.1 Mylopharyngodon piceus | reverse complement strand
TATAGATGGAGAGAAACTGAGAGGCCTTTCCTGAGGAGTGAGGTGTCATTTTTCTGATGGTTCATACTTTGTCATGCCTTTTCTTGCGCACGTTTAGAAATTAAAAACAATGCTTTATAGGGTTTATGGCAAGACACTAGGTGAACGGTAAAATTTAATCATTAAGACCGTTACAAGTTTTCTGAAATGTTATGTTTAAATAGGCAAATGAGGCTTTAATCAGTTTAAATATACACTCAGTAAATATTGGATAAAGCCAGGTTCAAAATTCCTTTTGTTGACATTAAAGGTTTTTACAGCGTGGATTTTTGGATCTCTTTTTATGACTCCATAATGCATAAAATATGGTCAACAGCCAGAAAAATATACTTTGGCTTGTTGGGTCTTGCCTTACAGAACTTATGTGAATTCACTTTCTTTGTCTGTACACATTTTAGGCCTGTTTGGAGATCCTAACAAACCTTTTCAGGGAAATATGCTGACATTAATAACACAACTGTTTATGTTTCTGTCATGTATCTGTTGCTAACATCAGTTTTATCACCCTTTTACCATCTGTTTTTGTTGCTGTATCATGCTGTGAAAACACAGGACGGTTATGGTAGATTTCAGCAGTTTCAGGAAGTATTGCACATATGGTTGGTATATCAATGTCAAACAGTATGCTTAAATTGATGCTTAAACTTTATATACTAAATCCACAATTTATTACTATTAAAATTACTTCTATAATAGTAACTCATGGTAATATACAAACTAGCCTTGCATTCAAAACTCCTGAGAACATCCATTTATTTCATGTCCATTTTATGAAAGAAAAAACTGAAATTGACCCTGAAATGTATGAAGCAAGTTTGTAAAAACTGCATTAAGCATGAAGGCTGTCTGACCTTAAGACTCTTTATGCATCTGTTACAGTGGCAACAAGAAAGAGCGCTTTACTAATTTCAAAGCAATCATTACACATCCACAACAGACATCGTACAGAGCCGGTTTCATTCGGTTTGTGGTCACCAAACAGTTACATACACAACAGGTAATCGGCAGCCTGGCACAGTCATAGCATCTGGACAACACCTTTTGTTTGCAAACATAAAGACATTGACATTCTTTTTAAAATACAATTACACTGTACATTATACAAAACAAAAGCCAACAAAAACTCCTAGAAATGTACAAACCAAAAACATACAAAAGACGGCTGGGCAATTACAGTTCAGATGATTCATATTGTGCTATGAAGCTGCACAACACGTGTCCATTTGTTTATTATTACGTGTGCAAACAGGCGTATGTCTCTATAGACGAGGATCTTTTGTTTGTGGTAGAAACAACATGGCCGTTCCTCGACGGCATCCGCGGTTCTTATCTGACCAGATGGAAGGTCAGCCAGTACATGAACACAGGCTGTGCTGCAGCGATGGCCATGGTCAGGTACATTCGCAGCTGGTTTTTGGCTCCTCGCACTAACCGTCCCTCCGCAGCAGCCTCAGATAGGATCTTTAACCGTAATGTCCGAATCTGTCAGCGAATCAGAAAGAAGATCAGGAGGCGTGTCACAGAACAGCCACATCTAAAGTCTTGAGATCAAGCCAGATGCATAAACTACAAGTTAGTCATCTAATTGTTTCAAGACGGTTCATAACTTTTTTTTTAAGTCAGTTACATAAAACGTAGATTGGTCTAATTTGATACAGAAAAGTAAGAGCGATTACCCCTAACTAACTGCCAGTTGATCATACTAGTTCTTAAGACACACAGTCTCAACATAATGGCTATATTTATGCAACTGGCTCCAGATCCTAAATGTATGGGAGCTTGTTTCCGCCATGAAATAAAAAATAAAAAAGGTAATTGCGACTTTGTATCTCACAATTCTGACTTTTTCTCAGAACTCCGAGATATAAAGTGAGAATTGTGTGTTATAAAGTCAGAATTGCGAGTTTTAAAGTCAGAATTGCGAGTTATAAAGTCAAAATTGCGAAATATAAAGTCAGAATTGCGAGTTATAAAGTCAGAATTGCGAGTTATAAAGTCAAAATTGCGAAATATAAAGTCAGAATTGCGAGTTTTAAAGTCAGAATTGCGAGATTATATCATGCAATTCTGACTTTATAACTTGCAGTTATAAAAAGTCGGAGTTACCTTTTTTATTTTTTTTTATTTAGTGGTATGTATATGCCATATGAGTGAATTCAGACAGCAATAGATGTTATACAAATATAGAAACACTGTCTTTTCTCTATGAACTTAGGTTACAAAGGATGGAAAGGAATATTATATACATACTACTGTTCAAAGGTTTAAGGTCGGTAAGTTATTTTAATGCATTTTACAGAAGTCTCTTCTGCTCACCGGGGAGGCATTTATTTGATCAAAAATACAGAAAAAACTGTGAAATATTATTACAATCTAAAACAGCTGTTTTCTATTGTAATATATTTTAAAATGTAATTTATTCCTGTGATCAAAGCTGAATTTGCAGCATCATTACTCCAGTCTTCAGTGTCACATGATCCTTCAGAAATCATTCTAATATTATGATTTGATGCTCAAGAAACATTTATGATTATTATCAATTTTGAAACCGTGGAAACCGTGAACCTTTTATTTTTCAGGATTCTTTGATGAATCAAAAGAACAGAATTTATTTGAAAAATAAATCTTTTGTAATATTAAAAATGTCTTTACTGTCACTTTTGATCAATTTAATGTGTTCTTCCTGAATAAAATTATTTATTTCTTGTAAAAATTTCTTTCCAATTGGATAAAAATGTCTGATATGCAAAAAGAAAACTTTGACTGCTTTCTGAACTAAAACCCTGGCTAGAATAAAGTAGCAGATCATGGGAAACGACAGAAACATGAGCACTGGCCGTTTGAACTTCAGAAAAATGATGAAAACAATGCTTTACATTGAAAATACAGCAGCATATGAAGCCATTTCTCAATACACACCGTAAAGACAAAAATAGAGACGCAACACCACAGCAGTGAGAGGTAATATCCAGTCCGGCCAAACAGAAGTCCTGCCACAACTCCCACGATCATCCTGAGGAAACAGATGATGCAGGAATTTACATAGCTGACACTTCCTTTGAAGAAAATGTACATTGTATCATTCAAAGTAATGCAATTGTATGAGGACAATACTGGTATGAAATTATACAGAATTAAATATTAAATGCAAACTAATTTCATTTCACTTTATTTTTCAGTTTCTTTTTTATTTTTAGTTAAAATTAAAAAAAAAAAAAAAAAAAAAAGTAAAGGATAGGCAACTGTGCAGCAAATATTACCCAACAGCACCACCTAGAGTCCAAAATACCAGCAGAATTTGACCCCAAGTAGTTTGAACCTGTACAGGCATGAAAATTATGATATTGTGGCATATCTAGGGTAAACAAAGAATAACCAATGGCCTCACCCAACATATTTGTATCCAGAAAAGGCCACCAGGTCGATGGTGGTGAGGTCAGTGTTAACGGTCACCAGATAAAGACTGAGGAGCACAGCCAAAACCTCGATAATGAGCCACACCAGGGCCGAGCTGGCCTGAATCCCAAGAATCTCTGGAGAAAACCTGAAAACAAGAACAAAATAACAATCAATGAGCAAAAACGGAAAACAAGGAGGAAAAGAAGGTCGAGAGCATTCGGGACAATTGCAGGAAGTTCCGTTTGCTGATCATCAGCTCAGCATTTTCCCCTTTCCCTCTGAAACTCGTGAGTCATTAAAACACAGTTCCTCTTGTCAAAATACATCTGATAAATAAAGCTTCAGGGCTTGGTAAAAAAAAAAAAATCATACTGTGACTTTTGATCATTTGGTCTGGGAATGATACCTATTTAAAGTCACCATTAAATCAAAATTGACAATTCTTGTTTTTTGCAATATTTATTATAAATTATTTATCCGTGCACATTTAACCAAACCTGCAGATATTAAAAATAAATAAATAAATAGATAAATAAATAAATGTAATAATAGAAAAATAATAAAGGAATAAATGACTTGATAAAAAAAATATATAATTCATTTTTAATACAATTTTATCCTGTATTTATTTTTGTATTACTTTTTTTCCTTTTGTGTTTGTTTTTACATTTATTTATCTATACTTCTATTTTTTTGTTATTTATTTATTTATGTGTTCATTTATTTTTATATTTATTTATTCCCAGATTTATTTATACATTTATTTATTTTTACTTTTCCGTGTACAATATGTAAACACACACACACACACACTCTCTATTCTTGGCATTGACTTTGACTTAAAAAGTCTCTTTTTGGTTCACTTGATAGAATCTCAATCCATTTCTCATTCACACAGCTGTATTTTATAATCAATTTGAAAATGTAAATATAATATTGTAATATAACAATGAATAATAATAAATTACTTGAGAATTCACTGTATAATGTGTAGCCAAAACACTGGATTTTTTGAGGTGAAATGAATAAAACTAAAAGCTTATCAGCTAAAATGTTAACAGTGAGCCAAAAATTCCTCTGTTGTTGAAATTCTTTTTAAGGGCAAATCTTCGATAGAATCATATTTACATTAGCATGTTTCATTTGTCCACGAACAGCCGTGGCATAAGCATTACATTCCCAAGCTGTTGAATTCTCACAGTATCTGCTGTAGATAAGGGAAGAGCAGCTCTTACCGGTTCTGTGTGCCCAGAGCCAGTCCTGCAACCAGGACATACGTAATGAAACCCATCACTGCGGAGCGAGAACAAGACAAACACATACAGATGCATTTAGTAAACATTTCCTTTTTCATTTCCACGACTGTACACTTTCCCATGAATATACCTTAAGATACAATAAGAATTTTTAAATTACACATCACTCATTAAAATTCTTGAATTGAAAGATTATTATAAAATATGGCAGCACAGTGGCTCTGTGGGTAGCACTGTCGCCTCACAGCAAGAAAGTCCTTGCTTATGAGTCCCATGCCATGTAATGGAGAGGGTCTGGGAAAGACCTGGCAACCTACCCCAAAAAAAACATTGCCAAGAAAATTCATGGACAGTCTCTCGCGTATGGCAAGAGAATCACCAAGAGTCGGATACAACTGAAATGGTAATAGATAGATTTTAAAATATGGTTTGGAGTCATACCAGGAATGTACAGATCAGGGGCGTTGATATCAAACCGTGGCGCAACTGGTGTATCCTGCTGATACCTCACCTCCCAGTTCTACAGAGAGAGGACATTACAGGAACATTCACAGAATTTATTCATCTTTGTAAATGTTAGTTAATACAAATAGTTCATGTCAGCTCAGCTCCATTAAATAATATTTACAGATAGAACTATTGATTTTTATAATGCATTTTTAAATGTTGACATTAACATTAACTAAGATTAAATAGATGCATTAGAATTATTTATTTATATATTTATAATAATTATACATATATATATATATATATATATATAGACTGTGCACCGTATCAGTCTTCAAAACTTCTCCTTTTTGAGTTTCATGGCAGAAAATAAATCAAGGGTTTGGACAAACATGAGTAACTGATGACAGAATTTTCATTTTTAAATGCCTAAATCATATCCACAAATATCCACTAAAAACACTGACTTGAACAGCCCTTGTGAAAAAGAAGTGCACTTAATTGTACTGAATGAGCACTTGTAGTTTACTTCAAATCTTAAAAGTATATTTAAAAAAAAAAAAAAAAAAAAAAAAAAGAACAGATAATGTAATATTAATGAAATAAAAGGCCATACACTTTCATGACTGACCATCTTTTAAAAAGTGCACTTTATAATAACCCTTCAAAATCTTAGTATATATAGTATGTAAAAGCATCAAGTATATGTTAAATCATTATGATTTAATAATCTATTGTCAAGCTTTAAAGAAGTACACTTATTTTGATGTTGACTAACATACTAAAGCACATGAAAAGTACTTGATTATAGTTTTAACTGTAGTGTGTTATCACTTACTGATCATTTTCCATACCCGTTGAATTTCCATTTCTAAATGAATTTGACTGATAAACAGGATTTGCTTGTTTTGCTTGTTTTGCTGTTTTGTTTTGCTCTTATTCCAGTCTTTTAAAATAGTTTAAATGAATGCCTTAAAGAAATTTAACAGTGTTAAACATATTGAATTAGCTGTAAACATTAACAGACTGACAGCACTACTACTATGAATATTAATTACGAATTTCGGCATAAACACATAAATTACATACAATGAAATGATTGTCAATTAAAAAAAAAAAAGGTTTGTTGTGATATTATTCATCAAAATATCTCTTCTCCTGTCACTGAAAACGTGCAAGTAGTCCACTGTAACTTCAGCATTACAAATGTGTAATTACAAATATATTTAAATAGTTTCATTAGAAAAGACATTGAAGTATATTCTAATTTATCATATATCAGTCAATATATGCCATATTTACCATTTGAACCATATTTTAAAGACAACAGAATTATGCAATTATAAAAGATGTACTGAAGTCCTACTTAAGCGAGTCAAAAAGCACTCTTAAGTTCAACTAGTTTATTTAATACCAATTTAAACTATAATGCATTTTTATTTAATTGTTAATAACATGCAATTAAGTGCCTGAAAACATTAAATTCAGTTCGCACTTAAGTATATTTTTTCTATAATAAGTACTCTAAAGTGTACTTCTTTTTCACAAGGGCAATGCATTAAGGAAAAAATCAACGAAGTCTGTAAATATAGTGGTGGTCTTACTTCATGCATGTAGGGAAAAACCAGCAGTCCAAGTTTCTTGCCAACATAAACCGTGTCTACTGCAAAATAGTACTTTAACTTAGAGATGGGGATGAATCGATCCAGCTGTGGAGCAAAAAGAGATACAAGTCATTTAATCCGCTACAATAAAATAACATATGCAGAATGCAATATGAATCAGAGCTGCAGAGTTGATCCGATCTCCTCTGTAGGGAAAACAAGATGGGAATTGTTTCAACACAGCAATGAACATCACATGCTTTTCTACACCACAACAAACATCCAGCCCATCATCATTTATACTCATAGTCTGACAGCTATCACATACATTCTTGTCCATCATCTCTTTGCCGTGGGAGGCGAGACTGCTGCCGTAGGCCATGGCGAGGTTAGACATGGGGTCCGACAGCAAGGCCTGTCCTGGATACACATCAGGCCCTTTTCCCACACCGCTGTGATCATGTTTGTTCACACCAGCACTAGTGTCCTCAAATAATGGGCTGGGGTCCCCAGGGTCCATCACGGTGCCTCGCATCCTGACCTTCGGCTCTACAACACAAGAATCATATCAAAGTCAGCTCTCATCCACATGACATAAACAAATGACTGTAAATGTCCATAGCACACAGTCCCAACTAGTCATTTTGGTTCATCCACTAATCTAAAGGATGATTTAAAATCATCTGATATGGAGAATTCTGATTTTTGATCTATTTAATGTGTTTAAACAAGCAAATGAAGGCGGAGGTACAAAGAGAAAACAAGAATAAAGATACTTGGAAATGGAAAAAAAAATGCCTGAATTTGCTTTTGCTGTCAGCAGCGTGAATACACACTTATTTAACAACCAAACAAGCACTCATCTGACCAGATAATCTTCAACTAATAATGAAATATGTGTCTTATATAGCATTTCTCCGCCCATTGTTAAGAAACTCAAAGCCTGTAAATCACAAATAATCACGTACGTAACTTACGCTGTCTGGACCCACTCTGGTTTAAAAACTCCATCTCTCCCCAAAACAATGTATCTTTACTTAAACAGTAAGGTCACGAAATACATATATAAATATTTATTAACACATTTAGACGTCTAAGCGAGAAGAAGCTGCCGGTAGTGAAACTAAAATTAGCACCGCAAAAATAGCAGGAAAACTCTCAGCAGACATCACTTCCGGGTCAAGCGTACGGATTAGCTCAGGATTGGATCTTAGTGCGATGACGTAATAATAATAAATGTTGTCAGTCTGTAATGATCTTATACTGACTTCTATACTTATATGGCTTCTATACTCTTTGTCTGTAATGGGTCTTTTTTTATTTATGTTTGTCTTTTGTTATATTGTTCTCGAACTAGTGTTAAATTCACAGTGTTAGATCATGTTGTCCTTAATTTGAATTATCAAGATAAAATGCGTACAAACAAATGTACGCTTGCACCAGCAAACACCTAAAATGGTATTAAACCAAAGACTATATACATATAAAGGGACTTTTTTTATTATTATTATTAAACTTGCCTTAGCGATTGACAATAAAACGTATGATTGGTCTAGCCAGAGCAGCGCGGTGAAAAGTAACAGACACCACATGATTACGTCCTCGATGACATGCATCATTTCAGCGCGTTTGGGGAAAAATCACGCTATTTTTGAGGAGTGGAGAGGGGTCTGATCCATAGTGTGCGTCAGTGTTTAGTAAGTTTTTTGAGTTTGTTTCAGATTAGTTAAAGTTAGGGAAACCATCACATACACATCATCAACATCCAAAGATCAACAGAAGACGTGTCTAATGATATATAAAAGATTTACATTAATATAGGTAACTTTGCAATCTTCACCACGATTATGCAAACAATTGTATTTACATTTTTTTTTTTTTTTTTTTTTTTAATTATTACAATATAACAAAGAATGTCCAGCATTTGTGTTTAAAAACAATCATCATTTGGAATTTCATTTGGAATGTGCAACAAAAATGCAATATTTACACAGCAATAACCTGAATTATATTTGAAAAAGACAATTCGGAAAACACTTAATGATTGCTAGGTGGATATATATCAGTTTTTTAATAGTTTTAATTAAAGGATTAGTTCACTTTCAAATTAAAATTAGCCCAAGCTTTACTCACCCTCAAGCCATCCTAGGTGTAAATGACTTTCTTCTTTCTGATGAACACAATCTGAGTTATATTAATAAATATCCTGATGCATCCGAGCTTTAATGGCAGTGAACGGGACCAACGAGTATGAGCTGAAGAAAGTGCTTCCATCCATCATAAACATACTCCACACAGCTCCGGGGGGTTAACAAAGTCCTTCTGAAGTGAAGCGATGCGTTTGTGTAAAAAAAATATCCATATTTAACAAGTTATGAAGTAAAATATCTAGCAAGAAAGTGTAAAACTCTCGCAGTTCAAAAAGCTTACGCTACGTCCTACATCTTCCCTATTCAACTTACGTAAAAAGTGTAACTGATGCGACGCCAGTTTAACTTTCTTCAGAACTTGAATACGGAAAGCGGTTTGGCGGAAGCTAGATATTTTACTTTATAACTTGTTAAATATGGATTTTTTTTTTTTTTTTACACAAATGCATCGCTTCGCATCAGAAGGCCTTTATTAACCCCCCGGAGCTGTGTGAGTACGTTTATGATGGATGGAGACACTTTCTTCAGCTCATACTCGTTGGTATCACTCAATGCCATTATAAAGCTCAGATGCGTCAGGATATTTATTAATATAACTCCGATTGTGTTCATCAGAAAGAAGAAAGTCATATACACCTACGATGGCCTGAGGGCGAGTAAAGCTTGGGGTAATTTTCATTTCAAAGTGAACTAATCCTTTAATTTCACAATTTTTATGAGGAAAAAAAATACGTTAATAGCTAATATATTTATCAGTTAATATACACAGTTAATATATTTATCTTTGTTGTGTGAGATGATCAACAACTCACACCACAGTGTAAATAGTGCATGATTCAGTGTGAAAAAAAAAAAATATTAAAATGATTGATTGATTGATTGATTGATTGATGAGTATTACTTATGAGTACAGTTTACTCATTTAATCATATTTTTGTTTTTATAGTAGTTAAATCTCACCATCCATATAGTCTAGTATGATATTTCATGTTTGTCTTCATTCAAAAACAAAACACTGATTCTCTTCTGGTTGTGATGGGGGCATTTCCAGTTTGTCAAAATATTATAGTAGGTCATTTGAAATGAAAACACATTTTTTCTGTCAACTGCAATTGACAGTATTCTCTGTAAACAGTTGTGTTTTTGGTCTGCATCACAACCCACATCTGACCACTGTCTTTCACTCCACTGCATGTTCATAATGGCCACAAACCACGCCTACGTCCTCGTCATGAGAACAGTTATTTTTGCCAAGCTTGGCGTGTTTGCAGTGTAATAGAGTCCGTTCCGTCCCTTCGCACTCCACGTCGTCCAGCAGGATCCTGACGCCGCTGCCTCCCGCGCCGAGCTCTGCTCTCTTCGCCACCCGCACTGCCACGGGAAATCCCAGCTGTCGGCAGACGACGGCCGCAGCCTGAATGTTAAACATGTCATCGCACACCGTGCCCCATTCTCCACGCATGAAGATCTCCACTCGCCCGCGGTCCTTCCGTCCGTCGGCGCTGACCAGCCTCGGTGTCCCGGCGCGAGGCCGCCCCCTGCGGCCCCCTTTCCTCCTGGGTTTGCCTCGACCTCGTTTACCAGGTCTGCCTGTGTGGGTCTTTGCGGTGGTTTTGGGTGCCGCGGTCCAGTACGAGGGCCTGGCGGTGGTCAGAGACGGAGGCCGGGGCCGTGGGGTTGTATGGAGAACTTGTGGTCGTGGCGTAGACGGGCGGACGGTGGTCACTGAAGGCATCCTGCGGGTTGTCATCGGTGCTCGCGGTCGTGGGGTTGTGCTGGGTTTGGTCGGTTTTGGTTTGGGAATGGGAGTCGTTGAGGGTTTTTTGTTAATCACAAACTCTGTGGAAAAAATCAAACAGATTATTCAAAAAACTAGCAGAACAAACAGCTTTTCTGATAAAAATTGTTATTGCCAAAAACAATTTCAGGTTTGCTGTTCTTGTTTGTAGGGCTGCATGATTTGGTCAGAATTTTGTGATTATCAATATGGTTATAAAATAAGTATATTTTATACCCAGAAAACATGAAAAAGGACAGCCCAGTAACTTTGTTTTGGCAAGCCTTTCTCTGCAAGCATGTAAAAAACGAGCCGCTCAGATTTCGCTCCTCTAGTGACGTAAGAAGGGGATCTTATTATAATATTACCGCCCCTTAATCTGCACGTTTCCACCCATGGCGCCGCCATTTTGTTTTCACAAGCGACAACGGTGTACCAGTTCTAACGCCATGGCAAAAGTTCAAGTAAAGCATGCTAACTGTTCTGTCTTTGGCTGCACAGAACACTATTTAGAGTCTCATTAGCTTGGATAGCTTGCAAGTTGACCCTGGCGAGCTCGATTGCTAAAAAAGGAGCGTTTCTGTCTGAGCGATATTTTGGAAAAAATATTAGACCATTCACAGCATTTGATAGCAATCATAAACGTTAGCCTGGTGTGTATGGCTCTGTTTGGCAAACAGGTATGCTATGTATAGTGGACGTCCATAAGCATTTTGCACAAAAGATTTTTTAGTCGATGAGTTGAATCAACTCCACAGCAACTACATAAATTTATCCACTAACCATTCAGAAACATCCAGTTTCATTCTAAAAGTTGTAACTTCTTCCTGAGTCTCTCCATCAGTGTCGACTCCGGTTTGAACAATGTAAGGCTGAACACCGTTACTGACAATCCTCATTTTGGCTGCATGAGATTCTCCAGCTTTGTTGTTGTTGAGCAACCGAAGCGTGAGCTGTTAAAGCTCCACCCTCTTCTGGAAAGGGGGCCGGGAGCAGCAGCTCATTTGCATTTAAAGGGACACACACAAAAACGGCGTGTTTTTGCTCACACCCAAATAGGGTCAAATTTGACAAGCTATAATAAATGATCTGTGGGGTATTTTGAGCTGAAACTTCACAGACACATTCTGGGGACACCAGAGACTTATATTACTTGTAAACGGCAGGGAGCCCTTGAAACTTATCTTTTGTTGATAAAAGCTTCTCATTTTAAGTATGTGAAGATGGTTGGTGCATGTTGTGTTTCCAAATGCACATTAAAATGACTCAAACTCAGAGTAGATGCAGATGGAGTTTGTGTGGAGTAGCATTTACTGTGAACTGAGCAGCGGCAGATCAAGAGCTGCTCATATGTAAAACACAGTGTTGCGCTTCACTCTGAAACACACAGCGCCTTCATTTAATTCAGTCGCAGCCTTTGCGATTTGATAATCGCACCAAGCCATATCGCAATTTTGGCTTTATTCTTCTTAAGCGTGCAGCCTTACTCAAATCTCAAGCCTTCAATGTGAAGAAGGAGTGTTTATTTGCTCTCTTACCTTCTTTAGGATTGAAATGAATCAGTTTGCCCTTGATGTTGACTGGAGTGGGCTTAAAGCTGCATTTGCCTGGAGGGGCCCTCCTAAATAGTGAAGAAAATATCCAACTGTTTATTTCACAGCTGTTGAAATCAAAAGTACAAACATACCTTACACCTTACGTAACAGAACAAACATCACTATTATGATTGCTCAATAAATGACAGGATTTATATTTTGTGCAAACTATTCCTTTAATATTGCCCCTAAAAAGCACTCACTTTTTATTTATTAATTTATTTTGGGATATTCTAAGAGGCATTTTGGTATTAATTAATATATTTTCCAACAGAAAAAAAATTGTACAACTTTGGTATGGGAAACACATATTCACTATTAACTACAACTTTTGCCTCAATAAACTCTAAATTTACTGCTTATTAATAGTAAGTAAGGTAGTTGTTGTAGCATTTAAGTTTAGGTATAGGGTAGGATTTAGGGATGAAGAATATGGTCATGCAGAATAAGGCATTAATATGTGCTTTATAAGTACTAATAAACAGCCAATATGCAAGTTAAAAGTGAGAATTTTCCCCATACTAAAAAAAAAACTACTTACAAAAAGTTCTTTATGGGTATCAGGAAAAAATACATAAAACTGAAACTGATATTTATATTTATTTAAAAAAAAATTAAACAACTGCGCATCTTTTTTCCTTATTTGTAAGTATCAGCTGAATTAATGAATGTAAAAGTAAATGTAAATTAATATAGACAATCAGATTAGGCGGGGAAGGAGATTATTTTTGAGTGCAAAAGTTTTTTTTTGTTTGGTTTTTTTTTTTACTAAAACGCTGCACTACAATCATACCTCTAGTAAGTTTGGTATAAAAACCATAACTGTGATGTTTTATTAAGTGGATGGTAACAGAGCTGAATCCCCTGTCTGAAGTCAGTGTCATGAGGGTAATACTGTATGTTTGACTTGACATTTTGGCTGCGTGAGATTCTCCAGCTTTGTTGTTGTTGAGCAACTGAAGCGCAAGCTGTTAAAGACTTGACATTTGATATTCAACAGTGCTTTGATCTGCCTGCATTGACACTATTCTTTAAGAGCTGCTGTGCAGCCAAATAATGTACCAGTTATCAATGTAAAGCTGCTTTGACACAATCTACATTGTAAAAAGCGCTATATAAATAAAGGTGACTTGACTTGACTTGACTATGTACCTGGAGGGATCCACTATCTTATACACCACTCCTGCTCTGGCTGTGGCACTCGCCGCTCCCGTCGCAAGGAAGTAGAGCTCACCTGAAACACAGACAGTGATGACTGGACACTCTTCAGTGGGGTTCTATAGAGAACCCTCGATTTTAAAGAACCCTATATAAGGAGAAATGTCTTAAAAGATTGCATAATACAGTTTTTTCCTACTGATTAAGTATGTTTACGAGCTGTGAAAATGTATTAAAACAAAATCAGTTAATTAAAGCTAAATCCATAAAATGATCCTAAACTGTTCTATATATGATGTGCCTGACAGAACCCTTTAAGTTTCTATATAGAACCTTTATTGACTGTATATTGAAGAACAATGTAAAGCTGTTGATGAGCCTAAAAATACAGTCGCACACAGAGCTGCTCTCAAGTTACCTGCCTCATCTTCGCCAAATGATATGATATACTTGTAGTAGCTGTTTATAAGTTTAGGGAAACGGCACGTTATGTCAGCGCCCATACAAATCTCCTTATAGTTCCATTTTCCCGTCTCAGTGTTTTCCTTTAGGGACATCAGGCGCCTAGGATGCACAGAATGGGAAGTCTGATTTATTCATTTGAACAGTGAAATAAATCAGTCATTATGGGAAAGTATCATGCATTAGTCTTGTGTTGATATTCTTGTTTATATTTTATTATATTGGACTATAATTCATGAATTGAAGAAAGCACACGTACCCACTCATAAAATCCCCAAAGATATACAGACCATTGAGATTGGGCATCTGGCAGCCTCTGTAGATGTAGCCGCCAGTTACAGACTTGCCGATTTTATGTGGGTAAGCAAATATCGGAAGGATATCATCTATGGAAAAGGGGAAAATGATATTTACTCTCTTCAAAACTCAAGTGGAACCAATAGCAGTTTGAGAAAACTGAAGCTAGATTCATGAAAATCTCCTTTAAAATAAATGAAGGATAACTTCATAAGAAAGTAATTTTCATATATTTTCTTTAGAACTTTTTTTTAATGAGAATAAAATGACAGGCTGTGATGTAGTCTGATTATATACTAACCTACATATGAGATTGCCTTGTCTAATACAACAAATTCATTACTTCAACATTATTTTTTTTTAATGTCAAGTGCATAAAATGTGTTAGTTTAATTATTGTAACCATCAGAATATTCTTGGTTACCTTTTAATTTGACATGAAGTAATATAAAAGAAACAAGAACTAAAGTTAGCAATAATAATATTTGAAACAACCCAATGAATGACGCTTCAAAAAGTTCATAAAGAGATCGTAAAACTAATCCATATGAATTGAGCTGTTTAGTCCAAATTTTCTGAAGAGACACGATCGCTTTATACGCTGAACAGATTGAATTTAGGCTTTTATTCGCATATAAACATTTATCAATGCACACATCAATTATATGGTAAACTGAAGCTGTTTTGATGGTTTAATTGAATTTGTAGGGTAATTAAAAACAAATTTATCCTCTCCGGACATTTTTTTTTTTCTCTCTCTCCGGACATCACTTTGGCCACTACTGATTAAAAAATAAAATTGAAAATTGAAAGGCTTTCTTACTGAGTGATGAGTTGGAGCATAGTTTGTTGTCGTAACAGGAGAAGCCCTCTTTTGCCCTCCACCCATAGTTCCCTCCTTTTTCAATGAGATCCACTTCCTCGTATTTATTCTGCCCAACATCCCCGCAGAACATTCTGCCTCGGCCCTGGCCGCTGACTGGATCACCCCTGTCGATTGAACATCTCCACATGTTCCTCACACCGTAGGCGTAGATTTCTGGCCTCGAGTCCTTCTCTCCCACAAAAGGATTGTCTGATGGGATACTGTAGGGGGCGCCATAATCATTGTTGTCTACGTCTATTCGCAGGACTTTGCCTAGAAGAGTGGACCTGTAACATCACAGTGAGTTTTTACTTGAGAAAAGCATTTGTGTTTTAACAATGAAGTAATAAAAATAATGTATCCCTAAGACTGCACTCGTAAGACTATACAGTAGTTTACTTTAAACCTGTCCTATAAACGTTTGCACCATCTGCTCCTTTTCTCTCTCTCAACCGCATCCTTTCTAACCTCATGCTAGGCCTCTCGTATCCCACAATGCCCTATGTCAATATTGACACTGGCATTAGCTTGAACTATCCATGAAGAGGCCTATTTACTCATTTTCTCTCCTGTGAAAAGAATTAAAGCTATACTCCTGGCTTAGGTACTTCATTCAGTGTATCTTTTTTTCTGCTTTGTTCTTTTTCTGTTATTTTTGCCTAATTTACAAGCTTAAAAGCTTAAATTCACTGTGGATTAGATTTATGAATTATGTTAATATCAATCAACTTCAGACCAGCATCATTATTGTCAGTGTCATTATATATATATATATATATATATATATATATATATATAATCAAGTTACTGTGATTGCTGATAATGTTTTATTACAAATAAATGAAACATGCTTCTACAAACTCGCAGCTTAGAGCCAAGAATCACCATAGAAGGTTGATATGAAGCTTTTTAATAATGTGTGTGGTACAGAAGACCATGGCAATGAGACAGTTCCTCCACATTCAACATGTAGTGTCAATATAGTACAACCCAGTATATACTTCTCTGTTAGTCATCGACACCCGGACTCCAAGACTTCTGTGGCTACGACAGGTTTCTCTATAAGGATGAAAGGCTTGCTGTGCAGTTGTGAAACTGTGAGTTTCATCGTGCCACTCTGTATATTCAGCAGGCACTGCCAGGTCTGCTTATGTCACATGGGGACAGGAGGGTGGCAGGCCAAGGCTAATATTTTGAGGCTGTGTGTCCGTCTGGCTAAATGTGCATTACTCAACTGGGGCAAATGCATGCCAAAGTCTAGAGTTAAACTACTTGAATTAGGCTTTTGAGCTCCAAAAATGACAAAAACACCATGAAAGTGATGCATACAGCTTGAACGCTATATTCAGCGGTAGATTTTTTACTTGCATGGGCCACTTTTATGGTGCAAACACAGTATGGAAAAGAGTCAAGTTTTTCTAATAAAGATACATAAAGAGTGTGAAGATTACTTACTTGTTTTGAGAATTCCCAAACTTTCCGAAAGGGTCTCCCGCTTTGCCACCATCTCCTATGAATATGTACAGATATCCATCCAACCCAAACAGCAGCTGACCTCCATTGTGGTTTGATGCAGGCTCATTAACTTCTAGAAGTGTCCTGTGAACCACAATAAGCATCATCAAAACTATTTCACATTGACTGACAAAAAATGGGTGAAAATCACACATCTAAAAGAAAGTTCTTAATAGCAAGTCTTGTATTTCAGAATGTTTTTTTTTTTTTTAGCTGCTAATTAATCAAACTTTTCTTCCAAACTTATTAAACCTATAAATCCAATTAATACATGAATCTCTAAAACCTCTAAATTACCAACATCATGACTTTGCTGACAAACCTGTTGCACACAATCTAGTACATGCCTTCTGTCATTTGATAGTTTAGACTTGATTAGCCAATAAAAGGCCTTTTAGTATGTAAAAAACATCCACCTTTAGGTCCTGGTTCATGTGTCTTTTTGCTGTAATCTTTACTGATTTTTATACAGAGAAAATTTAATTTGAGAAATGTTTATTTGTTCATCTCTCAATCATCATTGAATTGCATTGCCTTATATGTTTTAAAACTACAGAGCTTTGATCATAAAACTAAGCATTTAAATATCATCTTACTAAGACATTATTGGCAGATATAGAGTGACGACTGATATTTATATGGATTTTATGTAAGTGTCTGTTATACTTTTATAAAGATCTCATTGAATTACATTACAAGTTATAAGCTTGGCCACTACATTTCAGCACGGCCTCTGCCTTTCACCACACCCACTACGTTTTGGCACGCTCCCTACTACATTTTGGCACTGCCCCCACAGGATGAGCTGTGAGAGACGCACGCTTTGTTTGATGTTGCTGTGCGCGGTCTCGCCCGCCGGTATTTTCCTTATAAATGCTCTACGAAGTCATCATTTATGTCGTTTGAAATGCAGTGGACTTATATATTTAAAATATGAAACTCACTTACAGAAGGCTGCTTTCAATTTCAAATGCTGACGCTTTGTTTGTGAAGAGTTTGTGCGGCTGTGCGCGACTCCGTGTAACGTTAAGTGGTTTAATGTACTTGCGTCTCAAAATGGTTTTATGATGCAAACTTAATGTAAACACAGCCAGTTCTGTCTTAATGGATTAAATAGACAGGACAAACCGCATTACTTATTATATTTCAAAACAGATCCGTGTGTGAATGCAACTTATTAGATCTCCCGCTGCCTATGATGTAACAATCAAACGACAGTAAACATGAGAAAGAAAACATTCAGATAAACTTAAATACTGAAAGCACTCTTTGTTTAATGCTTGTAATATGCTCCGTTGCTCCTCTTTATTATTTGCTGCTTTCTTGTATGTTTTGAAGTTATATTAGTTTAAAATTCTTAACATACAATTGTTTTAATTAATTTTTTTCAATAATTACTTATGTAAGGATATGCAGATGTAAGGATTTTAAGGTGTTTTAGTCGGTAAACTAATTAATTAATAATAATAATAATAAAAAAAGTAGATCAAGAATCGTTTTGGAATCGGATCGTGACTCCCAGAATCGGAATCGGATCGGATCGTGAGGTGACTAAAGATTCCCGCCCCTAATGCCCACTACTTTTCAGCACACCCACTACCAACATCACGGCAACACAACACATTTCACGGCATGCCCCCTACCTTTCAGCATGCCCACTATATTTCACCACGCCCACTACATTTCAGCATGCCCCCTACCTTTCAGCATGCCAACTACATTTCGGCATGCCCACTATATTTCACCACGCCAACTACATTTCGGCATGCCTGCTACATTTTAGCATGCCCCCTACCTTTCAGCACGGCCACTTCATTTCGACATGCCCCCTACCTTTCAGCATGCCCACTGCCTTTCAGCATACCCACTACATTTCGGCACGCCCTTTACCTTTCAGCACGCCCACCACATTTCAGCATGCCCCCTACCTTTCAGCATGCCAACTACATTTCGGCATGCCCACTACATTTCACCACGCCAACTACATTTCGGCATGCCCGCTACATTTTAGCATGCCCCCTACCTTTCAGCACGGCCACTTCATTTCGACATGCCCCCTACCTTTCAGCATGCCCACTGCCTTTCAGCATGCCCACTACATTTTGGCACGCCCACTACCTTTCAGCACGGATACTACATTTCGGCACGCCCCCTACTACGACCTGCAGATACCCACACTTGCAAATTGTACGCTTGGCCAGCTACAGAGAAACTGGTAGCCAGACAACAGACAAGTGACCAATCCTGAGTGGCAACGTCACTACACGCATTCTACCACGGTTTAGCATGGTTAGCCAACCGTGCTGAGAATACCAGCCTGAGAACAGTTTGTAATTGTGCTGTGCCAAACCAAGCTCAAGTGGAAATATAACTGGAACCGTTCCTTACCGTTCTTAGAACCTTTCGGCCCGAAAAGCAGCTTGATATTACAACATGAATATGTCAGTGGAAGTTAGACTGTCCTGCCATGTTTACTGACATGTTTTCCTTATCTGTGTTTTAATGAATCTCACCTTTCTGAGGAGTGATCCAGCATATTCATATCTGAATCGGACACGATGAACTCACTGATGCGAATCTTCTCCTGCTTCTTCACAGACACAGAGTAGTAGACGTAGGCCTTTTTCACCTTCGTGAAACGAGGATGCAGGGCAATGCAGAGGAAGCCTCGCTCATCTCCTGCCCAAGGTGAAGTTAGAACTGCCTTGGTCAGATTCAGGAAGGGCCTGTCGATTCTAGATCCATTCGGCAAGTAAGTCCACACGTAACCCAGCTGCTCGGCTACAAAGAAGCGGTGAGTTCCGTCATTCGCATGTATCATCGCGACAGGATTGCGAAGACCGTTTGCGACTTCTTCAAGGCATAATTGTATGCAGCCTTGCGGATCCGCCTTCACATCTCCCAGGTTGGCGTTGAGCTCGTCGTTAGAGAGGACGTTTGGGTAACAGTACTCGGGATCTTTCAGCTCAAGGTATTTGCAGAACTTGCTTCGGTCTTCTTCAATAGCATACGTTTCATTGTTATTGATCAGAAGGCTGAGAGTGTAACGGCAATGGAGCCAGTAATCACCACAGTAGTTTCCACAGAGGCCGGGAAGCTCCCGCATCGGGGTGTTGGCATCTTCTGCATCGTACAGATGCGCGGCATAAGGGGAGCATTCCTGAACCAAGCAAATCAAAGCATGCACAGTTACTCAATTATTATTTAACAATTTCTCAAAGATAGATCAAGATTACTTTTGGACACTGAGTCTATGATTCAGCTTTTAAGCAGCTTCAAAGAATCACATTAGCAAAATTTTGCTGGCAAAAGAGGTCCATTGTCTATTTTCTATTTGAGCACAGTTCACACAGAAGTCGCTTTCAAACCAAGCGTTTTTTAGTTCGCCAACGCAGCGAATATGCATGTGACAAACTTGAACCTGTTGCAAGCTTGCTTGGATTTCTATTGAAATGACTGGATTTTATCTGCGAAAATTCACAGAAAAACAGTAAATGTGATTGCACCTTAAGATGACGATAACTAAAACTATAATGTATTAATAATTGTTCTAAATCAAGGGCATAACTGTAACTCTATAATATTTTATTTTCCAAAATATCATTTTCCATACACCTTAAATGCATGTGTGTACATAATATCTTAATGTTTGATTTTTTTTTTTCAAATAAATTGATAGATTAATTTAAAAAAATAGTGTCATGTCATTGGCCCATAAACACTGTCTTGCTGCCATCATCAGTAAACCTTCAGTTAACCCTACAATTGCTCAAATAGTGAATTCATCCAAAATGTATTTGCTGTGTAAGCCTTTTCGTTTCTCTCCTCATACTCTGGCAAACGTGGCACTCTGCACGTCTTCTCTGCAGCCGGGATCCCGGGATTCAATCCAGCAGCTGGTGATGATGGTTTGAGCTATAAATACAGTGACTCTTGGACATTTTGGACTATCCAAGCCCTCATTATGCCTTAGCCACAACACCACACCCATCAGAGAACTGATCCAGCCTTGGCAATAATAATGCCAGCTCGGGACTGGAAATCATCTGAGATTACTACAATGACATTAAACAAACAATGGACCTGAAAGTGGTTTGGATAGATGGGGTATCTCACTCGTAACACATTACAGACATTGTAATGTAGCCAAGATGTGGATGAGTAATGTTTCAGGTCTCTCTAATAATGTTTGATTGCAATTCAAACAAAAACCTATTGAGGGGATTATGTGGTATAAATGAGTCCAGCATTTCCTAAACAACACACGGTTATGTAATATCCTATTAGCATAGAAAAACTTGCAGAAAGGTCTGAAATGAGTTGAACTGAGTCTCTATATGAAGGAAACATCTGAATCTACAAAATATCACTGTAGTTTTCAGGCCTAATAAAAACTGTAGTTCATGGGAGATGATTTCTGAGGACATATAGGGCAAAATATCACCCTCAAATGACTAATAAAAGACTTAACTGATTTTGCTTAATGGATATCATATAAGATGAGTCGAGGTGTTATATTGAATGTTTAAACTGCATGCGAGGTTAGTAAACACTTCTGAGTACAATGCCAAATGTCTACTTGTTTTAAACAATGCTGGGAAAAGCACCAATTCCCATGCTCATTTTTCTTAGACTGTATATTTTTGTCCTCCATACCTTTTGATCCTATTGTGAGTTCTTGTCCAGTCATTGTGTTCTTCTTTTCCTGTCCCTCATATAATTTTGTTTATATGGTTCTGTAATTATGAGACTCTGCAGGAGATCACAATCTCTGTTGTTATCAAACTGCTGATGGATTTTGTTCAACAGATGGTCTCAGCAGGGTTTCACTCATCAACACATTTGCCCCACTCTACTGTGCCTCAAAGCCGTTAGCTTATATATTTGTGCCTGTCACTCATTAGGCAATTATGAGTTTACAGCTTTGCCTAAAAGCTTTTCTCTGTTGAAACAGAATTGGAAATGCCTTATGAAACAAACGTTTGTACTGTATCTGGTTTTGATTTGGTCTGTGATAACATAAACCTCAAGAGAGTGTCCAAAAGTGTGGCCTAAAGAACATGGCATATCTGAGAATAAAATTACTGATTGCATATTCATTATTTTGCAAAATTATGCTATTTATGTATGCAATAACATAAGCAAGAGTGCTTTGCAACCTCTGAATCGCAGCCAAGACCAGCAACATGATTGAGAGTGTGATATTGATGTTTTATACTCACTTATATCGCTTAAGCAAAAAAAAAAAGAAGGTAAGTAACTTACATTTTAGACAATATATTCCAGATATTTCCAGTACTTCTCCAAGCAACAAACAGTAGCGGTGTTATGTTCGGTTGAGTGAATGATTCAACGACTCACTCATAAAGACAGTGGCTGCATCCGAAATTGCATAGTTCCCTACTATAGTAAGTGAAAAACAGTATGGAAAAATAGTAGTCAGTTATCTCATATATTATTCAAAATAAGTATTTTGGATGCAGCCACCTTTTTGATTCAGAACAAATCAGTGTTTTTGAATTAATTGGTTGATTGAGTCATTCTCTCTTAGTTCAGATGAGGAATAAGGGTTTTATCTAGCGAAATGATCGGCCATTTTCTAAAAAAAAAAAAAATATATATATATATATATATATATATATATATATAGTTTTTAACCACAAATGCTCGTCTTGCACTGCTCTGTGATGTGCATCCACGACTTCACGCATTACATAATCACATTGGAAAGGTCACGCGTGACGTAGGCGGAAGTACCGCGGTAGGGCGAAAAACTCCTCCAACTTCAAAATCATCCGACATCGTTGTTTTACTTTTTTTTGTAAAGGACGTTTGAATTAGTCTTTGCACATTCACTTTGTAAACACTGGATCGGTACTTCCGCCTACTTCATGCGTGACCTTTCCAACGTGATTACGTAATGCGTGGCGCATCGCAGAGCTAGTGCAAGATGAGCATTTGTGGTTAAAAAGTATATAATTTTTTATTTATTTTTTTTTAGAAAATGGCCGATCGTTTCGCTAGATAAGACCCTTATTCCTCGTCTGGGATCGTGTAGAGCCCTTTGAAGCTGCATTGAAACTGACATTTGGACCTTCAACCTGTTGAACCCCAGTGAAGTCCACTATATGGAGAAAAATCCTGGAATGTTTTCCTCAAAAACCTTAATTTCTTTTCGACTGAAGAAAGAAAGACATAAACATCTTGGATGTCATGGGGGTGAGTAAATTATCAGGAAATTTGAATTCTGAACTAATCCTTTAAAGACAACCACCTGTTTTGGTCCTGATTCCTGAATGAATCAGCATATTGAATGAATCAGTTGAATGAATGAATGATTCAATAACTCAAAAAGACAGCCAGGTGTTGCCATCTACTGGTGAAAGTCTGGAAAGCACAAACGCAAACAAGCTGATTCAAACAGCGAAAAGTCCCAGTGCTGTCGAAATTAATATCGGCACTTGGAATGTTGTTCGACCAATGAGATCGGTTCAAAACTGATGTATTATGAATATTTAGTAGCCCATCCTCTACTCTTGTTCTTTCTTTCTTCTATCTTTATTTAATAGCATTGTTGCCCTGACCTTTGCACAGGAATATGATACATCCCATGCCTAGTTAGAGAGGAAGCATATATTTTGCTTCTCTGCAGGTTGGAGAACACAAGCAGCTCCCTGTATCTGGAGTGAATGTTCCAACAAAGGCAATCATTGAGCTCAGCTTCACCACTAAGTAGTCAAATAAATCAGGTGTTCCCTTTGCCAACCTCAATCCCACTGCAATCTCAAAGCCATATGGTCAAATATCATCATTTAATCCTGGCAGCCTTGATGTAAGTAGGTAACTAAATAAGTTTTGGTTGGTCCCAAAAAGAAACCATATGGTTTTACAAAATAATGTGTTCCTGTGCGCTAAATCTCAGATAAAGACAAATATTAACTGTAAGTTTTTATTTTGTAGTTTTTAGTTTTGGTTGACTTGCTTTAGTTTTATTTTTAAGACTGAAGAGTAGGCCTACAATTCACATGAAATTACCATAGTAATATCTCATATTTTAAACTGAGGTCATCATCCCTAAAAATAGCTGAGTCATTACTAATGCAGAAGTCATCCAGCCATGTAAAAGCAAAGCCAAAACAAAAATGATGTAACTCATGCAATGATGTAACTTCCTCTGTATGAATGAGGCACAGTCCGTATTACAAAATCTCATCATTTACATCAAAACTGAATGAATAATTAAATTAATTGTTAACATTTTATGTTATTTATTCAATATTAATATAATTAAATAATTAATAAATATAATTCAATAATCCTGTCTTACATGTCTCTATATTGTATAGGGAATTTCATGGGCTAAAGTCAAAATAGCCACCTGAGACTCACCTGGCAGAGAATACTGCGGATGTACTTCCCACAGGCCATGAATCCCGTATGATCGAAGTAGTCCATGATCTGGTAGAAGCGCTGTGAAATTTGATTATCCCTGTCTAAGTCACAGCATCCAAATTTGGCATACTCCTTGCAGAAGAGAAGGGGCTCCGGAGGCTGGAATGGAGGCTTGTAGTCCAGGCACTGTGGGTGGGCATTTCCCTGCAGAGGGATCAGGAGGACCACCAGACACAAGCAGTGAGCTCTCCACAGTGTCATTCCTCTCATTGCACAGGCGAAAACTGCATACAAAGGTGTCTTGTGCTGAGTTTGAGAAACACCAATGGTGTTTCTCCGTTAGTTAGTGGTGGCCGGTGGTCTGTCTCCCGCAAACACGTGCAAATGCACACACAAACACACATGTGGCTCTAGGGCAGAGAAGCGGCTGGAATACTGCTACACAAGGCCCACTCATTCAACAGCCATGCAACACACACATACACATCTCTACAAACACACACTTCTCTATTCCCTCCCTCTTTCCACCCTGTCTCCTCCTCTGCCTTTCCCTCTTTTCCCTCGCTTTCTCTCATTCTTCAGCAGATGCATTCCTTCTTCTTGCGGCTGGCCTGCATCACACGCTTGCAGCCTCCCTCCCCCGAATGAACCCATGCCTGTTTCTCTTGCTTTCTCACACAGAGCATGCTAGTCCTTTCATTTAGCCAACAAATGAATCTTCTACCAAGCTTCTCAACCTCCCATGTTACATTTTGTGTTAAAAGACATTTTTAGTATGATGCAACATTGCTTTGTGTTCGTGTGTTCATACCTCACTGTCTGCTTGCTCATGTGTGGGGGGATTCAGGTCTCCTGTCTACTGATTTTACGGCTCTTTTTCCAAACACTACTGAGCTGTTTCGCTGTCTGATTTGATTTTGCATCCTAACAGAAACAGGTATTCGCTGACCCAGTGACCTATTTGAAACAGCTTACTTGTAGTGTACAATTTTTAAAAAACTGTACATAAAGATAATATAAAATGAATGAAATGAAAGGCCACTTAAATGTATTTAAAGCGTTAGTTTATCCAAAAATGAAAATTCTGTCATTAATTACTCACCCTCAAGACTTTTGTTCATCTTCGGAAACAAAAATTAAGATATTTTTGATGAAATGTGAGAGATTTCTGTCCCTCCATAGACAGCTACGGGACTACCACTGTGACGCTTCAAAACGTTCATAAAGAGATCATAAAACTAATCCATATGAATTGAGCTGTTTAGTCCAAATTTTCTGAAGAGACTCGATCACTTTATATTATGAAGAGTTTGAATTAAAGGCTTTTATTCACATATAATCATTCAACCCTCATCAGTTATGGTAAACGGAAGCTCAAGCACGTTTGCTTGACGCATGCGAGAACCAACGAGGTTCATTCTCGTGTTACGCAGCACGTTTGAGCTTCAGCAAGAACCGATGAGGTTCATTTTCGTGTTACGCAGCGCGTTTGAGCTTCAGCAAGAACCGATGAGGTTCATTTTCGTGTTACGCAGCACGTTTGAGCTTCAGCAAGAACCGATGAGGTTCATTTTCGTGTTACGCAGCGCGTTTGAGCTTCAGCAAGAACCAATGAGGTTCGTTCTCAAGTGTTACGCAGCACGTTTGAGCTTCCGCAAGAACCAATGAGGTTCGTTCTCATGTGTTACGCAGCGCGTTTGAGCTTCAGCAAGAACCAGTGAGGTTCATTCTCGTGTTACGCAGCGCGTTTGAGCTTCCGCAAGAACCAGTGAGGTTCATTCTCGTGTTACGCAGCGCGTTTGAGCTTCAGCAAGAACCAGTGAGGTTCATTCTCGTGTTACGCAGCACGTTTGAGCTTCAGCAAGAACCAATAAGGTTCATTCTCGTGTTACGCAGCGCGTTTGAGCTTCAGCAAGAACCAATAAGGTTCATTCTCGTGTTACGCAGCGCGTTTGAGCTTCAGCAAGAACCAGTGAGGTTCATTTTCGTGTTACGCAGCACGTTTGAGCTTCCGCAAGAACCAATAAGGTTCATTCTCGTGTTACGCAGCGCGTTTGAGCTTCAGCAAGAACCAGTGAGGTTCATTTTCGTGTTACGCAGCACGTTTGAGCTTCCGCAAGAACCAGTGAGGTTCATTCTCGTGTTACGCAGCACGTTTGAGCTTCCGCAAGAACCAGTGAGGTTCGTTCTCAAGTGTTACGCAGCACGTTTGAGCTTCAGCAAGAACCAGTGAGGTTCATTCTCGTGTTACGCAGCACGTTTGAGCTTCCGCAAGAACCAATGAGGTTCATTCTCGTGTTACGCAGCGCGTTTGAGCTTCAGCAAGAACCGATGAGGTTCATTCTCGTGTTACGCAGCGCGTTTGAGCTTCAGCAAGAACCAGTGAGGTTCATTTTCGTGTTACGCAGCGCGTTTGAGCTTCCGCAAGAACCAATGAGGTTCGTTCTCAAGTGTTACGCAGCACGTTTGAGCTTCAGCAAGAACCAGTGAGGTTCATTCTCGTGTTACGCAGCACGTTTGAGCTTCAGCAAGAACCAGTGAGGTTCATTCTCGTGTTACGCAGCACGTTTGAGCTTCCGCAAGAACCAATAAGGTTCATTCTCGTGTTACGCAGCGCGTTTGAGCTTCAGCAAGAACCAGTGAGGTTCATTCTCGTGTTACGCAGCACGTTTGAGCTTCAGCAAGAACCAATGAGGTTCATTCTCGTGTTACGCTGCACGTTTGAGCTTCCGCAAGAACCAGTGAGGTTCATTCTCGTGTTACGCAGCACGTTTGAGCTTCCGCAAGAACCAATGAGGTTCATTCTCGTGTTACGCAGCACGTTTGAGCTTCCGCAAGAACCAATAAGGTTCATTCTCGTGTTACGCAGCACGTTTGAGCTTCCGCAAGAACCAGTGAGGTTTATTTTCATGTTATGCAGTACGTTTGAGCTTCCGCAAGAACCAATGAGGTTTATTTTCATGTTACGCAGTACGTTTGAGCTTCCGCAAGAACCAGTGAGGTTCATTCTTGTGTTACGCAGCACGTTTGAGCTTCAGCAAGAACCAATGAGGTTCTTTCTCATGTTACGCAGCACGTTTGAGCTTCAGCAAGAACCAATAAGGTTCATTCTCGTGTTACGCAGCACGTTTGAGCTTCAGCAAGAACCAATAAGGTTCATTCTCGTGTTACGCAGCACGTTTGAGCTTTCGCAAGAACCAATGAGGTTCATTCTCGTGTTACGCAGTACGTTTGAGCTTCAGCAAGAACCAGTGAGGTTCATTCTCGTGTTACGCAGCGCGTTTGAGCTTCCGCAAGAACCAGTGAGGTTCATTCTCGTGTTACGCAGCACGTTTGAGCTTCAGCAAGAACCGATGAGGTTCATTCTCGTGTTACGCAGCGCGTTTGAGCTTCCGCAAGAACCAATGAGGTTCATTCTCGTGTTACACAGCACGTTTGAGCTTCAGCAAGAACCGGTGAGGTTCATTCTCGTGTTACGCAGCACGTTTGAGCTTCCGCAAGAACCGGTGAGGTTCATTCTCGTGTTACGCAGCACGTCTGAGCTTCCGCAAGAACCATTGAGGTTCATTCTCGTGTTACGCAGCACGTCTGAGCTTCCGCAAGAACCAGTGAGGTTCATTCTCGTGTTACGCAGTACGTTTGAGCTTCTGCAAGAACCAGTGAGGTTCATTCTCGTGTTACGCAGTACGTTTGAGCTTCTGCAAGAACCAATAAGGTTCATTCTCGTGTTACGCAGTACGTTTGAGCTTCAGCAAGAACCAGTGAGGTTCATTCTCGTGTTACGCAGTACGTTTGAGCTTCCGCAAGAACCAGTGAGGTTCATTCTCGTGTTACGCAGTACGTTTGAGCTTCTGCAAGAACCAGTGAGGTTCATTCTCGTGTTACGCAGTACGTTTGAGCTTCTGCAAGAACCAATAAGGTTCATTCTCGTGTTACGCAGTACGTTTGAGCTTCAGCAAGAACCAATAAGGTTCATTCTCGTGTTACGCAGCACGTTTGAGCTTTCGCAAGAGGTTTGTTCTCATGCGTAAAGCAGGTTTGGTTGAGCTTCTGTTTATGTTCACTGATCAATGTTTATATGTGAATAAAAGCCTAAATTCAATCTGTTCATCGTAAAAAGCAATCAAGTCTCTTCAGAAAATTTGGACTAATCCGCTCAATTAATATGAATTAGTTTTACAATCTCTTTATGAACTTTTTGAAGCATCAAAGTGGAAGTCACGTAGCTGTCTATGGAGGGACAGAAATCTCTCAGATTTCATCAAAAATATCTTCATTTGTGTTCCGAAGATGAACGAAGGTCTTACGGGTGTGGAACGACATGAGGGTGAGTAATTAATGACAGAATTTTCATATATGGGTGAACTAACCCTTTAAGTGTAAAGACTTTCATGACTGCACACTTAAGAACACTTTTAAAAAGTGAACTTTGTAATAATGAAAAATTGAAAGTTTTTAATGCTTATTCACCAGTACACTTTAACCATATTTCAGAGACAACAGAATAATAGAAAGAAATTACAAGAGAAATCCTACTTAATTGGGTCAAAAAAGCATATGATGTCTTAAAATACTGTCTATGTAGGCAGCTCAGTATGGAAGAAACCATGTTGGTCGGCTCTGTTGAAAACCTCTGCATAGATTTTCTCTCTGTCTGCACTATATGTTACTCAGTTGAAATGTGAATGTGTCTCTCATCTGGTTTTGATTCCCATGTCAGACAGCCATGAGGAGCATCTGTTCTCTCACGTAAGCATAGATCAAGAGCTTGAGGTTTCTTCACTGCATCAGCAGTGGTTACATAAATCACAAAATGACAGAGACAAGTAAAGCAACAAAAGCTGTTGAAGGCTGTATTCTGGTATAGGATAAATGTTTAGTTTGTGAACTTTGTGTTGGGGGTTTGCTGTGGTTCTTTATCTGATTAAATCATAGTGGAAAAACTAGACCTTGAAGTTAATGTGTCACATTCTTGAAAAGACTGATTCAACTGTGGAGAAATCACTATTTTTGATTGCCTTGTTTTGTGCTGTTGATGTTCAGTCTGAGAATTTAGGTAAACCCAGTCTGAATATGATATTAGATTTGTCTTTTGGAAATTAAAGTTTAATCCTTGTATGCTTATGTAACTAATAAAATAGAACACTTCTTCATTTCAATCCTGACAAGTGTTCCAGTTGCTTTGAATGTCTTTGCCAATGACTGTCTGCCAAGGACTTAATAAACTTGGACTCTTGCTAAAAGAGCATAACAAAGTTTGATCCATATCCCACTGTGTCTGTGAGTGGCCTTTTTTGTATATGGTGAGCATTTGTGGAAGGAAGTCCAGTAAACTGAACCTGGTGATTCAGCGCCACACCATGTGGAGACCTTCTGGGAAACTACGTCTTATGGGTAACTTAATGACTGCTGTCAACGTGACCAACACTTCTGAACACAGCAGATAAAGATGATGAACGTGGCAGTGGTCTGTTTTGGCTGACACTTAAAGAGCAGCATTTCTAAGAAGGACTTCCTGAATAATAAGACTTTTGAGAGCTGCTCAGCTTCGCATTTGTGCCCTTATATCTAGAGGATGTTCATTGTCTGGTCATGAAAAGCTTTTTTGAACCAGTTTCAAATGGGTTTTCTCTTTGAAGCGACTCTTGTGATGTTATGCCAACATTCACTTTCTTAACTGCACAATGCCACAACTCTTGAGAAAATGAGACTCCCAATAAAACATTTTTTTTAAAACCATTGATCTGTGAAATTTTGCAGGGAAATCAGTCATTCAAATAGCAATCCCTGTGATCGGCAGCGTCGCGTGAGGGCGAAAAAGTTTCTGCACAGATTTTACTCCGTGTTCAAGTTGGTCATGTGAATTCACCGCGCTGACCAACAGAAAGCTACTTGCTTTACATCACTACACTATTGACAATAGACAACTTTTTTTGTACGCAAAATTTTACGAGGTGGCCAATTCGTACGAATACGTATGACCTCACTTTTTTTGCTAAATCGTATGTATTTTACGAGTTCGTATGAATTTGTACGAATGACCTACCCCTAACCCCACCCCTAACACCTACAGTACCCGTCACTGGGGTTTAGACAAATCATATGAATTTGTACGAGTGAGGTCATACGAATTCGTACAAATTGGTCATGAGATGGTGTTGGAAATTTCTCTAATGTGATCGCATCTTAAATGTTCCAGTCTGTTGAGTACGGCGTGAACTTGAACGTTATCATAGAGATTAAGAAGACCTGTGGAACTAGACAGACCTTGGCAAATGCTTTAAACTGTATTGAGTCACTGTCTATGTTATGACGAGAAGTCAAGATGGTCCTTGAGGATGGTGAATAAACATAATAGTGCATAATAAAAGACTGGAGATAAAAGGGTTTTGAGAGGTCATGATGACAACGGCAATGAGTGGATGGAAAAGAATCCTGCTGTTGGTTCAAATAACTTGTTACTCAGATCGTTCCAAACATTCCAAAAAGAATCTTTATGCGGGGGGATTTCACTGTTAAAACACACTTAAATAGAAATAAGTGGGTAAATAATGTCCTCCTACCCATCATCAACAGGTTAACTTGTTTTGCAGATGATAAAGAACAATAAAAATTGTAATCCTCACAATAATCCTCAATCATGTTCTAATTAGAATTGGCTTCTGACTCTATATTTAGTAGTGTGTGGAAAAACAGATGAGATAAAACCTCCTCTTGAAGCAGCTCTGTGATTACAGAAAGCAGAAATGACTGTAGTTTAATTGCACTGCACACAGAGCAGATTGCATCCTTCCGTTGATCCAGATGACCGGGTCTGGTCCAGCAGTTTGATGAAACTGTCTTGGGTAAATTAGAAGACAAATTGTGAGGATAATGCGGTTTGGCTGGTTACAGTATGGTCCAGTTAGTCCCTGCTGATAAACTACAAAACTACACCATTGTAGTTTCTTCTGGGGCAAATAGAAATGGTTAGCTTTCTGTTAGATCTTCTTGATGGAGGGCAATAAATGCATTATGTGTGAGAGGGAAAAATAATGTGCAACAGAGAGAGAGCTAGCGCTGCATAATTTAATGCTCCTTTATCAGTAATCTCTGGCTTGTTTTGGCGCGTAATTACGATTTTTTGCCCATTAAATGCAGAGACAGCGATTTTGCAGCAGATGGTCAAGCCTCCGAGAATAGAACAGCCAGACAGTGGACACGGCCAAGTCATTCCAGGTCAAAAGTACAAGAGTAAAGAGAGAACATTATGCATTTGACTAGTCATTGTGATTCAAATGTATAGAAAAACATCATCACTAAAGAGTATTAAGAAACTTGCGTCCAATATATGAACTTGTTCTTGTAGTTACTGTAACAGACACAGATAAAAAGACAATTAAGGAAGTTTTATCAAGGCTGATTATTTTTTTAAAGCTCACAACTGGATTATTTTACTACAGGTCAAAAAAAAAACAACACATAAATAAGCTTTCTGGTTGTGTCCAAAATTAAATGAAAATGTATACTGTACTGAGTATAACATATTTGCTCCACAAATATTTTAAGAAAATACATGAAGGAATGCATAATTTTTACATATTTTTATGTACAGTATACACAATAATACTTGCATAAAATAACAGCAGAACAGAGATATTTGCCAACATGCAAGACAGTCTAAACGCATGAGTGGCTGGACTCATAAAAGATAATCACGTGTCACTTATATATGTTTTATCTTCATTTAAAAAAAAAAAAAAAAAAAAAAAAAATTTAAACGGGTACAATTATCAAGATTTTTAAAGTGTGCATCATGTGCTATTATAATGCTATAATATAGTTAAGGCAAAACGAATTATAGAGGTGGCGATCATTTTAATGAAATCCAGTCAGTTCAGATCACTTTGAATCCAGGTAAAGTGAGACACATTCTGACACTTCATGGCTGTTGGTTATAAGATGATAAAAATGCTTACATAAGCGCCATCCCATTCCCAAGAATATTTACATAATAGATGAGCTCAACTGTCCCACTTCACATGTACTTTCCATATGTTCATTTCACACATTTAACAGTGCAATCTGTGATAACTTTAACTGGACTTTTTGCACGTGAAACAGTGCTGTATTGCTGTGCTGGCGTCAGGTAAATGTTTACAAAAAGCGTCCCTGAGGGTCCGGTGTTACTCATTCATTCACAAATTTAAGATCGGACCGATAAGGAGCAAGCAGATGGATATGCAATGCGTGAACAGATGATGTTTGAATGAAAATCACAAGTTCTACTGACCAGCATAAATAAATAAAGTGCTTCTTCTCCATTTATATATAATTTCATCTACTATGAACCTTTTTTTTTTTTAGTAACTTTACCCCCTCTAAATGCATATACAACAATCAACAATTAGATGCATAATATTATTAAAACTATATTTTGTGTCAATGACAGTCCTACTAATAAAAATAAAAAGTTGGTCTTTTTGCTCACTTTTAAGAGATTCTCAATTAAACTTAAAGGTCTCCACCACATGCAAATAACCCAAATACATCTAAAAAAAAAAAAAAAAAAAAAAAAATACTGTTAACCCTCATATGCATTTTGTGATTCAACTGTAAAACAAACAAACAAACAAACAAACAAAATCATTCTACTGATCCTAACATTTACAGATATTCAGAGCACGTTGACATTATGAATCTGCTCTATTTCCCCAGCAGGAATTCACTTGATAATCAAACAAGCTCCTCCACTTCTGAGTGTCTTTAAAGCAGGTTCCCATTGTGCTGCTGCAGCAATCAAAGCGTCTCAAAGAATTTGATTCTTGTGAGAATATGCTCGAATACAAGCATCCTTTAGGCTGCAACATGTTCCTTTCAATCTGAAAGACAAGAAGAGACGTGTTAATGGATCAGGTGAGACCACAAAGATCTCCCTGCAAACAGAGCCTCAGCTATGATGCATAATAGTATCAAGAATCATGGGAGCGAGGAAAAAAAAAAAAAAAAATTGCGATGAACAAATCATGCAGATGACCAACTCCAGATTTGTGAGTGTCAATGACAGTTTTGATGAGCTCTTATCACAGATTTGTTCTTTAAAATCATATCTTTATCGCAGAATGGATTCAAGGACTGATTATGATTCAAGGCGAGTTCGATGGTTGGAAGCAAATATGCAAGAGATAATTTTCATGGTCATTATCACAAAATACAACTTGTGTGATCACGGCAGACACATCTGTACATTATCTCTCTTATTACAGGGCTACTTACCAAATAAATGGACATGAAATCGAATGGAGCTTATTTATAATTAGCAAATGGCAACAATTATTATACAATTGTTCAAATATACACTACCGGTCAAAAGTTTGGAATTAAGTTTTTTCAAGTCTGTTATGCTCAACGAGACTGTTTATTTGTAAAAAAGTAAAAAATTTGAAATATTATTACAAAGAACTGTTTTCTATGTGAATATATGTTAAAATGTAATTTATTCCTGTGATCAAAGCTGAATTTTCAGCATCATTACTCCAGTCTTCAGAGTCACATGATCCTTCAGAAATCATTCTAATATCAAGAAACATTTCTGATTATTATTAATGTTGAAAACAGTTGTGCTGCTTCATATTTTTGTGGCACCAATTCAGCATAATATATTGACCACAAGAATAAATTACATTAAAATAGAAAACGTCTAGGTTACTATTGAGACTTTACATCGATACTGACGTAATGGGGTCTCGCCTGGGAGCCCAACCACCTCCAAGTGGTACAAAACGAGCCAATGGGAATTGGCCAATGAAATTTACATGCGAGTCACACTCACCCGGCACATCCGGGTATAAATAAGACCAGCATACTCACTTCATTCATATTTTTCTGAGGAGCCGAGACAAGGATCCTGGCCATTCAGCGGTAGTTCAGGACCATGGCAAGGGGACGTAACGTCTCCGTTCCCTGACATTCCCATTCAGTCAGTCATGTTCAACGTTACGTCGATACTGACGTAATGGGGTCCCTATTTAAAACACCAAAGCGACTGACCCATGGGGCAGTACTACATAAGGAAGATCTCTGAGGTAGGTCCTACCTAACCAGAGAGGAATGCTACTGGCACAGAGACAGGGCATAGTAGAGTCGCCCAGGGAAAGACATGGGTTTACCGTAAGGGAAACCATACCGTGGACACTACGCATATGGGATTACCTGCAGGGAATCACATCATATGGGAATCTAGCCCAGTACAAGGGCTGACCAACTTGGCATGCACACAAGTACTGGGCCTGGCATCGGACGCCTCCGCCGCGTCTGAATGCCACAAGATGCAAGAGGAACTCCACAGAGTTCGCTATCTGGGGAACTGAACTGAGGAGCAAATAAGCGCTCGCTTCCCGTCCTTGGAAGAAAACAGCGCGGCAATCGAGAACCCGTGGCTACCCTGGCTCAGAACTACCCTCGTGCAGCTCTTTCAGAGCTTTTGCCTGATGGACCTGCAGGATGGCCATGGCATGCAGAGCTGCCGTCGTCTTACTCACCTTGGACAGGAGGCGCGGACGATTCTGCCAGGTGGCGGCAGACTGAGGGCACAAGTGCACCACAATTGCACGCTCCACCTGTGGAATGTTCACGTAAACCTTGGCAGCCCTGCCATCGAGGGTAGTGAGAGTGGAGGAGGCAGAAGAACAGTTCCTGGCAGTAAAAGGTGCCTTCACGTTTTCTGAACCTCCTCATGCACTTCCGGGAAGAAAGGCACTGGAGCGTCATGCGGCTGTGAACCGCACGCCGCGCCCAGGAACCAGTCATCCAGCCGCGAGCATTCGGGACACAGTGGAGGGTTCCACTCGAGCCCAATGCCCGCTGCATGGCTGTCAACTCTGAATCCGATTCGGCCTGTACAACCACCCCAGAGGGGGGCAATGGGCTCGAGTGGAACCCTCCACTGTGTCCCGAATGCTCGCGGCTGGATGATTGGTTCCTGGGCGCAGAGGGGGGCAGTTTAGCCTCCTCAGGACAAAAGCCCACTCTCCGATGCAGCGATTGACATCAGATCCTCATCCGGAGCGCCGATTGAGATACGAGGTGCCTCATGTGAGGGACCTGCACCAGCATCCGGCAACACGACGGCACATGGCACGCTCGAGGAGTGGGAGGTTCGTGTAGGCGGGCCCGACAAAGAAGCTCCCACATATCTCCCAAAGTGCTAACCAGACCCGCAGCTATACTGAGAGAAGCCGCGGGGGGCTGGGTAGCAGAGGAGACTCGTGCCTCCGTGTTAAAGAAGGAAAGTCGCGATCGCAACACCAACATGGACATGGCTCACAGTGAGAGCATGTACCATCCACAAGCGCTTTCTCAGCATGCTGTCTGCCCAGGCATGTGAGACAGCGATCGTGGCCATCAGATGAGGCCAGGAAACGACCGCATTCAGAAACACACAGACGAAAAAACATCTTGAAAAAGACGCTGATTGCCTGTGCTTGCACTTTTAGGGACTGCTCTTATAGCTGAACTTCTCAGGGATGAAATGCACACACCGCTGAACTGCGCCTTCACACCAGCCGAGAAATCCACGAGCTTCGAGGCAACAAAGCAATGAAAATTGCTGTTTGTGGAGAAACTCTAATAGCAATTAAAATTGCTATTTGCTCTCTTAATGAGGAGTTGCACTTTCTTGAAAGGTAAATGGATTAAGAGCGATCGCTTGTGACCTCTCGGCTCTGAAGCAAAAGTATGAATAAAGTGAGTATGCCGGTCCCATTTATACCCGGATGTGCCGGGTGGGTGTGATTCGGCATGTAAATCTCACTGACCAATTCCCATTGGCTTGTTTTGTACCACTTGGAGGTGATTGGGCTCCCAGATGAGACCCCATTACGTCAGTATCGACGTAACGTCGAACGTGACTGAATGGGAACATTTCTTTTAATGGTAAAAACATTTCACAATATTACAGTTTTTACTTGAGCATAAGAGACTCCTTTCAAAAACATTAAAAATTCTTAATTATTCGAAACTTTTGACCAGTAGCGTACAGTGTAGAAATTATTATGCGTAATTATGTGATGTAATTGACCAATCAGAATTCCAGAAAGCTGTGTATTAAAGGGATAGTTCACCAAAAAATGAAAATTACCCCATGATTTACTCACCCTCAAGCCATCCTAGATGTATATGACTTTCTTCTTTCTGACGAATACAATCAGAGTTATATTAAATAACGTCCTGGCTTTTCCAAGCTTTATAATGGCAGTGAATAGAGGATGAGATATTGAAGACCAAAAAAGTGAAACCATCCATCATAAAAGATATCCACACAGCTCCGGGGGGTTAATAAAGGCCTTCTGATGCGAAGTGATGCATTTGTGTAAGAAAAATATCCATATTTAAAACTTTAAAAACTTAAATAACTGGCTTCCGGCAGTTGGGTAAATGCAGAAGAGCTGGCTGTAAATTAAGCTTAAAATTGTCTATAAAAGAATTTAAAGAAAACTTACCTCCAAAATGAGATCATTCCCACTGTGTCCACACCAGAGCGCACAGATCGGCAGCATTACGTTCCCTAAGGCACATTGTGGTGTGGTTGAGAGCGTGATGGACACCTGCGTCTCCATTGACTCCGGAGTCAAGCACACAAACGGTGTTACGGCTGTGCCACATTTCTGAGATCAAACTATGGCCAGAAAAATACCACAGCCCTGTTGCCAAACTCCTGAAGGAAAATACAGGGAGAGGGAGACGCAATTCAACCCTTCAGCCTGCTTCACCACAGAGCAAAGCCGAGCGATGGATATCTGTAAAGTCTGCACTATCTGAGACAGATGAAATCAGAAGATTTATAGATCGGCTTTAACACATAACATTCAAACATTTGGGGTCGGAAAGAGTTTTTAATGCTTTTTAAAGAAGTCTCTTCTCACCAAAGCTGCATTTATTTGATCAGTAAAAACAGTAATATATAGAAATATTATTTCAATTGCAAATATCCGTTTTCTATATGAATACATAAAATGTAAATTATTCCTGTGATCAAAGCTGAATTTTCAGCATCATTACTCCAGTCTTCAGTGTCACATGATCCTTCAGAAATCATTCTGATATGCTGATTTGCTGCTCAAGAATAATTTCTGATTGTCAATGTTGAAAAGAGTTGTGCTGCTTCAAAAGAACAGCATTTATTTGAAATACATTTTTTTTTGTAACATTATAAATGTCTATATATAGACAATATTGTGCAACAGAGGGTGAAGACTGTCACAGAACACTATCTATATCATCTCTGAAGTAAAACCCCGCAAAATGAGTTCACCCACGACAAATGGATATCTAATATTTTGCTCAGTTAATTTTTGCAACTAGACTGTGTCAAGAACTCGAACAGCAGAGTAAATGTGGAAAGAAATCTGACCCAGGCGTGATTTAAAGCTCCTCCACCACGGTTTGATTAATCGCGGTGGAACAAAAGTCATGTTTCAGTTCAGAGATCCAGCAGACCATTAGTAATTGTGTGGACCATCAACAGGCCAGAAAAAAAAGACTTTTGGGTGTTGAAAAATGAGCTATGATTGAATTAATGAGGTGGTATTTCTGTATCTTAACCCACAGAAGATGAGATTCAACATCATCCAAGCACTAATATTATCTTGCACACGCTCACACTAAACTATGAACTCGGACTGAAGCTGACAAGGCTAATGTTTTTACAAAAGAGACTACATTAAAACAATTAAATGGGAGAGAAGTTGGTTTGAGTGGCATTATAGTAGGACAGAAACTCAAAAAAGTGAAAGGTGATGTTTTTTTGTTGTTAAAACACTTATCCTATTCAAGTTTAGAGACTATCAATAAGCCATTCCTAGATTTCCCATTTTCTGAAAAATAATGGCAAACACTGAATTCAATGCCACTTTCAACCAGAGTCTGAGAGTACATTTACATTACAACGATGTACTAAAAATGTAAAATGTTCCCCGTTCGCATGGATCCCCGAAAAAAAAAAAAAGGTGTAATCTGCTGACAGACCAGTAGATGGTGATGTCACTTGGTAAAGAAACACTACGCGCCTATAAACACATCACATGCATGTGCATGACATCACCGTTTTCATAAATTCATGTTTTGTAGTTTACACGGCAATTAAAAAAAAAACTTGCACTTTGAAACCTGTTTTCAAAAGTTTGCATTTTCAGGCCCCCAAAATGCCGTTGTTGTGTAAATGAACGGCCAAAACATAAAAAGATGTTGTATAAACGCGCCCTTGCTATATAGGCTGGTTAGCATGACGTTAGTCCCAACTGGTAGATGTAAAAAGCTTTTTTTCTCGTTGATGACTATTAAAAAGTAGCTGTATATTCTAATGAAATAAAAAATAGAAAATATTTCTATTTCTAATATAAATTATAAATGTTTTGCCAGTGACTGTTTATTCATTTATTTACTGAACTGTGAAGTATGGCTTGGGTCTGTGCATTTTCTTGCCAATCAGCCAATCAAAGAGCTGATAATAGTCACTTCAACTAGAGATGCGTTCAAGTCCTCCTCGGACGTTCGCATTTACGAGTTGTGAAGTCCTATTTACGATGTTAGGTGTGCTCAAATCACTTAGATCGGAGCAAGATGGCAATATACATTTTCAACAAAAATTAAAAAGGTTTTTTAACTCTACTCCTACAAAATTATGAATAATGAGCATCAAATGTGTTTTTGCTTTATGTTTTTACTCAATTTATGAAGGTGCTGTAAACTTAACTTTTATATATTCTATAGTAATTGTACAATACTATGGTATTTTGTACATGCAACTTTTGTTGTTGTTTGTAGTTTTGTTGTAAATATTAATTAAAAAAAAAATTCAAATTTACCATTTATACAGACGCTGAATCCACTGCGGCCGACACGCCCACAACTCAGAAACTTACGAGTTTCCCACCAGTAATTATGACTTGGTAGTGACGTTCATGTCTGTTTAACTCGTAAATATGATCTTTCTGACATGACTTGAATACACTAACACATTGCTCACATTTGCTGACAATTATGTCTAACATATGTTGTAATGTGTCATATACCGGTCCTAAATTGCCAAACAGTGGGCCAAAAAAGTGTTGACTCCATCATTAGAGGCAGAAATAAAGAATGCGTAGAATGACCAGAAGCACTGTGAACTAATGCCAGTTAATGCATAGACTTGTCGGACAACCACCATCTGTCTAATTTAGCATGCACTGACACTCAGAAACATGCACACTTATTTGAGTCCTATCCGGAGACGCATGTCCCAGGGATTTGCTTTATCATGTTGATCAACAACTGGACAGTTGACAGTATGTTACGCAATGCTGGCTTATATAACCAAGCAAACTGTAACCGACCCCTTCTGATGGAGAAACTGACCCATGCTTTGTTTAGTCATAAAAAAAAGAAAAATCTATAGAAGAATAAGTGCTATGTAATTCATTTAAAATAAAAGATCAATCGGCTGCCTTTAAGTTCGCCTCAAAAGCATCTTTGGAGAAAGGAGGCAGAAGGTTGTTGCTTGCATACTACATACTGTGCTAAGGTGCAAACGGGTGAAGGATCAGGAGTTTAGGCTGTGTTCTTGGACACTACGGGGTCTAAAAGGCACAGGCGCACACCACTGCTACCACCACAATGTTGCCAACGGTTGCAATGACAGCCACCCACAGCCAGATGGTTTCGTCCTCCTCTTCTTTCTCGGCTGGTTTGGGCAAGATGGCGTTGAGGTTAGAGGTGGAGGTCTGAAGGGGTGTGTTGCCATTGTGTTGAGAATCCATGAAGGCTCCACTGACCGCTTGAATATGCTGAAAGAAATGGGAGAAAACATGGAGCATGTAAGCAGTCTCAGTCTTTAAGTCAACATGATATGATAAAATTACCCTTTTTACTTTTTTCCGTGTTCATCTTTCTTTAGTGTGTAAAAAAGGCTCTGTAAAGTTCTCTATATCAGTGTCACTGTTTCTGAACTCCCTGAAACACCTCCATTGTAGTCTTGCGTTTTCTTCTGGGAACGAACATGTCACAATATTCCTCATTTTAATAATTCATACGCAGAATAAAGGGGTGGGGCCTTGTTGAGTTAGTAGTGTGTTGAAACTGGCGGTTATAGTAAGGGGCGGGGCATTTCCCAAACACGCTCAAAGCACTTGACCAATCACATCACACTGCTCCAGCCGACCAATCAAAGCACAATGTGCTTTTCAGAAGCAGGGGCTTCATAGAGCAGGAACTAAACAGAGCGTTACTGACAGACTGGGAAGAGAGGAGCTGAACAATGGAGAATATGGGAAAATAATGAACATTCAAGCATGAAAACCTGTTCTAGTAGAGCCCAAAAACAACATCAAGACTTTGAAGAAAGGGCACAATGGGTCCTTTATGTGAGTATAGTGTATGCAAAATAGTTGGATGAAATATATATCCAGCATTAGGGGCTTTCGCACCAAATAGTTCTAGGAACTCAGTTATAGGAACTAGCCACTAGGATAGCTCCCCTGCAGACAACAGCGTTTTCCATGCTTGTGAAGTAAATATGTTTACACAGCTTTTTAAAAATGCTGGGTGCCGGTGTTTGACCAATCAACGTACACTTACGTCACTGATAGTTTCTATAGTGCTGGTTTAGACTCTACTTTGAAGTAGGAGCTAATTTAGTTCCCCCAAAAGGAGTTCCTAGAACTAAAATCATTCCTAGTTCCTGCAGTGCGAACACGGCAAAATTTGGGTACTTCAGCCAATAGTTCTAGGAACTATGAAAAGGTTCCTCCGGTGCGAAAGCCTTTACTTATATATAGATCTGTGCAATAATATAGTTTACATTTTGTGATGATATAAAGAATCACACCGATTGCTTTACGTGAGTATACTGTATGTATGCAGGTAATGTAGGATGTACTATTTACCCAACTTTACTTTAAACATACCGCTGGGCGATAACATCAAGATAACACTAAGCAGTTAAGATTTGCTATACATACTGCTTAACGTGACGAGTAGCATCTGGTTTAAAAAAGCATCTCTATTTATCATGTAACTTTTTAATCGCTCCCATCTGGCATCTAATGTCACCAGTCTGGAGGTGTACAGGTGCATTCTGGGTAGTGACAATCAATTTGTTATGTTGCTCTTCTTCATTGCCGATAACAGCTGTTTGAAGGTTGGAGGAGAACTCCATTTTAGTGTGAAAGTAAATCTGCTGCATGTGGATGAAAGGATGAGCAAACGTAGAAATCCCTCTTACTCTTAATTCAAATTAATGATGTGTCACTTTGAAACTAATTTCAAGTGATATATAGTTTTCACTCATTATCTTATTAAGATTACTGAATACGCCTCATTACAGCTACTCAAGTCTAATATGATTAAATTAAAACCCAAAGATATTCAAAGTTCGAATCAGGTCAATATTTTCCAGCTAACAGGGAACATTCTCAGAACTTAAAAGTTATGAACAAACGTTCTTCCAGTAACGTTAACAGAACATTCGTTCAAACTCATCTGGTATTTAATAATGTTCTCAAAACGTTAGCACAAAAACATTATTTATGCATTGTTTGCTTTCCTGAAGTTTTAGTTGGATGTTCATCTGTTTTTTAAGTGTTATACTTGTTATTTTTGAATGTTCTCTGAACATTCTTAAACGCTCTCATATTGTTTTTCAAAATGATAAAATGGAATGTTCCCTTTTGACGTTCATATAACCAAGAAAAAATGCTTTTAAATCATTTAAAAAACAAAACAATAATAATTAAAAACAACAACAACAACAAAAAAACATTCTTATAATATATTTTTGTTAGCTGGCACAGAATTAAACTACACAGAATGGCAGCAATAAATCCTGTTTGTTTCGTTCGAGACCCACACACACAAAAAATACATTTGTCTACTTGGAGTGAGCGACTTGTGTTGTTTGTCACAACTAAAGGCTGTTATCAGTGGTAAGCAGTGATGTTAATGAAGCGTCCTCACATGTAAACATGCTTTAGTTCAGCAGAGATTGCAGCAGCTGACAGATATATCTGCATGCTCATTTAGAAAGTAAGAACAGCCAAGCTTTAAGCCTCTGTCATATAAACTCTGTGTCATGCTTCACAAATATATTGGCTGCCCTCTGAGTTCACCAAAGGGAATACACACAACATTAACCCACAGCTCTTCACAGCACCGCCATAAAGGAAATATACAGTCCCTGTTATCCTTGAGCTGCTGGACATTACAGTAAAGATCTCAACTAAATCAAATCAAACTCCAATGCTGAGTGGGTGCAATACAGAGCAATACATCAATTTAAGTTTAAATTAAATATGATTTGAAAGATTATATATATATATATATATATAAAAAAAACACATCACAGTGGCAAGAAAAAGTATGTGAACCACTTGCAGAATCTGTGAAAATGTGCAAAATTTTAACAAAATAAGAGAGATCATACAAAATGCATGTTATTTTTTATTTAGTACTGTCCTGAGTAAGATATTTTACATAAAAGATGTTTACATATAATCCATAAGACAAAAAAATAGCTGAATTTATTAAAATGACCCAGTTCAAAAGTATGTGAACCATTGATTCTTAATACTGTGTGTGGTTACCTGGATGGTCTACGACTGTTTTTTTTGTTGTTGTTGTTGTTGTGTGATGGTTGTTTATGAGTCCCTTGTTTGTCCTGAGCAGTTTTTTATTTTTTTATTTTTTCCCCAAATGTCAACAAAGGTTACACAGTTATTAAATCAAAGACAATGCTGTTTATACACTGCTCAAAAAAATTTTATTACCGATACGGACTGGGTAATGTGTTGGAAAGGATGCCACATCGTTTGATGGAAATGAAAACGATCAACCTACAGAGGACTGAGTACTCAGTAGTTTGTAATGCCCCCACATGCTTGTATGCATGCCTGACAACATCGGGGAACGCTCCTAATGAGACGACGGATGGTGTCCTGGGGTATTTCCTCCCAGATCTGGACCAGGGCATCAGTGAGCTCATGGACAGTCTGAGGTGCAACCTGGTGGCGTCGGATGGACTGAAACATAACGTCCCAGAGGTGTTCTATTGGAGTTAGGTCAGGTGAGCGTGGGGGCCATTCAATGGTATCAATTCCTTCATCCTACAGGAACTGCCTGCATACTCTCGCCACATGAGGCCGGGCACCAGGAGGAACCCAGGACCCACTGCACCAGCGTAGGGTCTGACAATGGGTGCAAGGATTTCATCCCGATACCTAATGGCAGTCAGGGTGCCATTGTCTACGCTGTAGAGGTCCTTCCATGGATATGCCTCCCCAGACCATCACTGACCCACCACCAAACCAGTCATGCTGAATGATGTTACAGGCAGCATAACGTTCTCCACGGCTTCTCCAGACCCTTTCACGTCTGTCACATGTGCTCAGTGTGAACCTGCTCTCATCTGTGAAAAGCACAGGGTGCCAGTGGCGGACCTGCCAATTCTGGTGTTCAATGGCAAATGCCAATCGAGCTCCACGGTGCCGGGCAGTGAGCACAGGGCCCACTAGAGGATGTCAGGCCCTCAGGGCACCCTCATGAAGTCTGTTTCTGATTGTTTGGTCAGAGATATTCACACCAGTGGCCTGCTGGAGGTCATTTTGTAGGGCTCTGGCAGTGCTCATCCTGTTCCTCCTTGCACAAAGGAGCAGATACCGGTCCTGCTGATGGGTTAAGGACCTTCTACGGCCCTGTCCAGCTCTCCTAGAGTAACTGCCTGCTCTTGAGACTGTGGCACACATTGATGTGCCATCCTGGAGGACTTGGACTGCCTGTGCAACCTCTGTAGGGTCCAGGTATCGCCTCATGCTACCAGTAGTGACACTGACCCTAGCCAAATGCAAAACTAGTGAAAAACAGTCAGAAAAGATGAGTAGGGAAAAAAAAAAAAAAAAAAATGTCAGTGGCCTCCACCTGTAAAACCATTTCTGTTTTGGGGGTCGTCTCATGTAGTGCATCGGTTGTTAATTTCATTAACACCAAAGCAGCTGAAACCGATTAACAACCCCCTCTGCTACTGAACTGACCAGATCAATATCCCAGGAGTTTAACTGACTTGATGCTATTCTCTGATTAAAAAGTGGTCCTTTAATTTTTTTGAGCAGTGTATGTATATATATATTATATATATTAAACTAAATGTCAACAAAGGTTACACAGTTATAAAATCAAAGAAAATGTTTATATATTATCATTGTCAAAGATGCAAAAGCTAATGCTCAAACTCACATGTAAAGGACCATAACTATAACTGATAGGAATAATTTATGACTGATTTTGCACAGCTTGCTTTAAAATCATCATGAGCCTCGTAATATATATATTTAATAAATCAGGCCTTTTAAAATGAGACTGGTCCCCTTCCAAAGTTCCTTGTTTTCTCCTCGTCGCAGGACTCAAGCTGAGGCAGCTTTCCAGTGAAATGGCTTTTCATTACTTCCAGGCCATTGCAAACCAAACCAAAGGAGCATGAAGCAAAAATATAAAGTAAAATAGCCAACATTTGGGTGAAGCGCTAGGTAAAATGACATTAAAATAAAACGAGGTGAATCAACTGTGAACATTTTGCTCCTGAAGTCATGTGCATAATCAGGCGTCCTGCTGCCACATGTCGGCACATTTGGATATTAAAAAGGTCAACAGGCACATGCAACCCCACGCAAGAACTCATGTTCACTAATGTGGGCCATCTTGTTGAGCAACGCTGACCACATTTACATGAAGTTTATTATCAGATGAGCCCTAATATAAATAATATACATTATATTTAAAAAATATGATTAGAAAATAATATTTCCAACAGCTCTATACTCTTATGAGACACCAAAAAAATTCCATGAACAATGTATAAATGTTTTTTGCTAACATTTTGAGAACATTATTAAAGACCAGAAAACTGTGAGTGAACATTACCGGAACACATTTGTTCATAACTTTAAGAGAACCTTCTGAGAACGTTCCCTGTTAATTGAGAGTCTCCTAAATTATGAAAGGGCAATGAAATAAATAATAAAATGTTAATTTGGGAACATGCTGCTTAAATCTGAATCAGTTTTTTACAGCTGCAAATGATAATAAATTTACCTGGATAACCCAAAACAAACCGCTGAACTTCACTTAACCACAATTTGGCCATTAAAACACATTTTCCAGTCATAAATCCATTCAGCTGTAAAATAACAAATCAAGACATTGACGGATAAACGCAGGAAGGTCATGAGCCTGTTCCTATCAGAGCAATTTAGGCAGTATAATATGTTAGATGGATGGAAAGACCGAGAGACAAGAGAAAGAAAAGACAATTAGCAGTTCACTGAAGTAGAAGGGGAAGAAGAAAAGAAACAATTAAAGAGAATGAGTACCTTTAGGTTTCTGCTCCTGAGTTGACTGACGGATAAAGTGTCTTTATAACGGTCACATTTCTCTCACTACACCGATTTCACCCGGATCCACGTGTGAGTGTGCGTGTTCGAGAGAGAGAGAAAGTAATCTTGCTGTGGAGGATTAGAGTCCGTCTGAATTGATCTACTTTTACTCTCTCAGCAAATCAGACACGCATTATTGTGTGACACATTATTCAGATACTGGCAATTCCAAACAGTCGAATATTTCTGCTGCTGTTCATCGGTCCATCAGTTCTCCTGTATATTCAAGTGCTTGGATGTGATCAGTAACGCATGCACATGTGTGTTTTAATCTAAACGAAAACATTAAGCCTTTGAAACTATTTATCAGATTGGGTCTTTCTAGAATGAAAATCAGACAGACAGAAGAATGGCCAAATCCAGGAGGATCATGACAGAGAACATCTGGCCATGATCGGAACTGACCTCCCTAATCTCGTCAGCTCTGAACTAAAATTACGTGTAACATTTTTTTCTATGTGAAATCAGTGTTGTTTTGTATTATTTATATACTATTATAGTAGTTATTAATATTTAGAATGAGCTTTTTTATTTTTTAAATTTAATTTTTGTTTAAGTTTTAGTCATTCTCTTTAAAATCTTGTTTTTGTTTAAATGTCCTTTGTCATTTTATTAGTTTTTGTTATTTTATTTCAGTTAGTTGCAAAGGCAACATTTCTAATTCACGTTTGAGTTTAAGGTTAAGTTATTCCATCTTAGTTTAAGTTTATATGACAATGATGTACTAAAAACAAAAAAGTTTTTTGACGACTGTGTTGTCAAAACGACTAAAATCGCTGTATTCTGCTGCCAGGCCAGTAGATGGCGATGTCACTCTGTAAAGAAACACCACGCGCCTATCCACAAGTTTCCTACGCCCCATGAGGCCTTGCGTCAAAAGTGGGAGCGTCTTCCGGTTCGAAGTAAACAAGCTGGACGTGACACTCATTCATTCAACAGCTGACAGTCATTCAAGATTTAGCGATCCAAACTTGCAAATGTTTGGCCTTTACTTAAAGACTTAAGATTCCAGCATCAATATTTGAACAATGTTTCACAATAAAAAAAATGTTACAGTAACAGTAATTTATTAATTTATGTCAGGAGTGTACATCAATCATGCTGAATCTAACTGATATTTATATTGACATAAAAAGAGAACACATACCTATTCAGTTGCACCTGCTTCCATTTATTTACGATCACAAGAATGCACAAAACAACTCCATTAAGGCTCTTAAATCCAAAGGCTTACACATTTAGAAATATATTAATAAAATACCCTATGTTTCTGAGCTTTTCTATTAATTTTCCTCTAAATTATGCGATGATTGCAATCCAAGGAGGTTTGCACGATCTCTCCCGTCTTTCTATACTGTTATCCTTTCAGCCAGAGCAACAGAGGGAGCTCATGAGAAGAAAACAGGAGTTAACCAGAGTGTGTGAATCTGTGAAAGATATGCGTATGCATTTGTCCGGTATCAACAAAGGCACAGGGAAGGGACAGATAAAACATTAAACCAAATAAATACACGATTATAATCATATATGAATTGTCTACATTCCTCAAGCAGTCTCTGGTATTTTCCATAAAGTGTATTTTTTAATCGCAATGGTTAACATAAGTAGCCTTTAGCATTGCATATATGACAGTGGAAATGCGACTGGCTCTGGCACGCACGACACCAGGAGGAGTAAAATATCACATCATAAGACTTTGGTGCTAGCATCAGTGACTGGTGAAGAACAGACAGCGGGTTGTTCATGTATTGCAGGGCCAGGATGCTCTTGTACTCATGCTGCAACACTTTTGTGGAAGGTCAGTAAAGTAAAGCACAATTAAGGGCACGAAAATTGTTTATTGTATTGTGATATTATTAACTCATAAATGCACTAGACTGAAATGTTGTCCCCGAGCGCCGTAACGACATCTCTCATAAAGGTTTGCAACTTTACAAAGTAAACAATGATCCGAAAAACACTTAGCTTCTTCGCTAAAATACCATTGGTATGCTACTTCCGCCGCCTCAACGGAAGTTGTACCCACGTTCTTTTTTACAGTAGCGCCCCCCCCGGAAACAGGTGGATAAACAAGTAACCAAAGAACTAATATTGACAAGAAGTGAAAGCCAACAGAACGATCCATTGAAACACCAGCGCCCCCTACGCTTCCGCCATTTTGGGATGAAAGCAACTGGATTCCACAACTGATAACATAAAACATATATAAGACAATACAACATTTACTGTAGGTGTCATAAAATTTACTGATGACTTAATTTGAGAAATTTCCTATTGCGCTTCTGATTTGGCTATGAGATTTGGAGATTTTGGGTGTGCAAGATGTGATCGATTCTGTTGTGCAGTTGGCATTTTCACCGCTCTACCGAAGCGCCACCTAGTGGCTGTTTCCAAAAAAGCATCAGCGTTTCACCTCTTGGCTTCTATACTCTTTGACATAACACACATACGCATGACGTCACCGTTTTCACAAATTCACGTTTTTTTGTAGTTTACACGGATACGATAACGGTATCGTTTTCAAAAATGTGCACTTCGAAACCTGTTTTCAAAAGTTTGCATTTTCAGACTCCCAAAACACCATTGTCATGTAAATGAATGGCCAAAATGCATAAAAAGTCTTCCATTTTAGCTGAAAACAGTGTTGTGTAAACGGCCCCTAATATTTGTATTTTATTTCAGCTTTATTTCAATTAGCGATTTTTATAGTATTAGTTGTAATTTTAATTTTAGTTAATAACAGCACTGTGTGAAACAATCTTTTTAAAATATCTTTTTTAATGTTTAAGAATATAAACCTGGATGCAACTGTACTGTTTATATTATTTTTGCAGGGTGGACATGATATAATGTGTATAATACCATGATATTTACCATGATATAATGTGTATAATGGAGTTGAGAGTATGAACAAACCAACAACCAATAGCGAGGAACCAAAAGACAGATTACATGGGTGCTGATACTGATGCATATCCGTGTAAAATGAAAAAGTATCTATTCATTTATTGGGATTAATCATGCATAGCTGAATCATGTTTTGTTTTTTTTCTGCAAACCTTTATCTGTTTATACGTTTCTAAAACTCACATTTCTCTCTTCTAGTTTATTAGTCTATAAACTGGCTCAGATTCACACTAATGCTGATTGGATCTCCTGAGAAGCTCATCAAATGTCATCCATCTTTCTAATCCAGCTCTATGGCACAACCAGAGCATTTTCCATTAAGACCACAATGCATTCAGATAGAAAGCGAGAATGAGCTAAACATGAAAAATCAATCCATCTTCAGCTGTTCTGACATTCGCATTACAGAAACTATTAGCCTCAAGTAAATCATGCAGATCTTGTGCTGCCCAGACATTTGACTGATGCACAACACTTCAATAGTTAAACTCTGAATAATTTACCCAAAAATGCAAATTCTGTCATCATTTATGTTCGACAGAAGTAAGTCAGTCATACAGGTTTGGAACGACATGAAAATGAGCTTTAACATAGCAATAGTATTGTGAAATCAAATGCGTAGATCTTTAGGCTACATCTCAGAGTTCTCAAGAGACTGTATAAAACTTGCTTAAGTCCTCACACTTTCCTCTATTACTGTGACAACTCTGACAATTCGTCTTGAGTGTGATATTCTCACTTTCAGTAACATCTGTACAGTTTCAAACAGCTACAGCTTCTGAAAATCCTGTTCTACTTGGTCGAAAATATGATATAGCTAAGGATATTTACTTTTATGGATTCAGCAGACAATTGAACACAAAACTTACAAATGAGGAATATCACAAGAAACATCATAAAAGCCAAAAATATTCATATACTGCAAGAAAAAGAAAAAGAAAAAAACAAAAAAAACAAAACCGTAAGCCTTTTTTCAAGATTTACGCATTTGAATTAATAGTAAAATTCCATCAAATTGAATTGAATAATCCTTACATGTTTTTTTTTTTTTTTTACACAAGGATTATTCAATGCAATTTATGTATTTAGGTTGGTTCAGCAATATTAATATTTTTGACTCGAATAAAACCAAGAATTGAGATGTTACCTTTTTTTTTTTTTTTTTTTTCTCAATGTGTGTAGGTTTTATTTGTTAACAGTTTACATGAACATGAATTAACAATGAACAATACTTCTACAGCATTTATAAATCTTAATTTGTTTGTAATAAATTGTTAAAATCAAAAGTAGTATTTGTTAACATTAGTTAATGCACTGTGAACTAACATGGAAAAAAAAAACAATAAATATTTTTTACTAACATTAACAAAGAACAATGCTTTAAAAATATATATATAGCTCACTATCAGTTCATGTTAGCAAATGCATTAACTAATGTTAACAAATGAGAGCTTCCCCACTGATAATTTTAGTCAAGTGTTTGCACCAAAACATGAATAATTCAGTTTTAAGGATACGTTTACACAACACAACGATGTACTAAAAATGGAAAAGTTTGACTGTAACTGCGTTGTGAAAACGACTGAAATGCTGTATTCTGCTGCCAGGCCAGTAGGTGGCGATGTCACTTTGTAAAGAAACACTTCAAGCCTATAGACTGAACACGTAACACACATGCGTATGACATCACTGTTTTCACAAATTCACATTTTCAGGCAAACCAAAAAACATGTGTTAATGAACAGCCAATAAAGTTTTCTGCATTTGGTTGAAAATGGTGTCGTGTAAATGGCCTCCAATTCTAATTGAATTATTATCAGAGACTGACACACACATACTGTACTGTATAAGCGTACTATAAAAAGCATAGTAAGGTAACGAAACCTCAGTACATATAATACTCAATGGTGAAATGTATTAGCATTATCGTCTTTGCTTGAAGTTTGCTGCCTCACCTGTGCAGGATGAATCGCCTGTCAGACAGACGGACACTAAACCCTGCCTACCCTCCTCCTCTGTGCTCCGGCTCATCCGTCACTGAGAGACCGGAGTGTGTGGAGCAGGATGACACTGCTGCTTACTGTCATGCCTTCACAGAGCTTGCTTATAAGAAACTCTAAAATGCCTTTCCTGTAAACTTGAAGCAATGGTTACTTCCAAAGAGCTGTGTGATGTTCAAGGCCTTGAACCGTACATTAAATATGAGCAGAAAACACGTCCCTATAATTTCACTCTCGATTCACATATACACAAGAAATGCCTACACTGAGATTGTTGACTGTCAACTCTAAACTGTGAACGCCCCTCCATAGACTACTTTTGTAACACTTCATAAAAATATAGCCTATAAAAGATAAATAAGTAACCTAAATGGTCATGAAATATTGATATGAGAAATTATTTATGTTTAGAGAAACATCCAGTTTCACATTTTAGCGTCATTATATAAAAAATATCTGACCAATCAGAATCAAGCGTTTCTGACAGTCATGAAATAAAATATAATCATGTTGTTTTTATAGAGGGTTATCAATGTTTCACAGCTTACAGCTAACAAGAATATTCTGCCAACGTTCCCATTAAAGGGGACCTATTATGCCCCTTTTTACACGATATATATATGCAAGTCTCAGGTGTCCCCAGAATGTGTCTGAAGTTTCAGCTCAAAATACCCCACAGATCATTTATTATACCATGTTGTAAATGCCCATTTTTGAGTGGAAGGATGAATCTATGCATGTATCTTTAAATGCAAATGAGCTGCTGATCCACACCCCACTTTCCAGAAGAGGGCGGAGCTTGCACAGCTCATGCTTCGGTCCGGATTCTCTGCCAAAAACAAAACATCTGTTTGGTTTTAATTATCATCTCTATCCTGGTCACGCTCACATGACATTGCAGTTCTTGGTAGTGTTGTCAGGTACCAAAATTCCAGTAGTCGGTACCAATACCATTAAAATTTTACGGTTCTTGGTACCAATTACGGTACCACAGGAAAATCTGTTGGAACTATTTTACTATTTTATTTAACTAGCCTATTTTTAAAAACATTAAATATGATGGTAATCATACATATAAATATTTGGAGCGTGTGTGTGTGTATGTTTGTGTGTGTATATATACACACCTCAATTAAATAAATTTTGAAATATAAAAAAAAAAAAAAATAAATGCTCAAACATCCATTTTGTAACAGACGTGCGTGTTTATTTTAGCTATTCCTTCAGTGAAACGACACACTACAGCCTGTAAAAATATAAAATAAATATCAGTAAATAATGGTAACCTAAATAATAAGAAAGTTAAGTATTATTCTAAAAAACATTCGTTTTTTATTTCCATACAAAGATGCGTGATATACGCTAGACGCTCTGTGCTTTGAGAGGGATGTGGGACACGAGCAGGAAAGAGACCATTTCTCTTTAATAATATCTTCATGTGATCTCCTGATGTTACAAGCAACTGACACTTGTTGTAAAAAGTCTGAAGAGCGAGTTTTATCTTCAGACATTCAAGCTGTGTTTGATTTTGCGCTGCCAGAGAAAGCGAAACTAAAAATCACCGGAGCGTGTGAAACGCGCTATACAAATAAACTTGACGTGCCTTATAAAGTCTAATAACAAGCACAAACTGTGTTAAATAGAAATTGACGTGCAAGCAAAAAGGTTTCTGTCCTACGGTGTTTTTTCTACTTTACCACAGTAAAGAATGCGAATATAATAGGCCTAATTAAAAGCGAACCAAAGGAAGAAACGTTTATAATCCCCTGCGTGAGTGAAGATTTGGGAAAAGAAACAAAGATTTCATGTTCAGTGGAATAACTAATGAAATATTGTTAAATTCTCTGCTAATCGGGTGACCAGATCGCGATTCGCAAAACGAATCTTAAATGTATGGACTCACGTACCTCTTTCATTCGGCATGAACCAAAATGTTTCCATGGCTACAATGTCACATTTAAGTGCTAACCTATTAGCCTATTACTTCTGTAAACAAAGCTTTGTGCTTCAATCGTGTCATATTCATGTAAAATACTGGCACAGCCCAATCAGTGGGTACCGAATATACCCGGATACTCGGTACTCCCGGTACTACAGAAATGCTGGTATCGTCACGTTTTCAAAATTTCAGTACCGACTTGGTACCGAAGTACCGCTACTTTTGACAACACTAGTTCTTGGTCATCATGAAAGTTAATTATCTGCATGCGTTTTAAAGCCATAACAGTTTAAACTTCTGATATATGGTTTTCAAAGTGCACACATCCGAACCACGCGCACAGAAAGCCGGCTGTCAGACAGCATGTCCCGTATATTAAACTATTAGTATTAAGGGAACCTATTATGCAAAATTCACTTTTATAAGGTGTTTGAACACAGATGTGTGTCCACAATGTGTGTAAACAACCAGCCTATAATGGTAAAAATCCACCCAATACTTTTTTTTATAATCCCCATTTATCATTTTCATTCTCTCAGAACACGCCGTTTCTCCTACGTAAGAGTAGGGAAACCCCGCCCATGACTGGTGACGAGCATAGACACCGCCCTGAGGAAGAAACACAGAGTCCGCCATTTCTGTTTACTTGCTGTATCAGCTAGAGCTATACAATGTCTGTGCCAAAAAAAACATTACAAATTAAATGTCCTGTTGTTGGATGTACCGATGAACATACGAGGCTCCATAGACTCCTGCCATCTGAGTCACTGAGGACACCGTGGTTGAAGTTATTACTCAAGGATGGATCAGTATAAACTGTTTGTGATCCTCTCCAGAGCGATACTGGTCACGGCAGAAAGGGAGAGCACGCACTTTATTACAGTCTATTGGAGTTGTTTTACGGATAATAAAGTTTACCAGTTTATTAAGCACCCCCGAAAAGGCATAAGGTCTGTATATATTTGTTTACTGTTAGTTGTAACGAGTGTTTTTGTGTAATTCACAGGGGAGTGAGTTTTTATAGATAAAAGACTTTAATGCGCACTTCTTGTACCGTTTTATTCAGCTCTTATGGTGATTTTCTGGAGTGAAAACATTCGCTTCATGTTTTGTGTGACGTACAATAAACTTCATAAAACTAATCAGTAAAGTTTTGGCCATCATTCAGACGGGGTCCGGTACAACAGACTTGTACTAATAGTGGATAAAAGCAAGATGACAACATACGTTATAACTGCAATTAAACTAAACTATACCTGTTCTATCTCCATGCAGCATATATTCTCTGGCTCTGTAGGCATCATTTTCAGACTCCAGTTCAAAATGAACACCACTACGTTGAGTTTCTGACATTATTAGTGCATGAGATTGTCCCTCTTAAGGCCGGAACACACCAAGCCGACGCCGACGAACTAGTGGTGACGAAAGCAGACTGCGGGGTTGGTTCACGTCGGCAGCATCTGGGTCCAAAGTTGGCCTGACACACCAAAACGACGCTCGACACCCGACGGCCAAGTAGCACGTCATTCTGCGCCTGCACAAGATGAAATGCATTTCCGTACCAGCAGGTGGCAGTAGCTGAACGGCCAATCAGAATGATCAGATGGCCCGACGAGCTCCGACGCTGATTCAACATTTCGAATCGGCGAGAAAAAAAGCCGACGAGGACCAACTTCAGCTGACGGTGCACAACACACTGAGAAAACTTAGTCGGCCGATGAACAAAAACTGCCCGACGGCCAACCTTCGGCTTGGTGTGTTCCTGCCTTTAGGCAGGGAGCAGCAGCTCATTTGCATTTAAAGGGACACACACTAAAACAGCGCGTTTTTGCTCAACCCCAAAAAGTGGCAATTTTAACATGTAATTTAAAGGTGAATCTAGTTTTAAGGGAAAGGGAATCTAATGTGCTTTCTAAAAAATCAAAATAATTTGAATAATAATGTATTTACATTACATAAGATTAACTCATCACTTAAACTGGTTGAAATATGATGTTTATCATTTAATAAAACTTTTTGTTTCGAGGATTTTACCATATTGATATTGGATTTTTTAAAAACCACGTTGCTACCTAAACATGTAGTTGTATTCTGATTTTGAGCAAATCTCTTGAAATAATGATTCACTCATAAATACTTCACATGTTTTATTACTGGATGAATCAGTACTTTTAAACAAATCTCTTGAATGAATTATTTAATGACAAATACATTTTTATCAGTCACTTGTCGCCACCTAGTGACTGATAAAAATGTATGAGTGAGTCATTGAATCATTAATTCAAGAGATTTGCTCAAAGTTACTGATTCATCCAGTCATGAAACAAGTGGCCTTTCAGTGAGTCATTGAATCATTCAAACCGATTAAAAACAAACAAATCATTTGAATTAATTAAATATTTTTAATAGAGTGCAGCAACTAACATTTTGTCAGAACCTCTAGTAAATTACATTACATTGTTTAGTTGTTTATTCAGAGGATGTAAGGACGTAACTGACTAAATCTTTATTTGAAGCATCAAGTTATTTTCAAAAGGTGATTTACTCTATTTTGATCACCACCGTAGACATCAGAGTTTATATCCGAATTATACACTTTTATCCCAGTACTTCTTTGATCATTTGAATTATTGTAACACAGAAATAATGATAGCCTACCATTGAAAAGACCTAAATATAACTGCTCTCTTTGGCTCTTTTAATGATTAATCGTGCTGGGTCTCATTAATGGAAACGCTGTCTCTTTTTTGGGCTATACACCATTATTAGACAGAGTTTGCATTACATCTGATGAAACCTGGACAATTTCAAGTTTTATCCCTATCAATTTTTCTGGTATCACATTTAAAAGTAACTGTTCAGATTTTCTACTAAAATCTTGGTTCATCACAGTTAATTTACCTTGGGTGGTTTGCTCTTAGGATTGGTTTTGTGAGGTTTTGTTCTGATAGAGAAGCTATTTTGGCCAATCACAAAAGTCGATTGTGCAACCAACCATAGAATACTCCGATGCATTTTTTATTATTCGCTTTTTTTTTTTGCGCTATGTTTTTGTGCTGAATTCGTATAGCTTTCATAGGCTATTGAGTGAATAATATATAGAAATCATTTTCATTTCCTTAAAAAAAAATCTAACCAATTTGAACTGGAACGCCGTCCCCCAAATTTTCATAAACATAAGTTTTAGTCACATTTTCTTGTTAAAATATGCGGCAATAATAGGCCTACTTGTGTAACACTGTTGACAGTCAATTAATCCACTCTTGACACAGGTTTGCTTTTTTAACCAAAACTAGGGAAAAGAGAAAGGACATACTTTCTAGTCTTTCATCCATGTGCTTCTAGAGGAAAAGACATCACACTATGCAAATTATGTGAGATTAGGACAATCCATTCCTTTTTTTAGGGGGTTTTCCTAGTGGGTAACTTAGTTGACAATGGTTTTCGGACACACATAAAATGAGGTATATCATAATAAACACTTATTATTTTTGAAGAACACACCCAAATGTCTTGATTATCTATCTGAAGGAAAAACTATGACTATTTTAATATATATTAACATGCTTAAATGCAGAGTAGAATGAGCAACTTTACAAAATTGGACAGTTGAATACCAGAGATGTATGTGATATGAGACTCATTTTTGAACAAAAGACATTGCTTTTTTCACATGTAGTAGTGTGACTGGGGGAAAAAAAATACAGTTTTGTATAAGGAAAATAAGCATTGGGATTATATATTGATAAAAATATATTAAAAATGTTCCACAGACATGAGTTGTACTCAATTATAGAATGACCCATTATGCATCTCTGATCAGGAGTTGGGGAACAGATGTGACCTGTGGCCAATTCTAATTAGCACTCTGTCACTTGATTATAAAGCGCCCACAGAAAAGCAGGTTGATTAATCAGCATCATCACCAGATGCTTCACTACATGAGCCTTTTCTGGTGTTCTTCACTATTATGAAGAGGTCGATATTTAATAATTGTTTTTCAATTTAAAATATATTATCTGGACTACTTAAATGAACAGAAGGCAAAATTTTAACTGCACCTGTAAAAATCAACACCATCTCATTCCATTACATACAGAACTGCACTGATCCGCCTCAGAGTATCCCCCATTTTCTAAATGTAATTGATCATAATTTTGGCTTGATTTTTAAGTCTATTTTAAAAGTCTGAAAGTGTTTCCTTTTAACTTTCTCTTGACTAAGAATATAGTGTTAAGTTAAAACACTCGAACATCAGCTACCAAAAGTTACAGTGGTATGAAAAAACCAAACGAGCAGTGTCGCACCACGCTATTCCGCAATGATCTGTGAATCAACTAATTACCCTTAATTATAACTATAAAAACATTTTATGACACAAAAGGGAGTTGTAAATCCTACCTGAGCTGCCATCAGAGATAATTCCATTCCTGTCTTCTCCAGTCTACGGATGAGTTGTGCTGTTGAGATGAACTCTCTTCCTCGCGCGCGTCTGTGTCGCTGTATACGCGCGTGGCTGCGTGCTCGGCGCGCTTCTGCTGACGAATTCAGCTGCAGGCATGCACGTGCACGCCACCCTTGCAGAATTATTTATGCAGCTTTTTCTTTGACAGTCAAACACACTGACACTTGTACTGCCTACTACATCTTCACAACTATTGTGCTGTAAACAGTATTTCTTTTTGAATTTTGAATTAGTTGAAGCTAGTTTCATTAACATAGCAAAATAGGGGAGGCACAAAGTGCTATATCTCAGTAACTAAAAGGTTTTGAGACAAAAGTGCAATTACACAAATGTGTGTTTTTGCTGATCTAATCGATTACTGATTAAACCAAACTATTGCGCAGGTGCTGATTTTACATTTGCTGATAATTATGAAATAACGTGATGACGCGTAATGAGAGGAACTTTTATGCAACATCCTCGGCTACTGCGCATGAAAGAAAAATAAAAAATATAGCCATATATATTTTTACATTATGTGCTTCTGAGTTATGGACATTACTATGTAAACTGATTTAAACAAACAAACAAAATATTATTTAACAATAAACTTGATTTAAACAAAAGGTGGCTTAATTTACCAGATGTTGTGTTACCTGAAACTGCTGAATAATTTGTGCAAACTGCAAACAGTTAGTAAGCTAACAGTTAATAAAAATAATTATTATAATAAGTAATATAATAAAAAGTAATAATAATAATAATAATAGTTTAGCCATGTTTAAGAATGGCTATTCAAACAGTCCCGGTTTTACCTCATCATGATTCATCATCCAAGATGACATTTCTACTGAATTATTCACTTTATGAATGTCCCCTATTCCTCTTTAAAGGCCAGAAAATCATATTAAAAAATCTTCCAAATTATTAAATACATACCAAACAACCTTCATTAAAGCAATGAAAAGTCCTACCTATGCACTGTAATAAAACCTGTTGCATAAACATATGGCACAGAAAAATAGAAATACTCCAAAATAGGGAATGCCATTATGAAAAATGATGTAAGATGTGCAGTGATGCTTTAATTTTATGAGGCAAGAAGGAATCATTAGTCTTTTTGATGCATTCTGTCATTCACAGACGTCTTATTGCTCCAAGCCTGAAATCACTTTAAACTGTTAAATATTATTAACCTTCTGGCTGAAGCTATTTTTGAACATTTGCTTTATTTAGTGATAACAAAGGCTGAGGAGCTGCTTGAGGCTGATGAGAGCAGATGCATCACACGGCCACTACTTCATAAAGCCACAGTGAGTGTTGAAATGCAGTGAAGAGAGAAAAACTTACATTTCCTGCCCCAAATCACTGTAAAAAGCATGTCATTTGAACAGAAACTTTAGACTTTTGTCACCCTTTATTAGTTTGCTTAATGGCTTAAACATTTAATTCACCCAAAAATGAAAATACAGTTATCATTTACTTACCCTCATGTTGTTCCAAACCCGTAAGACACATATAACATTCATCAACTCACACATCAGTTATTGTAAACAGAATCTCAAGCATGTTTGCTTGAGGCATGCGAGAACCAGTAAGGTTCATTCTCGTGTTACGCAGCACGTTTGAGCTTCAGCAAGAACCAGTGAGGTTCATTCTCGTGTTACGCAGCACGTTTGAGCTTCAGTAAGAACCAATGAGGTTCATTCTCGTGTTACGCAGCACGTTTGAGCTTCTGCAAGAACCAATAAGGTTCATTCTCGTGTTACGCAGTACGTTTGAGCTTCCGCAAGAACCAATAAGGTTCATTCTCGTGTTACGCAGCACGTTTGAGCTTCAGTAAGAACCAGTGAGGTTCATTCTTGTGTTACGCAGCACGTTTGAGCTTCTGCAAGAACCAATGAGGTTCATTCTCGTGTTACGCAGCACGTTTGAGCTTCTGCAAGAACCAATGAGGTTCATTCTCGTGTTACGCAGCACGTTTGAGCTTCAGTAAGAACCAATGAGGTTCATTCTCGTGTTACGCAGCACGTTTGAGCTTCAGTAAGAACCAATGAGGTTCATTCTCGTGTTACGCAGCACATTTGAGCTTCAGCAAGAACCAATGAGGTTCTCCCACGTCAAGCAAGTACGGCTGAGCTTCTGTTTATGTTCACTAATCAATGTTATTTGCGAATAAAAGCCTAAATTAAATCTGTTCATCATATAAAGTGATAATGTCTCTTCAGAAAATGTCGACGAAACCGATCTATTCATATGGATTAGTTTTACGATCTCTTTATGAATTTTTTGAAGCGTCAAAGTGGTAGTTGCGTAGCTGTCAATGGAGGGACAGAAATCTCTCGGATTTCATTAAAAATATCTTTATTTGTGTTCCGAAGATGAACAAAAGTCTTATGGGTTTGGAACGACATTAAGGTGAGTAATTAATGAGTGAACTAATTTTTGGGTAAACTAACGCTTTAAGCACCAGAGGGCTGTAAGTCTATACAGTGCCTCTGAACTAATGCATGAATAAATAATATTCAAATTCAATAATATACAATAAAACACATTCTACATTATAAAATGTAACAGTGGACAATAGATTTCTTCTATTAAGGAAAGAATTAAGCCACACTTGTGTCCTCATTTCTGACTGTTTTGCCTCAGTGCGGGTCGCCTGTGATGTGCTTCACCTTGGTGTTCATTCAGATGTCTTTCCCCCGGTTTCACAGACGAGGCTTAAGCTAGTCCTGGACTAAAATGCATGTTTGAGCTGTTTTAACTGAAAGTAACTTGCACTGTCATAATTTAAAATATTTCAGTGCCATTGTTTTGTCTCAAGATGCACATCAGTAATGTTTTTTTCAAGTGTACGTTTATAAAAGTTACTTAAATATCCTAATTGAACTAAGGCCTAATCCTGGTTTAGGCTAAGCCCAAACAGGGCCATAGAGTTTTAATCTCCCGCTCAGCGGTTTTGGTTTTGAACAGGACTGCAGAGCGGACAGTACAGCCATGGCTTCAGGCGCTGGTGTGTGTTTTGATCCCCCATGAGGAGACCGACTGTGGTGTGTGCATGTGTGTGTGACAGAAATGAATAAGAAAGAAAAAGTATTTTTATGGATGCATCTATAACCTCGCTGGTCACTGCAAGACTTCTGCCACCGATCCTACTTGCCTGATAGCTTCATTGATATATAAGTTTGGCTAACGTTTCCATTAAGTTATCTTAACGTTCAAAACGTCAATTTCTTTTTTTTTTAAACATTTTTTCTTGGTTATGCGAACTTTAAAGGGTTAGTTCACCCAAAAATGAAAATAATGTCATGTATTACTCACCCTCATGTCGTTCTACACCCGTAAGACCTTCGTTCATCTTCAAAACACAAATTAAGATATTTTTGATTAAATCCGATGGCTCAGCGAGGCCTGCATAGACAGCAATGGTACTTCCTCTCTCAAGATCCATAAAGGTACTAAAAACATATTTAAATCAGCTCATGTGATTTCAGTGGTTCTACCTAATATTATAAAGCGACAAGAATATTTTTTGTGCGCCAAAAAAAACAAAGTACAGACTTTTTAACAATATCTAGTGATGGCCGATTTCAAAACACTGCTTCTTGAAGCTTCGGAGCTTTACGAATCAAATCAGTGGTTCGGAGCACCAAAGTCACGTGATTTCAGCAGTTTGGCGGTTTGATACGCGATCCGAATCACTGATTCGACTCAAAAGATTCATAACGCTCCGAAGCAGTGTTTTGAAATCGGCCATCACTAGATATTGTTAAAAAGTCGTTATTTTGTTTTGGCGCACAAAAAAATATTCTCTTCACTTTATAATTTTAAGGTAGAACCACTGAAATCACATGAACTGATTTAAATATGTTAAAAAATGTGTTTCAAAAGTACAAGAGCAATTCAGGTAAGCCAACTAGTCAACTGACCCAGATTATCATCGATCATGTGGAATGGCACCCGTGCGAGACAGCTGAGGTCATCATGTTGGGTTTGTTAATGCTCTGTGCCCTGCTGTGCCACCTGTCAGTAGCGTGATGTAACTGTATGAGCAATGAGAAGAGCTGCTGAAACACGATTCACATGCAAACACACTTGCTCCAGTTTAGTATTTGTTGGAGCCCATTACACACAGTACAACTTCATTTACAGTCACAAGTGCATTCACTCAAAAACACTTGTTAATACACTTCCACTATTTTATTTAATTTGTCCACAACAATGTCCAAAAGCATATGCACTTCACAGGAGATTTCTGTCCTTTTTATGAAACAACAAGTCCAGCTCATCTGAAATGAAGAATTGTGTTTAATGTTCTTCTGTAATGAAACTGGTGTGGTGGAAATGACATTTATTTTAAAAGTACATCTACAGTAGGCTATGTCTTGCTAAAGCTAATTCCATAACATTTTATGTATCTGATTTTTTTTTTTTTTTTTTTTTTTTATCAACTTGATTGCAAATGATGCATTATAAAAATATTTAAATGATACTCACCTTGATTTTGTTGTTGTCTTCACACATCATGTTTTAGAGATCTCAGATCTCAAGCTCACAGTTGCATCCTTAGTTGGAAAAAAAGTACACTGAATTCATATGGAAATGAGGTAAAGTCGTACTTTGAGTAAAAATGTATATAAATAATTTTGTCCATAAATATTGATATAGGCCAGTTCATTGCCCCGTTTTAAATATTGATTACTGTATAGTTTTAAGTAAGTTAAAACTAACTCAGCCCTCTCTGATTCATTCAAGCTTTGTGCAGTGCTCTTGGTTCACCACTAGAGTGCTCAGTTTCACCTTTGCAACAACGTAATATACCTAAATGCATGGAAGAGGTGCGTAGAGCTCTTCTCAGGGAACATTACAGCCTTAACCTGAAACCTGAGACTTTTTTCTTTTTTTTTTTTAATACCACACATTATGGCCCGGTTTCACAGACAGGGCTTAGGCTAAACCAGGATTAGGCCTTATTTCAATTAGGGTATTTAAGTAGCTTTTTTATACCCTAGAAAAAACATTATTGGTGTGCATCTTGAGACAAAACATTGGCTCTGACATATTTTAAGATATGTCTGTGCAAGTTGATTTCAGTTAAAACAGCTCAAACATGCATTTTCAAGAGCCCCTGCTGGTAGACACTGTAACTACGCCAATTTTGTGTAAATGCATCTTAAACAATTGATGGACACTTAAAATGAACCGTGTTTTTATGTGTTTGGGAAACAGACATAAAGACATATACAAACACATTTGAATTACTAAAACTTTACCTAAAATTGAAATGAAAAATATATACAAAATTCAAAATATTAATTCAAAATATTAATAAAAACTATACTAAAATCGACACATTTTTTAAGCTAGATGCCATCTGATCACATATATATATATATATATATATATAAACAATGTTTTAATTGCAAAAGTGCAATACAATTTTTACATTTCCTGTTCAAATCCTATACATTTTTAGCTCAGCGTTTCCATATTTTACACTTTCCAAGTACACACACATGCAGTTCATGACAAAACCAGCAGAAGGCGCTACAACACTGTCATACGTTTGTCTCTTCAGAACAGTTCTCGCAAAAAATCTGTGTAAAATTTCAGGGTTATTAAAAATCATTGAACGACTTGTAAATAATCCTGCAGAATGCAGCTGAATCAGCCATTTGGTTTTGAAATGTAAATAAGTAGTTCTATGTGATTGATGTAAAACAGATATTAAGAGGTTTATTTCACACACACACACACACACACACATATATGGACTTTTGTTGTACTTCCTGTTTCCCATGTGCCGTCTTTGTATTCCATTGTAGTTTTTCCTGTTGATTAGTCCTGAATGTTCCCAGGTGTGTCTTGTTAGCTTGTTAGCCCCTGATATATACTGTACAGCCCTGTGTTTCCCATGTACTTTGTCAGTCATTGAATATTTGTGGATGGTCGGTGTTCCTGTTCCTTGTGTTTCTTGGCTTCCAATTCTGGTCTTATTTCTGTGTTTAATAAACAAAATAGGCTCCTTGTCTTCCATCTCCTCTGCTCCTGCCTTGATTACACTGGATATCTGTTTACAGTCAATTGAACAAGTCTATATAATCCATGCTGTGTGGGATTAATGGTATTATGAGCTTTTGCATTGATTGATACGGTCTGTAGATCAGTGGTTAATTGTCACAAATTATTCCTGTGACCAAGGAAATCACGGCGTGTTCGTGATACCGATCATTATAATCAACACACTTCTGAGACCACATACAGTGCTGTTGTTGAAGATTTTATCTCCTTATGACTTCTTTCACTTCACTTTTCCTTGTCTCATCTCATCATGTCAGTCAAAATGTACCAACCCTCAAAGGCGACTTAGACCGTCTCTGAACAGTAGCGCTGCGAGGCGTGATTGTGGTTAGCTCAATTTCAGGATGTTTTAGTTTGTTTGGAGAGCCCGGGGTAAAGCAAGCCCAGCTCGCTTGCCTAGAATGAACTGACAGCCATTTTCTGTGGCCTACATGCTTCATGAATCTCTCGGAGGGAGATGGACACACACACAATCACTATGAGGGGAAACTCAGTCCTCAGGCTCAACGCACTCTGACGTGTTTCCTCACTTTGTGACGCTTGATCTTCATTCACATTTTTCACAGCGTGACATCAAAGAGCTCATTCAGTTTATAGCCAGTACGGGGTCACATACAATCAGCCTAAGCGTTTTAAAGTTAAAAAATGATCTCCGCTTGAAGATCAGCTCTGAAATCAGGAGAATAGGCCTGTCAGTTAATGTGAAAACACCATGTGCCAGGCTGGAGAGTTTGGGTGCAGGTTAGCGTTTCCAACACAAGAGAAGAAAAATCATGATTTGGTAAATCATAATAAAAAGTCAAAATTAAGACATGCTGAAACAAAATTATGAGATTAAAAAGTTATTGACATGAAGTACATTTTTTGTCATAATTGACTTTTTGTCATAATTATTAGTGTTATATCAAATTTTTGTCTCTTTCATATGGAAGCTTGTTTCCGCCAATAAATAAAAAAATAAAAATGGTAATTGCGATTTTTTTATCTCACAATTCTGACTTTTTTTCTCACAATTGCGAGTTTTTATTACACAATTCTGACTTTCTAACTCGCAATTCTGACTTTTTTCTCAGAATTACTAGAAATAAACTCAAAATTGCAAGTTATAAAGTAAGAATTGCAAGACAAACTCACAATTGCGATTTATAAGGTCAGAATTGCATGATATAAACTCGCAATTCTGACTTTATATCTCACAATTCTTACTTTATAATATGCAATTGCAAGTTATAAAGTCAGAATTGTGAGATATAAACTCGCAATTCTGAGAAAAAAGTCAGTCTTTTTTCCCTCACAATTGGACATTATAACACGCAATTGCAGGTTTATATCTGAGAATTCTGAGGAAAAAAAGTCAGAATTGTGAGATATAATTTTTTTATCACGCAATTCTGACTTTATAACTCGCAATTGTGAGTTTATATCTCACAATTCTGAAAAAAGTCGCAATTACCTTTTTTATTTTTTATTTCATGGCAGAAACAAGCTTCCATAATTTCATAACTTAGTATGTCATAATTTCGACTTTTTATCTCATAATTGTCAAAATGATGACATACCAAGTCATAATTATCACTTTTTATCTCATGAATCAATCTTGACTATAATTTTGACTTTTTATCTCATTATTATGACTATCTCAAAATTTTGACTTTTAGTTTCGACTTTCTCATAACTATGTCATAATTTACTTTTTTTATATCATAACTATGACTTAGTATCTTATAATGTCAACCTTTTATGTCATACTTGTAAAAGTTTTATCTCATAATTATCATTTACAAAAGCATGATTTTTTTTCTAATGTGGCAGAAATGGACCTCCATACTAACTTAAAGGTAGGGTAAGCGATATTTCAAAAACGCTGTTGGACATTGTTTATATTTGAAATCAACCCAAACAAACCCACCCCTCACTTCATTGCTCCGCCTCCAAAACTCACCCTCTAATCCTAACCACCCTGCTCCGAGTCGGTCTCGAACCCTGATCGCTGCTGGCAGGCGAGGCGAGTGCGAATGTGGATGTCTGTTTATCACAGCTGACGCACAACAAAATGCTTCACGAAAAATAAAGTGCAGATGATGAACGAACAACAAGGAAGCACGAAAAATGAACGTATAATACACACAAGTAAATACAAAGTGTTCATTCCAGTGATATTCTTTTAAACTCTTTTGCATAGTGCCCCATCTCTCTTTCTGCAGTCTTTCTTCAAATCTCCCGCTTGTTCGTTCTCTCTCCTCGACCGTCATACGCCCCCTAATGCTGATTGGCTACACATTTGTTGTTGGTGTCGGCCCGACTAACTTCCAAACAGTGTTTTTGAAATATGGCTTACCCCACCTTTAACTAAATGTTTCAGTAATTAATGACTTTAAATTTCTGAAATGTACGTGCAAGCATCTTCCATCTGATTCTGTCATATCACTCTTTATGTTTTTAATGTCCTGTTGAAAACCACTTAGTCATTTTCAGACCTACCAGATTAAAAATTGATCATAAATAGTCACTGCATGTATTTCACTTTTTATGAACTTGTACAGAGCTCATGTATATGCATGTATTGGATTAATAATACAGTTGAAAAAATGTATCATATCATGAAGGGAAAGTCATATACACCATTAATCAATGACTATGACTAAATAAAATGTCAGAATGATACAGTTGTCTTGATAATATGATAACGAAAAATGTCTAATTAACAGAATAAATTTTCAAGGCTTAATCTTCCTCGTTGGCATATTCTTTTATTATTTATTAGAAGAACTGTTTCACTGCTTACTAACATTTGAAAAACTTTGTTCATGTGATGCAACCAACATGCAAAAATATAATATCATAAAAAGGTTCAATCAGACTCTTAAAATATTGTTTTGACCTTTAACGCAAGGTTAGTTCAGATTGTACAGTATAAAAAGTCATGTGATGTCATGTGACTCCCCAAAATCTTAATGATAAAAAAAATACTTCTTTTTTTTATCTTGAAAAATGTTTTAAATAATTTTAAACATACTCCTCACACAAGGTGTGAGGAAAATATTACTTTTCACTTGATGTTTACACCGCATGAGACACTAACTGAAACTTTACTTAAATTACAAAGACATTTACTATATAACTCAGTGTGAATACTTTATATTACACAGATTATATTACGCAAATTTTACAGCAGTCAGATGATATGTGGTTCTCAGCCTGCTACTGTACGCTTTGGGCAAGAGATGCTCGCGTTGAGTTTGCCGTTGCAATGTCTTGCATTGCAGCCTGTGAATATTTCATCAGCCTCTCCTCTAAAAATAAGAGGGAGAATTTTTTTTTTTTTTTTTTGATGGGATTGGGCATGACTCCGCCTCCTCCTCATGAGTAGCTGCAGTTCTCTCATTCAGACATATGTTATGACTCTGTCTTCTCTGTGTCATCTTTATCTGTCCCTCCGTCCCTCCCTCTCTCCATTCCTCCCACATTCTCCCTCACTACATACTTAGGTTTCTGACTCACATGTCTTGGCCAGGCTGCTTTTGATGCGGAAAAAGTCTCCCTGGAGGCAGTTGCTAAGCAACTGGCTACTGTTGGATTATGGGTTAAGTCAGAAGCAAGAAAACGCAACCATGAGAGATGATGATCATGTGTGTAAGGCTGAGTCAGGCCATCACAACATGTCTGTATGATCGCATACTCCAAACATGCTCCGTATTTAGCCGAATAAAGCTGCAAAAATTTCCTTCCTTTTCTCCTGCTCTTTTGACAATGTGTAAATAATACGGCCCTTTAAAATGGGTCATGCCCTCACCATATAGCTGAAAAGTATATGAGATATATGAGCGTTTTTGAGCCAAAGGACCTGAAGGAATGTCCTTATGAGTTCATATAGGCATTACATGTGAAATTATATGGTTCTTAATAAGAAAAATCTGGGAATATTTTTGGTTGTATTTCGCTCTGAAATCACATTCAAGTGTTATATATTTCTCTGTTCTGTGTGCATGAGTGATTTTGTAGCCACTGATGAATGAACTCAGTCTGTTACTGTCCTTCGCTCTGGGAGCTTCCATGTGGACCGAGAGAGGAAGAGGAGGATACAGACAGCAACACAGAGGAGACCAGGAGTACGGGAGGAGGGAAAGTAACTGATGGAGAGAAAGCAAGAGAGAGAGAGAGAGAGAGAGATGGAGTGAGCGGCTCTGAGCAACACTGAGAGCTCGGGAGGGAGGGAAGATGCCAGACAAAATATGAAGTCGGGGAGAAAATACCTGAACGCAATTAAAAACGGGACTGAAAACATTCTGAAACCAAGTTAGTCTAAAACAGGAGACGTTGAAGACAAATTCAGGAAGTCTTCCGGACATTGATTGTGGATGCTGTGATTCCCTTGGACGATTTGTCAGATGGGATTTCAATATTTAAAGCCAGAGCAAATTGGTACTCTCTCCTCCCAACGTCCTTCCTGCTCTCTTCTGAAACTAACCGCATGGCTTTTTGGCCTCTGACCTTTGAACTTGTCCTGTTCTTCCTTTTACTTGCTTTGCTTTCCAGTTGAAAGAGGACCGGTCTTCCATTCTTGGACCAGGACGTCCAGTTAGCCGTTGCAATACAGACGACGTCTTTGTAACTCTTTGAGACAGACTCTGAAACTGATTTTCACAGGGATTGATTGTGATATCTTGGACGGGCACAATCAAGACGAGCTGGACAACACTTCCATCACCAGATGAGGACAGCAGGACCGTCAAACTCAGTTGCAGTGAAAGATTAATGAACCTAGGCATGTCCCATGTTCTCTCTATTCACAGCAAAAATAACACCACCGTCAACCAGATTCATCACTCGGCACTACCAACAAGCTTGTAGTAACTGGCTCTCTGAGGTTCTAGAAACAATCTGAGCTTCAGTCTGAACGCTGAGGGACTGTTTAAGAAACAGAGGGAGGTAATAAGAGTGACAGAACTGGACCAGACGGAAGAAAGGAGCAGGAACAGGGCCGTGTGGGGCTTCCACAAGTTCTTTCAGGTCCTGCAGACATGGATGCAACACTGGAATAGAAAACAGGACGGGAAGTTTCTGCTTTCCCACTGGTACAATGTGTGGTGAGTAATGAGCTCCATAAGACATTTCAGGTTTTTAAAGGGATAGTTCATGCAAGAATTAAAAGAATTCACTCTCCCTTATATCGTTCCAAACCTGTATTCTTTTCCTGTGGAACATGAAGTATAATTTGGTCCAAACTTGTTTTCATTGCATGGACAAAAAATATTCTTTGAAATACCTTCTTTTTTTGTTCTATGTAAGAAAAAAATAGTACAGTTTTGACATGATTATTTTTGCATGAACTATTCCTTTAATTAATAATATTAATTTCTTGAGGTCATGGGGTCAGAGGTTATGCAGCGGTTACTGAGCTTCAGTGATTGATTTAGTGCTGTGAGAAATATAAAATTGCTTTGATAATTAAATCGGTTTCCACATAATGGGAATTTTATTATGGGATGTAGTGTTTCTTTAGAAGTTATAAGGCTTAAAAATAACATGTTGTACTGCTTCTTGCATTACTTCTGAATGTGCAATTTTACACCTCATATTTGTGGATCCAGGAGTGAAGTTAAAGGTTTAGTTCACCCAAAAATTAAAATTCTGTCATTAATTACTCACCCTTGTGTCGTTTCAAACCCATAAGACATTCGTTCATCTTCGGAACACAAATGAAGATCTTTTTAATGAAGTCTGAGAGCTTTCTGTCCCTCCACTGACACTTCCAAGCCCTATCCATGTGACTCCAGTGGTTTAACCTCAGTTTTATAAAGCGATGCGAGTGCTTTGTTTGCGCGGAAAAAAAACAAAAAAACCCCACTTTATTTAGAAAATATTAATCTCCGACGCGTTTATGCAATGCATCAACACGACATGCATACGTTGTGCTGCTCTCATGAACACACTTTGGAAATTAATATTTTGTAAGTAAAGAGGTAAATTATGTTTTTTTGAGCAAAGAAAGCACTCATAAAATTGAGGTTAAACCACTGGAGTCACATGGATTATTTTTATGATGTCTTTACTACTTTTCTGGGGCTTGAAAGTGGTAGTTGCATAGCTGTCAGTGGAGGGACAGAAAGCTCTCAGATTTTATTAAAAAGATCTTCATTTGTGTTCTGAAGATGAACGAAAGTCTTACGGGTGTGGAACGACATGAGAGTGAGTAATAAATGACATAATTTTCATTTTTGGGTAAACACACATTATTTGAATTTGAACATTATTTGAATGATTCCATATTGATTTTTAACATTTAATGCAAAACTGTGTGGATTGTGAAGGATGTTGAATGATCATAACTATTAAACTGGCTGTTCAGTTAGACCTAGCATGACCAGTTCTGTAAAATTGTGGCCTAAACCTGTATCTCACACTGATTTTTAGAACAGAACACCCATCATCAGGATTTATGATATCTTTATGAGAGTCCCTCTGGGACGACTGATCATTGAGCAGTCTCCGCTCCGCTCCGCCTGTAGACATCCCCCTGACTATTTGTGTGTGACATGCAAACATGTGGAGCACTGAATGATCAGACATTGATCTCAAAAAAATCTTCTCAAAGTCTCTTTTTAAAACTGTCCACTCCTGTCCACTATGATACAGATACTGTTACTGCTATAAAATATAAATACATTAATATTCATTAAACTGGAACAAAAATCATCAACCTATAGGCTCACTGGAAAAACGTGCCTCTGGTGACATTTCTGCAAAATGACATTACGTTGCTTCTTGCACGTTTCACAACACTTTCAAAGTGAAATATCCACTGAGTGCAAGTTCAGTTTTATCTGAAACAGATGAACATGAGTCTGGGAATGTTTTATTATGCTGTTTGTTGTAGGCTCTGTATCGTGGCAGTTCGGAAATGAAATGTCTGGTGAGTTAATGCTCTATCAACAGTGTTAACAAAAGCAAACGTGAGATAAAACCATTTGCTGAAGCAACCATACAATTTTAGCTGCATCTACACTAAAAAAAAAAAAAAAGCTTTTAATTGTCTTAGCCACAAATTATTGGTCTGGAAATTAGCCAAATTTAAACAAACTTAAAAAGCCGTTGCTGTCTCAGAAAAACATCAAAGACGGATTTAAGTTTTTGGCAGAACAGAAGAAGTTGTGTGTGGAGACACAATGAGACATGAGTAGCATGGTGATGCTCCAGAGCGGTGTCTTCGAAAATCTGCTGAGAAATATAATGATAAATGCATCTCTACCACAGTGAAGCATGGAGGAAGGGGAGCCTTTTCAGCTGCTGGTACTGGTGAACTGCTTCACTGTGAAAAGTCAATTAATGCTGGAGTACAGGAGAATATTGCAGAATGGCTTGCTTCCCACAATTTATAAGTTGTTATGTAAAGAGAAATGATCAGATGTTATTTTGCAACAAGACAATGCTCCTGCACACACTGCAAAGACAACCAAGAAGTGTCTTGAGATGAGTCCATCATGTTTTGGCCTGGTCCAGATTTAAACCCTATAGTGAATATTTCGTCTCACATTAATCTCAAACAAACTGGGAGACATTTTTCAATTACCCATGAACTGTTTGAAGCTGTTAACATTGAGTGGAACAACACTGACTAGTATTTCCTGACCAGTTATTTGTGATCAAAATGGTTAAGACCATTAAAAAAAGACAAAAAATTTGGCCATTTTTGGCTTGGCTCTTTTTGCCCAGCAGTGTACGTGTCGTTGAGCTCTTTTATCATGATTAATGACTCATGTTTCACATTGCGAGTGCACTGCTGTATCAGGTGAGCTACCGAGCAAGTTTACTATGTCAGAAAAGCCAAACATATGGAGCTGGTTATGTGAGGAAAACATCAAAATGTAATAGCTAATATATAAAATGTAATAGCGAAAATAATATTTTCTCAAAAATAACCTCTTTGGCTCCAGGGTAGGCCGATGTGTGAAGAAATTCGTTACCCCTTCTTCCATCCATACGCAGCAGCAAGAGCCTTGGTCGGCCGCCACTCCATCGACCGCTTACACATCGGCCTACTCTGGACAGGTGGCAACCTCCTCCTTGCCAATCTCAACTTTGCCGATGATATCGTTGTTTTCGGCCCAACCCAAGTTGCCCTATGAGATCTCACTATGGCCCTAGAAAATTAAGTGGCCAGTGCCGAACTCCGAATCAGTAGACAGAAGACCAAAGTCATTCGCATTGGTTACGCAAACTCGAGAGTCCCGATTACCATCGGTGGACTACAGGTGGAGGAAGTGGCGAACTTCACTTATCTTGGCTGCGTCATCTCTTCGGACGGAGGTGCAGAGTGAGATATTGCCTGTCGCATCAGCTAGGCATTTGCCACGTTCCAAGGACTTCGTCCAATCTGGAATTCTCCCTCCCTCTCCCTGCAGATTAAACTTCGGCTCCTGGCCACAATTGTTGTGCCGACGGTGACCTACGCGTGCAAAACCTGGAAGATTTGAAGCTATCACTCAAAAGTTGAACGTTTTCCATCTCTGATGACACATCCTCAAGATCACTTACCATGACCATATTACGAACGTGGAAGTATACCGTCGCGCCAGTGCACTGCCCCTCTCCCCTCTCCGTTTTCGCCGGACAAATCTTACACCTCCCCAACCAATGGCTAACCAAGACAGCGATGCTCTGGCGGCCTGCACAAGGCAAACGAAAAAAAAGGACGACCGAAAATCACCTGGTGAAGGACTTTTATTGACGACTTGCTAGCACTCAACTTCTATGGGATGAGGCTGAAATCGCCACTGCGGATCGAAGCCGATGGAGAACGCCTGTTGTCCCATGTGTAACAGACGTGGGCTAGTAAGAGCTTTGCGTGTAAACCTCACTCCCCTGATCTCAAGAGATGCTCTAGCGACTGACGCTAGAGATTGCAGCCTTTAGGTTCCTTGTTAGAGTGTCCAATGCCCATGCGGATGGGCCTGGGTTCGTGTCCCACTTGGAGCGGGCAGGTGCGAACTGGAGGGGCTACATTGGTGCCGTGACCCGGATGGGAGTGAGGTTTAGGGGAGTGAGTGTAACAGACGTAGGCTAGTAAGAGCTGTGTGTGTAAACCTCACTTCCCTGATCTCAAGAGATGCTCTAGCGACTGCCGCTAGAGGTTGCAGCCCTTAGCCTCCTTGTTAGAGCGTCCGCCTCCCATGCGGACGGGCCTGGGTTCACGTCCTGCTTGGAGCGGGCAGGTGTGAACTGGAGGGGCTACACATGTACAGACGGAATTAAGGTTAAGGTTAACTTCTATGGCTAACATGCTAGTCAAATAAAATGCCTAGTCACAACTGAGTTATGACTGAAACTAAAGCAAAGACAACTGAATGAGAGGTTTAGAGTTACCGTCCATGAAAATGTTTCTTCTCTTCTAAAGGTTACAGTCTAAACATAAACAACATTAACCCAAAACCACAGGAATACTGTATGTGAATTGGCACAGTTGAAAATTACTCTAGATGTCATCTTTAACAGAAACCCTACAAAACTGTGAACTAAAGTTAAAATATGAAACAGGCCAACAAAATTAAAACTAGTAAAAAGAATTAAGTGCCAGGTCTTAAATGCATGTTAGCAAAAAGACAAATTGGTTCAGAAAGATATGATCATAAAAACTAAATTTTAAAATTTATATGCAAGCTATACTAACATGTCCTCAGGAAAAATAAATAATAAAAAAGGATATTAATTTGTAGAAGGAGTCGATATTAATTTGAAGAAGGAGTCAATCCAAATGCTCAAGTCTGTATTCACTGTACCATAGCAGTGTGAATCATCATCTGTGTGTGTGGGTGTACGGCTGAGATACAGGGACAGAGAAATGTGTTTGTGAAGCATGTGAGTGAGTGGTCTGCAAATTATGGACACATTAGTGAATGTGTTCATGACACTCACATTAACACACGCTTTCAATTGCCTTCTGACAAATACAAGAGGCCCTTCTCTGGCTAAAAGAGAGAAAAGGTTTAAACAGCAGGACTTGTGTCAGTCAGACTATGTTTTCTACAGGGACTCTCGTCGTGAAATTCTCTCACTTTCTGCAAGCCTGAAGGTCTTCAGCATGGACTCGGTTCAGTGACCCATAGTAATCTCATTATTTCCTGTTACGCAATCACCCAAAACTCAGTGTTCGTCATTCCCATGCAGTGGGTGGATTTCAGATCACATCCATGTCTGTCTCTCTGTGTGCTGCCATCTCTTTTCTTTCTTTACTTCCTCATAATCATTACTCTCATTGTCTTCCACTTCTAAATCTTTTTGCATTTCTTTTTTCCCCCAGAATTAATCTAATTACCTAGAAGCAAACATTTTTCCTAGAAGCATTGATAAAGAGCATTTTTTGCACACATGCGCTGGTCTGTCCCAGGAATGCAAAATGTAAAAATCAATATTTTGAGGTCTTTTGAGCATATTTATATGCTCAAACCATGTCCATATAAGGGCTTTCTGTATAACCGCACCTCTCTGTCCTCTTCATATGTCATTTTTATTTTATTTATTGTTACTCAGAAATAATCCATATTTTGTAGAGTCATTGAGTTATTCTATTTCTAATAATATCTATTTTTAAAAATTGTCTTAACAAATTACTTGTTTCTAAAGCCTCCATCACAGGACTGATGGAGGATGTTAGAGAAATTTGTGTTTCACGAGCCATATTTGGATGGTAATTGTTTTTGATGGGGACATACAGTAAGGTATTTTCAACATTAACAGGGGTTAGTCTGTGATTTTATTGCTGTCTGAATCCAGAATGTCAGTGTTTTTCTCCCACCACCCACGTAAAAATCCACCGGCCAAATTATCTACTGTTTTTGACAAACACCAAGGTCGTGCGGTAATGTAATTCCTGTCTGAATTCACATCAAGTTTATAAGAAGAGATCAATTCAAAATTAATTGTTTAAAGGATTAGTTCACTTTAAAATGAAAATTAACCCAAGCTTTACTCACCCTCAACCATCCTAGGTGAATATGACTTTGTTCTTTCTGATGAACACAATTGGAGTTATATTAATAAATATCCTGACACATCCCGACTTGACGTGACGCCGGTTACGCTTTTTGATAATTTGAATACGGAAGGCGGTCTGGCGGAAGCTAGATATTTTACTTTATAACTTGTTAAATATGGATTTTTTTTTTTACACAAAAGCATCGCTTAGCTTCAGAAGGCCTTTATTAACCCCCTGGAGCCGTGTGGAGTACGTTTATGATGGATGGAAGCACTTTCTTCAGCTTCATACTCGTTGATCCCGCTCACTGCCATTATAAAGCTTGGATGCGTCAGGATATTTATTAACTCGGTCCCACTTTATATTAAGTGGCCTTAACTACTATGTACTTACATTTAAATTAATCATTTGATACAATGCACTTATTGTGTACATACATGTTTTTACATTGTACTTATATTTTAAAAACACCTGCATGTAATTACATCTGTAATTACTTTCTGTAATTACATTTATAATTACATGTTGACCCATCCCTTACACCTTACCCCTACCCTTAAACCTACCCATACCACCAAAGCTTTCCCTAACCTTACCCATATCCCACCTCAATAGCAGCAAAAGTGTTTTGCAATTCAATTTGAACCCAATAAGTACATTGTACTTATTTTTTGATGTAAGTACATAGTAGTTAAGGCCACTTAATATAAAGTGGGACCATTAACTCCTATTGTATCCGTCTGAAAGAAAAAAGTCATATACACATAGGATGGCTTGAGGGTGAGTAAAGCTTGGGGTCATTTTAAAGCGAACTAATCCTTTAAATCCTTTTTGACCATGCGCTGTGGAGAACCATACGATAACCGGAAAACAGTTATGAAGAAAAGTTTTTTATAAGAAAAATATTTCATCCCTGCTCATCTTAGCAAGTGGGAGCTGTTAAAAACAAAAAGGAGAATGAGGAAAAAAGCTCGTAAACATGGGGCAAAATTGTGTCAGCAACAGGTATGCAATACAATTCTAAAATATGTATTATATATAATTATATAAATTAAAAATATAAAATGCTGCATTAACAATGACACATCATTTTGAGATAAAATGCAAGACAAAAAATAATTTAAACTATAGTGTGTCTTCCCATTTTTTAAACTGGAGATTTAAGAAATCAAATATTAAATAGGATATTATTTTCTATTATTTTAAATATTTGTTCTTATTATTCCAAGCAGCTGACAATCATGTGACTGACCACGTGAGCAGTGCGTTCCCGGGTTCGTAGGATCACAAAACTCACTTCTCCACCATGAATAAATCGCCATCCGAATGCATGAGTTTTATCACTGAGGTGCCATTCAAATTTATTTTTACAGACGTCCACAAGAGAAACAATTACCTGATTGAATAAAGCTTAGGTGTTTAAAAAAGTTCAACATGACTTTCTGCGAAGGTGTTACTGAATCGTGAGAGGAAAGTGAACTTGTTGAGGTGAGCCCAACCTATTTTTGAGACAAAAGTATTTAGGGATATCTAGACCTGGAATGTCCCCAACTCGTCTCAAAATGCTGGTCAGAGGGAGCAGACCGGCACGGTCATTTTGAAGGCAGACAGAACTGGGCCATAGACGGTCCATTAGGGAGGAGGCTTTGCTATTTTTGGTCTTTCGGCTTAAGAGGTCTCCATGTCAGACTGTTGTTGGGACTCAAGAACATAAAACCAAATGACTAAAATCTGTAATGCAAATATTGAGCATGCTGTACAAGAGTCTTTTTATCTAAAGAGTTTGACAGCTAGTCATTTCTCATCCTGCTCTTCCTGTGACTTTATCTTCATGCTAAGCTATTTTTGCCTGTAATTGACGTCTGGGCACCGACAGTAACCCGGGCTTATGTATGGCACTAAATGAATGAGAATAAGGGCACACGTCCAGTGAAGCTCAAGTCTGTTAATTACTTTGATTGATTTATGTGCCAATTAGTGCCTCTGGAAGCTTGGCACCACTTTAGACTTCCTGATTATTAGTGACATGGAGTTGTCTGACTGCTGGCTGTTCACAATAGATAGAGACGTTTTTATACAGTCATTAAGGGTCTGTGGATAATTCAGATTGTGGGAGGAAGTAATTGTTCATTTTTACTTCCTGAAAAGTGTTTTATATCGCCTGAGGACACTTAGTAGCGTGATCCATGCTTCAGAAGAATCACATGCTATGGAAATCTGAATCAGACTCAAAACTTTATATAGATTTGATATGTTTAAGGGGATCTTTTTTAATGTTAGGCATAATTTAGTTTTCATAGCCATTTTCTACCATCTCTCTGCATGTTTTATTTTGCCTGCTGTGGCTTCTGTTACTTCTATGTGAACACTAATTTGCATGTCAAAAGAATAATCATGTTTACTGACTGGCCGCTTTGCTGTTGGGTCTAATATAGTTTGCATTGCAATCTTTGAATAACAGCCTCTTGTATTGTGACAGGTTCACAAAACAATCTGCACAGAAATGTGCTGCACAAACTGTTAAGATCAAAAATAAGCCTCAGCCACTACTCGATTCTTCAGAGTTTTCACTTCTGAGCTTTGTTAAATGTCTTTTTTGGGCGGGAGTTTGGAGTGACGGAAGTAAGTTAGTTTTATTTAAAAAAAAACTCTCTAAACTAAACTAAATGAAAGGTAAAAGTGAAAACGTTTACATATTAACCGTTAGATGGACAGTATTGGATTCAGATGGGGAGGAGTTTTGAATGCATTTCTATTTTAAATGCTCTTACCTCACTGTAAAAAGTAATACGCTATATCTACTACATAAAATGGCAACAGATTACAAACAATATTATCAATTAAATTCAACAAATAAAATTGAGTTAGAATTAATCAAATTAATTCCTTAAATGTCAACCATTTAAAATGAGTAAAATTTAAACTAAAACATCTGAATAACAGACAGACGTCAAAGATGAATTAAGAACTCTTTATTTTTTATTGCCAACATTGAAGACACCTGATGATAACAAGCAGAATCACTAAAGGAAAGAGAAACACAAGAATTAACAGAGGTTTAGATGTTGATGTTGATTTTATTGAAAATGTTTGGTCACCATGATGGTGATCGGTGTTTCATCTAGTTGGTCAGTTTGACTTTTTATGTCAGTTTGTGGTTTTTGTAATGGTGTTTGCTAATTTTACTCATTTTAAATGATTGACTTTTAAGGAATTAATTTGATTAATTCTAACTCAATTCTTATATGTTGAATTTAATTAATAATATTGCTTGTAATCTGTTGCCACAATTTTATTGAGTAAATAGAGCGTATTACTTTTTACAGTGCTGTTATTTATCTTGTATTATGTAATACACTTTAAGGAAAAAGCTACCTTTAAGGGGTAACAGCTTATCTGGGGCAGAACTGTCCAATGCTGCCCACTTTGTCATAATCATAGCAGAAATAAGGGTGGAAATATAATATCACCTTATATGGGGGTTAGTGTTGAAGCTCCTGTGGATTATTACACACAGGTCAAGGTGAGCCATTACTGTAGAGACAGTCCATCAGGACTCTTAAGAAAGAAAAGACCTGGTGCGAACCCAGAGACTCATCTCAGCACCGACCACACAGTTTTAGCTGCAGAAACCCATCAGCTCTTTTACAGAGACCTGAGGGACATGAGAACCCAGTAAAATCAGAAGTGGCTTTCGAAGTGTAGCACGGAAGACTTGCATACTTCTCCACCATCCTCTCATCTTTCATCCATCTTCCTTTGCGTTCCACAAATGATAAACAACAAATGCATCTGCAAAAATAATACATGTAAATGATTTATTACATTATTAAGTGCCAAATTTTTGCAACAATATTGATAGATGATCAGATTGTGGTGGGCGCAAAAGTTTTGTTTGTTCTGACTTGGCATGTGATGGTAGCAAATTTGCCTCCAAACAGGTTTAATAACTTTTTTCTCATTAAAAAAGAACATTTAAAAACAATAAAACAATACACAAACATTGTGTGAAGTGAACAAATGTTTTAAACAGATTAAAGCGCAAAAGAACTATAAAGAAGAATAATAAAGAATCAGAACATTTTCAGTCAATGTCAGTATTTTGCGGTTAAAAATGCGAGCCGCAAGTCAGTGGAACGCAAGGTCTAGAGATGCGTTTTTTTAAGTTGAACTTTTACTTTTTAAAACTTTTTTTATGTTCTGGTAATGTTTTCAGCTGCAAGATTTATTTTTGTTCCCAGAATGTTCTGTTAAAAGGTAGGATAATAATTTAGTGGTAACATTGTTAGAACATTATCCAAAAAGTTTTTAGCAGGAAGCATTGAATGTGGACTCAAATGTTGCTCAGACATCAAATTTTGGTTGAGACTGAAAACCCAACCTTTGTTTGACGTCAAGCTCCAATGTCATTAAATAACTCCAAAAACAGCATTACTAGCTTCACTTATTATAAACCAGACTGATTTTATGTGTACAAAAGTTCTTACTGAGAATTAACAGATGTTTAGATGTTGTATTGAAAATAATACTTTGGTTTGGTGTCACCATTATGGTGATCAGTGTTTGTTTTAGTTGGGCAGGTTGTCTCTTGACTTTTCAATGTTAGTTTTTCTCTGGTTGCTGTAACTGTGTTTGTTATGGAAAGAACAGCAAGAGAAAATGTGATCAGATGATGTTGGCTACTTGTTGATGGGGACCCCCCACCACTGCACATTTTGCATGTCTCCCTCATCTAACACACCTGATTCAAGTCATCAGCAAATTAGTAGAGACTGCAAGAGTTGAATTGGGTGTGTCTAATCAGGGAGACATACAAAGTGTGCATTGGTGGGGGGTCCCCAGGACAGGTTTGAGAACCACTGGTCTAATCAACTGATCTCATCCAGAGTCTAAATGTTGGTCGAAAATAAAAATCAGGTTGACATCTAAACCCAACATTTGTTTGACGTCAGGCTCCAACGTCATTAAACAACTCCAAAAACAGCATTACCAGCTTCCCTTTTACAAACCAGACTGATTTTCTGTCATATGTGTATAAAAGTTATTATTGAGATTAAACGGTTTAGATGTTGATGTCTGTTTGAAAGTGGTAGTTAGGTTTGATGTCACCATTATGGTGATCAGTGTTTGCTTTAGTTGGGCAGTTTGACTTTTAACTTATAAGTGTTAGTTTTTCTTTGGCTGCTGTAACTGTTTGTAATGGCAAGTACAGCAAAAGAAATGTGATCAGAAGATGTTAGCCGTTTGTTGATAAAAAAAATATTATCATCATGTAGCGGTCTGATTATCTGATTTCATCCTAGTCTAATCTATGGTATTAATTTCACACTATTTCTTACAGCAACTCTGTGATTCAGCATTGTTTTAATCAGATAATCTGTAGAATTTTACAAACATATTTTACACTAAACATTTTGAAATAATAAACACAGACATCAAGAATCAACATATGAATCTCAACAATGGTGACATGCTTCATGCCGCAATGCATTCTGGGATTCTTTTGCTGCACTTGCTGTAACAAACAGTTACAGCAGCCAACGAAAAACTAACATTAAAAAGGTAAGGGTCAAACTGCCCAACTAAAGCAAACACTGATCACCATAATAGTGACATCAAACCAAACTATTACTTTCAAACAGACATCAACATCTAAACCTCTTTTTATCTAAATAAGAACTTTTATACACATATGACAGAAAATCTGGTTTGTAATAAGTGAAGGTGGTAATGCTGTTTTTGGAGTTGTTTAAACGTCAACCTGATTTTCATTTTTGACCAAAATTTGACGTCTGAGCGACTTTGGAGTCCACATCCAGCGAGTGATGGGAAATCCCCTGCTAAAAACTTTATAAGAATGATAGGGGATAATGTTCTAACAATGAAAACAGTACTGAAAACAAACATTACCAGAACATAGAATAATGTTCTCAGAACAGTCTTAGAACAACAAAATTTCTACCTGGATTGCCATGTGTGAGATGCTGCAAAAGACGCAAGCACAAGAGTGAAACATATCCATCTAACACGTGTTTACACTGAAAAACAATGGAAAATTAGTGCAGTGGAATGGAAAAGCGTGTTCTGTGTGAACATTTCTTTGGAAATGACACCCTACTGCTTCTTTACTGGAAACTTTTCAAATGTTCAAACAAAGAAAAGAATAACATACTGTTGTTTCCATTTTGTTTAACATGATTTATATGTTTGGTGTATACATTAATGTTGGGAAGTGGGTTCTCATTACATGTATCTGTCATGTTCATGCCTATATAGGGTCTAAATTTAACCACATTAAACATACACACAGGTTCTTTTAGATCCCTTATAATATTAATTTTGCAGAGTGGCACTTGTAATGTGGGGATGTCTGAAAGGTTATCACTAATGCATGCTTTGTGGACTGAGTTGAATGTGTACCACTGGACTTCTGTATTCAGAGTTCTGGCCTGGTTTCTCACCCTCTCCGGACAGCACACAGATGCTCTATGCAATTTTGTTTTGTTTTTCTTTCACAATCTCTCACAGTATTGTGGCCTTATATGCTTTAGCTATGGCCATTCTGATTGATGATGCCTTTTCAATATTCCAGCTGGAGATGTTGGAGTTTCTGCTATTACTATTAGGGTAGATTAGGATAGGCAATCCATACACTGATTAAACCTGTTTGATTCAGTGTAGACAATAGCACACACAGTCAGTGCTTTTAAAAGATGATGTTCTGAATTCAGCTTTTCACTGACTGGAAGGCATTAAGGCAAGTTTGTCAAGAAAGTTTTGAAGTTGTACAGTCACAGATTGGACAAACTGACAGATACAGTAGATAGACAGACAGATAGATAGACAGACAAACAGACCCATACAGTAGATGGATGGATGGATGGATGGATGGATGGATGGATGGATGGATGGATGGATGGATGGATGGATGGATGGATGGATGGATGGATGGACGGATGGATGGATGGATGGATGGATGGATGGATGGATGGATGGATGGATGGATGGATGGATGGATGGATGGATGGATGGATGGATGGATGGATGGATGGATGGATGGATGGATGGACGGATGCTGTTGGTTGATCTTTTTTTTATTGGACAAAAAATCCCAAACACAGTTTCTTCATTTGCCATATGTAGCTGGCACTAGCAAAAAGAAGTGTCGTACAAACTCTTCATCCTGGCTTCAAGCACTAATGCTGCTTTTGTCTTGTACCAGTGTTATATTAATTTTAGAAGCTCTTTAGTACAATGGACAGAACAAGATGGTTGACTCATTGAGCTCATCCGATGATGCTGATTTTTCTGACAGTGGTTTTAGGCTGTTGGGTTTGCACAGTGTGAGTCAACCCGACCCATCTTTCATTCGCCTAATTGTCCACCCCCACTTTTTTCATGCTTGCTTTTTCTCTGCTTTTTAAAAAATTGTGATTCAACACAGCACTGGAGTTCTTCCAGTTTTCACATGGCTCACTGCCCTGACATACAAGAGCCATACATGTTGTTGGACGGTGAACATGTTCCTCAACTGGGTATTGTACCCTTATTATATGTAGAGCTACGAGGACTAAAAAAGAATATCTCTATGTTGAGGTTGGTGGCATTTTAGGTTGCTTTTGCTACTACTACTATTGCCAAAGGATTTCAACATCCCCAAAACTCTAAGTATTAAAACTTGTTATGAATATGAACTTCAAATCGTGCAGTTTGTTGAGGTGAAGTGTGCTATTTCTTTTCTAAGTGGCCAGGTGTACTATTTTCACCTGACAGATTATAAAAATTGCCTTGAGACCAGAATATAAGACTCTTTTGGGCTAGTAAAAACCACTTAGAAACATCCCGGAAAATAGCCACAACACCATAGCAGTGTAGCAATTGATTTGGCATCACATATTTTCTTGAAAGCACGAAAATGTTGAGTTATAATGCCAATGCATTGCTAATGCAAATAAATATCTAGACTTTGACTGCTGTACAGATAAATAGTGTTTCTGAAGGTGTATAAATATGAATATGAATGAAGGTTTTCTGTACAATTTTGAAATTAGGTTCATCGTCTGATTCCCTTATTGGTCATTAATATTTCAACAAGTGTTTAATCATAACATTAATGATTTCATGAACCAAACATGAGGACTCGTGTATGCAGCTTCGTCTGAATTTCCTCTGGATTCTGAAGATTTGTTGTTTGCATTCAATGCTAAAGATCCTCTTTCCCCTTTTTCCCTGTGTTTCTCTTTCCTCGTTTCTTTCACTCCCCCTCATTTCTAGAAGCTATTTGGCTGTTGCGCAGGGTTGTTGAATATCCCTCTGAGCCTGGCAAGGCGTTCGGGCCATGTGCAAGTGCTTCTCTGACTGGGCCTAGAGCAAGGAGGTGCCGCTTGTATTTCCCCCTAATTGGGTTGGAAATAATCGTGTTTCACCGCTGAATGGCTAAGCCACAGCAGAGTGGAGAGAGGGTGACAGCCTTGTCTCACAGGGTCTCATGGGCCCTTATGCTGCTGCAACAGCTGCTTGGCTCAGTGCTGTTGACCTCCAGCCATCTTCTGTGAGGAAAACAAAAAGTAAAAAACAGTTAACAAACACCTAAGAAGATTTTTGCCGGGCATATTTTCTAGAAGCCCTCAAAGCGTGTGCATCTGCTGAGTTCCTGTCCAACTGATTAGCCATTTAATGACAAGGTGGCAAAACTGGCCGCTCATGATTAGGCTGAACATGCATTATAAAACATTCACTTTGACATGTGGATCACATGAGATTAGAGGGGAGAAGTGAATTTGTGAAACAAGACAGAAACTATAACCCAGAGATTTCTATTTTCAGAACGTTGTATGGCTAAATGTAAAATGCTTCAAAATTTGTAGATTTCTCAACTCATGAACCAAACATGAAGACTCATGTATACATGAATATTTCTGTGTGAATATCTCAACGAATAACATAACGACCATTTAACATCTTACAATTGTTAAACGTTACTGAATCACCCTAAATAAATTAGGTTACACCAACAAAGCAGAATTTAAGGGTAAGATCAGGTAGAAATAGCTCTTTAAAGAATTAGTTCACTTCAGAATTACAATTTCCTTATAATTTACTCACCCCCATGTCATCCAAGATGTTCATGTCTTTCTTTCTTCAGTTGAAAAGAAATAAAGGTTTTTGAGGAAAACATTCCAGGATTTTTCTCCATATAGTGGACTTCACTGGGGTTCAACGGGTTGAAGGTCCAAATGTCAGTTTTAGTGCAGCTTCAAAGAGCTCTACATGATCCCAGACGAGGAATAAGGGTCTTATCTAGTGAAACGATCTGTCATTCAAAAAAAAAAAATTATATACTTTTTAACCACAAATGCTCATCTTGCACTGCTCTGCGATGCACCATGCATTACGTAATTCTCACGCGTGACGTACGAAGAAGTACAGAACAAGTGTTTACAAAACGAACGTGCAAAGACTAAGTCAAACAATGATGTTGGACGATTTTTGAAGTTGGAGGAGAAAATGAGATGTTTTTCGCCCTACCGCAGTACTTCTGCCTACGTCACCCTAGATAAGACCCTTATTCCTCGTCTGGGATCGTGTAGAGTCCTTTGAAGCTGCATTGAAACTGCAATTTGGACCTTCAATCCGTTGAAGTAACTGTTGAAGTCCACTATATGGAGAAAAATCCTAGAATGTTTTCCTCAAAAACCTTAATTTCTTTTCGAATGAAGAAAGAAAGACATAAACATCTTGGATGACATGGGGGTGAGTAAATTATCAGGAAATTTTAATTCTGAAGTGAACTAATCCTTTAAGAAAATGTGAAAATCTCATTGTATTGTAGTATGTCTTACACATCTCCTCTTCAATCATGTCTCTGTCTCTCTGCAGCAGGCGTGGCTCCCCCTGGAGGTGGGGATCAGTGATATTAAACATGCTCCCCCATGGCCATCATCACAGGTGTCGGGCCATCGCGGAGGAGCCAGAGAACGATCGAGAGGAGAGGATTCTGGCAATACTGGGGATTATCGGCACCGTGCTCAACCTGCTGGTAGTCATCTTCGTCTACATCTACACCACCTTTTAAGATCTCAAGCTACAGGATGCCCTCATCTGACCGAATGGCAATAAAGCGGAGAAGAACAGAGGCAGGAAAAGACTGGCATCATTTTTCTTCACCAAAAACCATCAAGCAGTGCCTGACCTATTCAATCAATCTGGAAAATGCAAGCATTAAGTTCAAAGCTACGCTGAGACCTTTTAGTTTCAGTTAGTCTAAAGATAGCTTACACGTCATTAATTATTTGTATATCTGTTCATTATTCACATGTTCATTTTGTATAGTCTTGATTATAATTGCATGTTCTCTGATTTCTTACGTACACTAAGTATTATATACGCTATTTCAGATGTGTGTGACTTTCACTTACAGCTGACCTGGGCACATGCAGTCCAGATGCGGATCCAGAGCGGAGCAACATCAAGGTCCAGATTTTGAGGCTCTAAAATCTGTTTTTGAACATGCAGAGATAGGCGAAAAGTTATTGAATTAGTTGTTTTTTTATTGCATTGTCTCTATATAAAGCACAACAGAGCAGAATGCCACAACAATGTCTTGTTCTCAGGTGTTTAGCAGGTTAGTGGGAAAGTTTACTTGAAAAGTGAAGGCAGTCGGCCTCTTTGTTGCTGTCACGATCATATTATGAGACTGATCTCAATTGACACTTTCTACTCAATGTGCTTTTTGCAACTAAAAACTTCAACCTGATGAAAACAGTGTTGTGATAGTTTTGTACAACAAAAATGGTTTGACAGTTTGAGTAATATGAAATGGGAGAAAGATGGGGTTGGAAACATACTTTTAAAACATCATAAGAAATGGTTTTGACTGTTGAAATGGGCTTTTAGCTTCTTACGCAATGTTTTGAAAGAAAATATTAAACTTTAATAAACCTAAGAAGATGTTTCCAATGTTTCTTATAATTAAAGGGACAGTTCACCCAGAAATGACAAATCTGTCATCATATGACTTCCTCGGAGCTCAAAAGGAGATGTTAGGGAGAATGACAGACTCAGTCACTATTCACTTTCATTGTATGGATAAAAGATGCAATGGAAATGAATGGTGACTGACTTCCATTCAGCTTAACATCTACTTTTGTCTTCCACTGAATAAAGAAAGTCATACAGGTTTCAATCAACATGAGGGTGAGTAAATGATGAGGGGAGAACCGTCCCTCAAAATTAACAATTCCTTTTTTTCCCCCTTCCAATTATTTTACGGAATATTGCAGTATTTATTATAAATTATTTATCCATGCACATCATTATTTTTTTTATTTTTTTTTTTTAAATTCAGTCACAGTAGCAGTGTTATTTTAGTATCATTGAGATACTATTATAGTTTTTATTAATATTTTGAATCAATTTTTATTTTTGTTTTAGTTATTTTAGTACATCAAGTTAAATTACATTAACCCTTGTGCGACCTTATTGACGTTTTTGTCTTCAGGTTTTTTTTTTTTGTTTTGTTTTTTTTTGATAATTTTGCCTGTGTTAATGCCAACTGCATTTTGGCACAGGTATGTATTTTTATTGGAATTTTACTATTTCACCCCTATTTCCTTTAATAAATCTATTTTGCACCAGTAACACAAAATGACCTGAAGGACAAAAATGTCCCCATTGAAACCCATTAAAACTGCACTTTTTAATCCCAGGGCCATTTAACTATAAAATGATGCAATCTTTGTTAATAGGCTTTCATTCTGTTGGCAAGGCTTCAAAAATATAAATTTTTACTACTTTTTACCAGATGGTGCCATTTTCTCAGGTTTGGCCTATAAAGCAAATACTCACTTTGTTCCTATGTTCTGCTTATTATAGAGCCAATTTGATGAATTAAAGGGTTAGTTCACCCAAAAATGAAAATAATGTCATTTATTACTCACCCTCATGTCGTTCTACACCCGTAAGACCTTCGTTCATCTTCAGAACACAAATTAAGATATTTTTGATGAAATCCGATGGCTCAGCGAGGCCTCAATAGACAGCAATGTCATTGAACTTCTCAAGATCCAGAAAGGGACTCAAAACATATTTAAAACATGTGAGTTCAGTGGTTCAATCTTAATATTATAAAGTGAAGAGAAAGCTTTTTGTGCGCCAAAAAAACAAAATAACGACTTTTCAATGATATCTAGTGATGGCCGATTTCAAAACACTGCTTCGAATCTTTTGTTTCGAATCAGTGATTTGGAGCGCCAAAGTCACGTGATTTCAGCAGTTTGGCATTTTGAAACGTGATCCGAATCACTGATTCAAAGCAGTGTTTTGAAATCAGCCCATCACTAGATATCATTGAAAAGTCGTCATTTTGTTTTTTTGGCGCACCTAAAAAAATTCTCGTTGCTTTATAATATTAAGGTAGAACCACTGAACTCACATGAACTGTTTTAAATATGTTTTGAGTGCCTTTCTGGATCTTGAGAAGTTCAGTGACATTGCTGTCTATAGAGGCCTCACTGAGCCATCGGAGTTCATCAAAAATATCTTAATTTGTGTTCCGAAGATGAACGAAGGTCTTACGGGTGTAGAACGACATGAGGGTGAGTAATTAATGACATTATTTTCATTTTTGGGTGAACTAACCCTTTAAGCAGCTATAATTGTGTGGGTGTGTTGTTTGTGTGGTCTGTATGTGTGTAATAAAAAAAAATTGTGTTTGTGTGCTTGTAATATTTGAGAGAGAAAAACTCTCTGCAAATCACAAATCAATCACTGTGTGCACCAATGGAGTTTTGCTGGCATCTAATGGTGAAAATGTGGTACTGCACCCAAACAAAATCTTACTGAAAGCTCATTTTTTGAGATATCAGCCTTAAATTTGGAACACAACTTGTTTAGATTTATGGCTTTGATTTTCTAGCAGTTTTAGAGTACAACATGTTTCATAAAATATATATTTTATATAAAATAATGTTCATAAATCATTTTCATAAACTTAAACATAAACTTTTTTTACTTCAACAATAATCTGCCAAGGGTCTTCTTTAAAATGAGACTAAACCTAAGTCTGTGCTCCCAAGCTTCAGATTTTTATGACAGTTTTCTGACACGGACATATTTGTCCTCTATGGACCTGTGTAACTTTTTTTAATTGATGCACAAGGGTTAAAATGAGAAATGTTGCCTTGGCAACTAGCTGAAATAAAGTGAGTTTTTTTTAATACATCTTGTTTTATTTCAGTTAACATTTATTTTATTCCAAGTAACGAAAATGTTTTTTATGGTTAGTTTCAGTTTTAGTTAACTATAATAACCCTCCACAGTAGGGAAGAAAAGACTATTGCAATTCCTGTTTCATGCTGGCTTTAAGGATTTACTTGAACAATACAATTTCTGTGTTTTGAGTTAATTAAAAAAAAAAAAAAAAAAATCTGGAAAACTCAAACTTGTAAAATCCATCTAATCCAACAGAGTGTTTATAAGGGAATTCCTAGGATTTTCAATTTTTTCAGCAGTAACAAAAGCACTCAGCATAACTAATTCTCTGAATTAAGACCCCTGACATATTCTGCTGCTCTCTGATACCACAGTAAAAAACACTGCATCGCCAAGATGATGTCTGAAGGTATAAAAAAGAGATTTCCCCGTCTCCCATTTGCTCATTTGGATGGCAAGATGACGCAAAGTAACGGCAGGAAAATAAGTGGAGGCGGAGAGCAAGTGAGCGGCTCCACTGGGAGTTGAACGCCTGCAGCGAACACATGCCATCTGCTCTCTTCATGGACAGTCAGTGGCATTTCCCGACATGACATGCCTACGCCATGTCATCTTATAGTGAATGTAGGAGCCACAGTTATGTTATATCAGGGGCGTTTCCTCCGAGGAGGCAAGGGAGGCAGTGCCTCCTCAAAAAAAAAAAAAAAAAAAATGGATAAGAAAATAATCCATATTACAAAAATAAAACCTATTATAATAAAATATTACAAAATGTGACATTAAAAAGTGTATAAATCAGTCATTTTTCTAAACACTGTCCAACACCCACTGGTAAATGCTGCGTTCACGCCATATTGTAATGACCGTAGTCTCAAGATGACAACATGTGACGTTCTATTTGGAGCTGTTCACCTCCTCGGACTGGAAATTATGCGATTCTTTGGCAACACTATCAACGCCTATGCAGAGGTCAGGTGGTACAGTGGTCACGTAGTACAAGTAGGAGCTCTCAGAAAATTCCCATCTTACAAGATGTAATTACGAGCTCTATGAGGATGTGAACGCTTTTTACAAGTTGAAATCTCATAATTATGGTAATTACAACATGGCGTGAACGCACCTAAAGGTACAGCAGGAGTCTCTTGCCTCCCCTGAGCCCATTGAGTTTTAACAGACCCCCTAAAGCGTGCGGTTGGTTCAACGCAATCTCACAGCAATATGTATGTATTTTACGAGGTGGCTAATTCGTAACAATTCATACGACCTCACTCGTACGTTTTTGTACGATTTGTCTACACCCCAGTGATGGGTAGGTTTAGGGCCGGGGTTAGGGGTGGTCCTTCCTGGTGACACTTTTTCAAACAAATTCATTCGAGTGAGGACGTACAAATTTGTACGAATTAGCCACCTCATAAAATATGCACGAAATGCCATGAGATTGGGTTGGTTGGTTTGATGGGGGGTAACTGAGTATGAATGAAGTTATGTGAGAGGAGACAATGCCTCCATCACGCTATGATTGGATATGATTGGTTCGTGCGATAAATCCTGTCTCTTATTTTCGTGCGTCTCAGTGGCTGCATCCAAAAGCTTAAAAATGCTCCTTTCGGAGGACGCATTCCAAGGTAGGAAGGCATCAAGGCACATCCAAATCCAATGTTAGATTCACTTCCTATCTCCTTAGATACCTTCATCTGATCAATTTTTGAAGGCAGCATATTCTCATAGTCTTTGATAATCCACAATCCTGTACTTTCCATTCTGTGACAGTTGAGCTTAAAAATAAAGATGGCATCTGAAAGTTGCAGTTAGTGGTCAGTTTGTGTGTAAATGTATGTTTATGACCAACGTTTTCCACTTCTGATGTCATTTAGTGAGAAATTACTATTGTAGTAATTAAATATTTGCTTAGTTCACACCAAAGCTTGCTCTATCTGCTGTAGATCATTAAACTGTTACGCTGCCTCACAAGTTTGCAAACGCTGCCTACAAAGTCATTGCCAGAAAAGGCAGCGAGGCAACACGTCAGCTGCCTAAGTTTTCAGACATAGCCAGTGTGAACGAACAAAATGATGCCGTTAATGGGAAGACTAATTAAAAACCCACATAGATATCACCGCTTTATGTCACGTCAAAATCAAACTTGAAATGACTTAAAAACATGACTGTTGGGGGGATCGATCAATCAATCAATCAATCAATCAATCAATCAATCAATCTATCTATCTATCTATCTATCTATCTATCTATCTATCTATCTATCTATCTATCTATCTATCTATCTATCTATCTATCTATCTATCTATCTATCTATCTATCTATCTATCTATCTATCTATCTATCTATCAATCTATCTATCTATCTATCTTTTGTAATCTATTCGTGGAAAGTGCCTGCTTTATTTATTCAGTCATTTATTATATAGTTTGACTGAATTTGGGTTGTGGATGTTTGAGGATTAGAAATGAATAGTCCCATATCTTTTAAAGCTGTAGAACATCTGTCAGCCACAGTCCTAAATCTTTAAAGTATAAAGGCATTTATAAATATTTCAGCGTGGCACTGTCATTTTGAGACCGACTGTTGCTGGCCATGTCCTTTCCCCGAACTCCCAAGAAAACATGCCTGCACTTAGAAAGGGGCTTGTTCTGTAGTAAGAGTGGATACATGGGACGTGAGGGGACTCATGTTTATCTGTTTTTAATCGAGCGTCTTGCTGCTATATCAGCCCAAACCACAGCAGACACAGTCTTGGAGACTTGTGTAACAGTGCAGGTACAGCAGGGCACAGAGCTGCTTCTCACAGTGACGGGTGTGAAGATCCTGTTGTGTTTACAGGCCTCTCTGCAGAAGCCGCTTCCTGAATTATTGACGCATCCTTTCTGTTTGGATTTTTCTCTTTAAAGGAATTTTAAGTATGGCTACAGCTATACAGAAACACCCATGTGGTTCCACATAAGGGCCTATTATGCCCGTTTACAAAGTCTTGGTTTTACTAGAACAGGTTTTCATGCTTGAATGTTCATTATTTTCCCATATTCTCCATTGTTGCAGCTCCTCTCTTCCCAGTCTGTCAGTAACGCTCTGTTTAGTTCCTGTCTCTATGAAGCCCCTCCTTCTGAAAAGCACAATGTGCTCTGATTGGTCGCCTGGAGCAGTGTGTTGTGATTGGTGTTTGGGAAATGTCCCGCCCCTTACCATAACCGCCAGTTTCAACACACTACTAACTAACTCAACCAGGCCCCGCCCCTTTATTCTGCATATGAATTATTTAAATGAGGAATATTGTGACGTTCGTTCATTTTAAAGCTGCTGCAAAAAACTTCCATCATGTAGAAATCATTGGTTCATGAACAAATAAAATGTATATATTTTAAATTTTAAATAAATGAATAAATATATTTATATGTTTGTTTTTGTGAATTGTGGGCACATTCCATAGGCGTAATGGTTTTTATACTGTACAAACCGTATTTTCTATCCCCCTACACCTAAACCTACCCATCACAGGAAACTGTGCACATTTTTACTTTCTCAAAAAAACTCATTCTGTATGATTTATAAGCCTTTTGAAAAATGGGGACATGGGGTAATGTCCTCATAAGTCACCCTCTCCTTGTAATACCTATGTCATACCCATGTCATTATACAAATCTGTGCCCTGATATGTCACAAAAACGAGCACACACACACACACACACACACACACACACACACACACACAAATAGTAGCACATGCATTTTGCTTTAAATAACCACAAGGCCTTTTCCTTCATTACAGAAGCAAGAAATTCCCTGAAGCTAAATGTGAAAAGCACATTGAGGAAAATAAAATTGCGAGATGTGTGAGTTTTTGCATGATCAAGCAACACACACACTTTCTTCGTCAAATGTATACTCTAATTTCCTTAATGAGATTGTGCAGTTATGTAATTCAACAGCATAATGCAGAAGCATTATGTAGTTTAGTATAATTTGTGTGTGTGTGTGTGTGTGTGTGTGTGTGTGTGTGTGTGTGTATTTTATACAACAGTTATACAGAAAAGCATTTAAACAAGTAAACAAAAAGCAACGAGTGTCCCAGCCTTTCTGATGCCACAGATTCAGGATCTGAAAAAAAAGAAAGAAAAAAAAATGTGTCCAAGCTTATATAACTAATAAACCCCTTTTTGCTTGAGAATTTTAGAAAAGTTTTGACTATAAAGTAGTAAAAATAAATTTTGTAATATGAAACATGACAACACCAACTAGGGGGAGAAGCCCGCTAAAATGATTTAAATTACCATTTCCATGGTAATGCAATGACCAATTTTAAAACGGTTTTCACAGGATGAATTCTGAGTTTTTAAGCTTTCAAATGATACCTAATTTATGATGATTACTAAAATATGTGATGCAAAAAAAAGGCAAAAAATAAAAACAGCACCAAGCATCGGGATGGCGACAGTTAAAGTTAGTTGCAACGACTGCTTGGACAGTTTCTGAAGGACACAGCATGACTGTGTAATCTTTTATACGAAAGTTCAATAAACGAGTTAATATTGAGTAACATTTCATTTCAATATTGCTAATAGTTCCAAATAAAAAACACAACAGCAGAACACACTGTAGCTGTATTTCGTTCTTCAATGATTCAGTGTTTTGAACAAATTGGTAGAGTAAATAATTCAATGACTCATAGAGTCACTTGCTCGTTCCTCAGGTGTTTTTTGAAGGAATCGTTTGAGTGAATTCATTTGACTCACTCATAAATGTAACCTGCAGTAAGAGCCACTGAATAAATCCCCACCACTAATGCACAGATATATACAATCACTAATCAAATAGGATTTTTCCCTCATATTCTCAGACATTTGGACCCCAATGTATTTATATAATTCAAGATGTACAATTATGTAGACTTATCTCTGCCATCTGACAACAGCTCTGTCTACAGTCAGTTCTCATTACAACTGCTGATGAGAGAAAATGTTATATCAATAGAATTTAATAGATAATAGAATATTTATTCATTGTAATTCTTGATGAATGCAAATACACATTTCAACTAATTATTGTGGTGCACTGATTATTTTTACTGTAACAATTTCAGATATTCAATCTTCCTGGGCGGTTCTCTGGAAAAAATGCATTGAAATCTGTAGTTGCAGCATTTGAGTCTAATTTTTCCTCATGGTCTACCTCCATCTGTCTTCGTCCTGCCCTCTACTGACCCCTGGGTTATATAACACTGACCTCTAATTACATCCCAAGTGCTCATTAGAAACGTGTCCAGGTAAGTGCAAAGTGGCAGTACTACCACAATTGCCCATTATAACATCTCAGACCCATCGGACACCTCGCTCCCTCTCTCACCGGCTCTCTGAGGCCTTGTGCAATTAGTTCTGTGTCAGGCTTTATCAGAGGAAAGTCTCAGTCTGGTCTACAGGGCTTAAGCTTTCTGCAATGAAAGCAAGAATTCAATTCACCTTCAAAAGAAGGTCTGAGAGCATATGGAGTTCAGACTGGTCTTGTTTAGTCCTCTTTGGCCCAGAAAACACCCGGCCCTTGTGAAAATGAGGTGTGCTTAATTGTACTGTATGTGCACTTGTAGTGTACTTAAAATTTTAGCAATGTATTTAAAAAAAAAAAAAAAAAAACTGTACATGCAGATAATATAAATGAAATAAAAAGCCCCTTAAGTGCACTTAAAGAGAGTACACTATGTTTCTTAGCACACTTAAGTACACTATTTAAACTGTAATGTAAAATTAAATAATTTAAAGTACATTTTAAATCATTCTGTTTTAATAATCTTTTGTCATGCCTCAAAGAAGTGTTTATTTTTGATGTGTTGACTAACATACTAAAGCACATGTAACGTACTTGATTATAATTTGAACTGTGTATTTGATATTACAGTTAGTTAATATATTTTAAATGTACTAAATTGCAACTTCATTATAACAAATATGTAATTACATGACATACAAGTTTCAATAGAAATAACATTTAGTTGACCATAAATACTTATAAATACTTATATTTCAAAGACAATAGAAGTAATTATGAAATTACATATAAAGATGTACTGAAGTCCTACTTAAGTGAGTCAAAAAAACAATGCAAAAAATGTTTTATTTATCAAAATTTCTTAATTTCAATATAAAAATATATTTTATAAGTAACTCTAAGTATATTGTTTTAAAGTAAAAATATTTCCGTAACCAATGGAAAATGGACGCTTAAGTACACTTTTAAGTCCTACTTAAGTGGGTCAAAAAACACTAATTGCTTTTAATATAAATGTAAACTATAATACATTTTCATTTAATTCTAAATAACATGTAATTAAGTGTCTGAAAACGTTACACACTTTAAAGTTTATTAAAAGTATACTTCTTTTTCATAAGGAAAGTCTTTTAACTGACACTGTCATTATAAGCTCTTGAGGACAAATTATTTCTGTTCGAAATGACAAGAATACTACTGCTCCATCAAACTCTTCCATCATAATCCTTCTTTCTTTAATGAAGATAAATGACCTTTTCCCACAATCAATCTTCATGTCTCTATTGAGTAAGGAAAGCCCTTTGAGCCATTCTGGTCTCCATAGGTTTCAGCAGTCAGAGGCTGCAGTCCATCAGAATGTGTTGGTGATGTCAGCAGGAGTCTTTCCATTCCTGATCTGAACCCCAGTCTAAAACCAGCACAAAGGCCCAACGATGAATGTGACATTCTTCCATATTTGAAGAGTGTAATCTGATTCCTATCTGAGAAGACTTTGGAAACAAGAGACATGGAGGAGACGTACAGTCACTGAAGAGTGGAAAAGACGTAAAAGCTGTGTGTGTAAGAAACAGGAGAACTATGGGTCAGGAGGACATGATTCAGGTAAATAACTCAGGTGTGTGTGTGATCAGACTAACACAGAATAACTGAACTCGAGGGTTGCTTTTATCACTGTGAAGAATATATACAAATAAGTGATCTAATCAGGAACCATAACTATTTTTTGATTTTTTTAACGAATTCTTTAACCTAAGACTGAGACTATGAATCCATTTGGGATTCACCACCAGTTAGTCAAAATGTAAATAGTTATGAATTGCCATGAAACTGTCATATGGCTTAAATCTATAGATAATTTGATGAATGAAATATCAGTACCTACTGTAGATTTATATCATGTGACAACAATAAAGGATGAGTTTATTCCATTGTATTATTCAGGTTCTTTTCTTTCTTTCTTTCTTTCTTTCTTTCTTTCTTTCTTTCTTTCTTTCTTTCTTTCGCTCTTTCTTTCGCTCTTTCTTTCTTTCGCTCTTTCTTTCTTTCTTTCTTTCGCTTCTATATGTCTTTGCCTTAACTGAATTGTTCAAGCTGATCAATCACAGTCCTGTTCTGTTTAGTGAAAAATTTACTTTGATTGTTAGTGCCATCTAGTGAATATGATGCACAACAGCACAAATATAAAAGGGTTTCTTATTATAAATTACTAAATTAAGCTATTAATTTATTAATTTGAACAAAAATATTTTTATAATACTTTATATATATATATATATATATATATATATATATAATGAAGAGGAAATTACATTATTTGAGTTTTCAGAGCAGTCAATTCAAAAACTGAATAGAATATTAAATAGACGGATAATTTCATGCTATACTGTTTGATATATAGAAACTGAGTCAGACTCATCTTTTGAAAATAAATGTTATTTTTTGGCATTCGTCCATTGAACCTCTAAAGGTTCTTTGTAGTGGAAAAAGTTTCTTTAGATTATTAAAATGTTCTTCACACTAAGAAAAAAAAAAAAAAAAGGTTCTTTAAAGGTGACCTATTATGCCCCTTTTTACAAGATGTAATATAAGTCTCAGGTGTCCCCAGAATGTGTCTGTGAAATTTCAGCTCAAAATACCCCATGGATATTTTTTATTATACCATGTTTTAACTGCCTATTTTTGGGTGGAAGAAAAAAATGCGCTGATTTGGTGTGTGTACCTTTAAATGCAAATGAGCTCGTGCTCCCCGCCCCCAAGCTTGCAATTCCAATGCACTGCAGTAGCCCCTCACTGCAGAACACACGAGATCCAGGGGGCGGAGACGGGTAGGTTAAGGGATATGTAAAGTGGGAGGAGTTGGATCCGCCCCCTGGATCTCGTGTTCTGCAGTACGGACCATCTCATGCAATGAGGCATAAACAATACAGGAGAAGCTCACACAGCAAATATAACTCTCAAAATGGATCATTATAAACTGTTCGTGATGCAGCATATCAGATCACATGGTATGGCATGTATTTTGTGGATTTTTGCTAACATTCAATTAGCGTGCTGTACGGCTAACTTGGCTAAAGCTACACACTGTTGGAGAGACTCAATAAGAATGAAGATGTGTTTATGAATTATACAGACTGCAAGCGTTTTTGGGTTGAAAATAACGACATGGCTCTGGTCTCCATGAATACAGTAAGAAACAATGGTAACTTTAGCCATATTTAACAGTACATTAGCAACATGCTAACGAAACACATTCAGAAAGACATTTTGCAAACATCTTGAAATATATATGAAATTGGATCATGAACAGTTGGTATCGATCCATCTTTGAGAATCAACTTCTGTGCAAATCCTGTTTTACTGACCCTCTGGTGTAAAATGACTTGTACATACTGGTATATGAATTTATCTGGACACATTCCCTGCGTCCTTAGTGGCTCAGATGCCAGGAGTTTATGGAGACTCATATGTTTACTATTATAGCCGTTAACAGATCAGTGATTAGATCGGTTACTGGTATACCGTTGTCGCTTGCAAATACAAAATGGCGGCGCCGTGGGTGGAAACATACAGATTAAGGGGTGGTAATATTATAATAAGATCCCCTTCCTACATCACAAGGGGAGCAAAATCGTTTTTTTCACATGCTTGCAGAGAAAGACTTACCAAAACAAAGTTACTGGGTTGTCCTTTTTCACGTTTTCTGGGTTGGTAGATGCACCGGGGACCCGATTATAGCACTTAAACACGGAAAAAGTCAGATTTTCATGATATGTCCCCTTTAAGAACTGTTGATCTATAGGTTCTTTGGGAACCAAAAATGGTTCTTCTGCAGCATCACTGCAAAAAAAATAAATAAATAAATAAAAAATAAAAAACACATTTTGGAACCTGATGCATGGTAAATCCATCCGTATGTGAACAGGGGAATATTTGCTCTGTCACAGGAACAGTCCACAGAGGCAGCAACACCAGCAGCCGTTCATGAGGGTCCGGAGGCTGCAGACGGCAGCAAGGAGTCCACAGAGAGAATATTCTGCCTTATCGGGGTCACTGCTATCATCCTCAATCTTCTAGTGGTGGTGTTAGTGTACATTTACACCCCTGTGTGAAGAGAAGTTCATTACTTTCAACTGGACACCCAACCACTAACCTTCAGACATCTGGACGCCCTTAACTGCCCAGTAATACAAAAGGACTAGACGTTGTGTTTGCTTCGGTGATGATCGTCCTGGGAATACATTTCCCATGGCAATGTTTTATTTATCTTTTGTTAAAGTGTTTGGATGCATAGTGGTGACTGACAATGTAAATGACGTTTAGACTAAGCATGTGTTTTTTTTCTTGGATAGAAATCATATCAGTTCATTTTATGGTTCATTTTATGCAAACATAGGAGTGTTTCGTGTTACCATTTTCTACATACTGTTTTCTAAAGGCACTCACTTCTAAAATTAAATCAGTTAATATTCCAGCTGTTTCATTTTTCCTCTCTTTTGTCTAATTGAAAAGTTCCTGTTAATCTAAATAATAATTTAAATAATAAAGGCTTGAATCTGAATGACATCATTTTCTAGGAAGTGACATCATTTTGGAGGAAAAACTACAGCACAAGCATTGTTAAGTACTGAATTCCGTGATGCAAAAGTATCTTTATTAGTGGACACCCATATAAAGGCTCTTATTTTACATACGATTTTGAGCAGCATTTTTACTAGTTTTGTTATAATGTTTGCAATATATAAATAAATAATTAAAAGCGTATTCTAGTATGTGTCTCCAATCTCCCCCTAAAAATGTCACTAAGCAAATGTAACGTATGGTTTCTAAATGTCTATCCACACTCCTTACGCACTGCTCCATCAGTCTGAGCTCTGATTGGCTGTCTCCTGGCTACAAGACAGACATCACTCTGATTGGCCCAAAGTTTTTCACGCATCTCTTTCATTCATGTGAGTCAGTCTGCGCTCGTCCGGACTCGCAGCAGATGGAGAGAATCAGTTCATCGTTACAATGAATGAGGGCCATCAGCGGTGACGCATCATATTTACTGACCTTCAGAGCAAAAGCGACTTTGGAAAACGCATCAATTGCAGCTCGCTAGGTCGGAATAACGATGTCAGAACTATGGAGGTTGTCATTTTGCATGTCACTTCTTTCCCTGGCGATCGCAAGCTCCTCATCAGTCAGTCATCAGATGCCTCATGATCTCATCCATCATCCACAAAGCAGGAGCAAACCACAGAGACACCGAAATCACACCAACTCAACGAGAATACAGATAGATTTAAAAGGGTAAGTGTCTTAATTGAAGTCTTTACATGAAGGTGACATGTTTGCGGTGATATTCTGAATATATGTGACCGTTGTGGAAACTAAATAGACTTTTATTATAGCCTATATATTATTGCTTTTAAATGTGGTGAACATAAATGAAACTCTTAAAACTAAAGGTTCTTTATTGGCATCTGGTTCCATTAAGAACCTTTAACATCCATAGAACGTTTTCATTCCACAAAAAGGTTCTTTAAATGCTGGGTTAAAAACATAAAAAAATATGGACAAACCCAGCGGTTGGGTTAAATGTTTGACCAAGCTGCTGGGTAGTTTTATTTAACCCATCTATTGTTTAAACATTTATTAAAATGCTTATTAATAAATGTTCACCTTTTGATTATTATTGTTTCCTCTAGTAATTATGTGTCTGATTTTTAATTTCCAACCTATTTTGGGTTCATTTTAAGCCAGACATATAGTCATTTTTAAACAATAGTTGGGTTAAATAAAACTATCCAGCACGTTGGGCAAACATTTAACCCAACCGCTGGGTTAAAACAACACAGTCGCTGAGTTTGTCCATTTTCAACCCAACTTGGGTTGTTTTTAACCCAGCATTTTTTAGTGTAGTGAAAAAGGTTCTTTAAAAAGGCTATTAAAATGTTCTTTACAGTAAGGAAAAAATTATATTTTTAAGAGGGTACAGGTTCAATGATGGAGGTTTTGAAGAACCTTCATGAGGATAAAATAAAAATGAGCTAAATTCATATTTTTTAGTAATTGTTAGAATCTGATTCCAAAAGTATTCTTTTTTTTTATCCCATTAAGATCCTTTTGGATTGGTTGCAAGTAATGATTGGAATTCCATTAGTAATCCCGATAACTGCATACCCCACCCTTCCAAATAATGAAATAATGGAATTATATTGCAATTTTTTCTGATTCTATTGAAAAAATGCTGGTTTAAAAATAACCCAAGTTAAGTTGATAATGGACAAACCCAGCGATTGGGTTGTTTTAACCCAATGGTTGGGTTAAATGTTTGACCAACGTGCTGGACAGTTTTATTTAACCCAACTATTGATTAAAAATTATTATATTGCTTCCTTATAATGAGCCCAATGTATGTTGGAAATTAAAAATCAGACACATAATTAACACCCAACCGCTGGGTTAAAACAACCCAATCACTGGGTTTGTCCATTTTCAACCCAACTTGGGTTGTTTTTAACCCAGCATTTTTTAGAGTGTAAAGGATGAACGTCTTGTTTACTGCACATCTCGTCCTCATCTTGACCTGGCATCTAAACCATGCATTTCTCTTCACTGTTTCTCTAACTTCCATTTACAAGCAGTTTATAGGCCCAATGAGACATAGCAGAGCACTTTACTTCAATCAAAGTCCTTTATAGAACCAGAATGACATGAAAACATTGGCTTGTCTTTGTTCACAGTAGTAACATTTAGTCAGATGTTTCTCTAGACTTACTCCGGAAGTGTTGATCCTTCAAGCAATGAGAGGAATTCATGATTATCCTGAAAAGTTGGAGACTTAGTGACTGGTCTTTGTAAGCCATAACAGAGCAGGAAATTACTTACCCTTCTATTCATATTCATTTCGACGGAGCCAAAATGCCACTGAACCTTTGTAAGAGTTCATCAAGGATGCACCACTGCTCTTCTGTAACAATCCCACCTCCTCTGGACGTCATTGTGCTTTCAGGTCAACCGAGGACGTTGACTGTGGAAACATGTCCATCCCGGGGCAATGGGGTTTGGCGGCAGGGGGAATATGGTAGCGTTTTCACAGCCCTGTAGTTGGAGAAGGAGGGTGTTGTTGTGGAGTTTAGTAATGCTGACAGGCCGAATACAGGTTCAACAGTTCAGGAGGCCAAGCGCAGCAAATGGCTTCATTTCAGAGCGCATCAACGGAGCCTTTCACACCTCTGAGATCTCAAAGAGAGACAAAAACATGATTATTTCCTCCTTTTTGATGGAGGTGCCAAGCAAAGTGGGAGCTTTGTGACAATCCGGCAGTTAACCCACATGTTTGACCTTGAGGACCGCGGTTGAGGTTTTATTGAAGCTTCTCCACGGCTCTCTGTTACGAGGTGCTGGAAAAAAGAGCCGGGGCCAAGAAGAAAACTATAAACCCTTTTTGTTTTGAATTGCACAAACGTAAATAACATTTTTAAAATATAAAAGGTTCATTTACAATCTTTATTTTATGGCCTCTGCTCCCAGTAATGTGTTGGAGGTGCAGAGGTTTGCTCGTTTGGAAGATGTAAAGTTTCGCTCACTGCCTTGTTTCTTTGCATTCTGCTCACACAGAGAAAACGGAGAGCTGTAGGCCGAGGGAATGAGATACATGTGGGTGCAAAAGCAGCTGGTAAAGAACAGATGTTTTATTCTTTACATGACACCCAAAAGCCAACATAATCATCCTTAAATATTATTAGTTTATCATAGGTTTTCTGATAGCAGCAGCTGTTCACACGAAAATGATGATTCTGTCATCATTTACTCAAACTCATGGCATTATAAACCTATGAGGCTTTTGGTAACACTTTACTTAAAGCCTTTATGTACCTATAATTCATTATAAAGGTATTCATAATGTACATTATAATGCATTATGTCTTTTCGTCAACCGCTGGGTCAAAACAACCCAATCACTGGGTTTCAACCCAATGATTTTTGTAGATATTTAGCAGAATGTCCAAGCTGCTCTCAAAGTCAGTGTTGATCAATGCTGTTTCTAATTCCAATCCACTTTCATTGTGTGGAAAAGAGCAGCTTTTGAACAACATAAGGGAGTAAATAATGACAGAACTTTCTTTTTTTGGTGAACTATCCCTTTAACATGCCCCAATACTGTTTAAATATATGAAAAAAGTTGTCCGCTGTAGCCATGCGAACAGAATAAACACAGACGTCTTTGATCACTATCAAGTCTTGCTCTAATGGGATCCTCTCAGCTCTGTAAACATCACTCACGGCTCATCGGGAATGTATCGTTTAGGTGTCGACTCCATATTAAAACCCAAACTGGGTACAAAAGTTGATGGCAACTTTCCATTCTGTCACTGCAGAAACTTCTCAGCTTGGGTCCAATGAAGGGTCAAGGATTTATTTAGAGATCAGACAGACAGACTGGTGGTAAAAGGCACAGCTTCAGTTTAAAGGGATAGTTCAGCCAAAAATGAAAACAATGTCATCATTTACTCACGTCATGTTGTTCCAAACCAGTATGGCTTTCTCTTTTGGAAAGAAGATTGTACTATTCACTCTTTTATGAAGCCTTCAAAAACTCACGAAAGCATAATAAAAGTTTAATGTGGTTCATTCAACTCGTACTCCTGAGCTGTTAATCACTGCTACTGAATCATTGAGTCAGTGAGGTGAATCAGTCGATTAATGAACAAATCATTCTGAACTGATTTGTGAACTGAATCTACTGATTCATTGAAAAGATTTGACTCAAAAGAATGATTCAAACATTATTTGGATGTTGTTGCTTATTACATGAACTCTCGTGAACACGCTAAGGATGAGCAGATATCAAGGTTTTAATTGAAAAACAACTTAAATTTTGGTCACACAAACCGTGGAATATGGCACTAAAGTCATACGGACTGCTACCTATTATTTTTGGCACTTCTGCATCCTTTTTAAAGCTTGAAAGCTTCAGATCCCATTCATTGTAAATGTATGCGGAAAAAAAACCCCAGAAGAATTTTTCAAAATCCTCCTTGTATGTTCCATAGAAGGAAAAAAAAGCCATATGGGTTTTAAAATGACATGGGGCTAATTTTCAATTTTGCATGAACTATCCCTTTACGGATGCATAGACAAATGCTATATGCAAGTAACAGTTTTTCCTGTTTTCCAGAAGAGAAAGAGAAACTTAAAGGCAGCGGCTAAGTGGAAATAACATATTTTCTTAGCAATAGATGCAAGTGAAAATAGCAATTCTGTACACACTAAGTGACAATAGCAGCATTTTCTTAGTGATAAAGCCCTCCCTACCCCTAACCCTAACCCTACCCGATAAATGCTTTATTATTAAACACTCCTTAGGCACTTTATTTCCACTTTTCAAATATTTTCTTAATTTTTACTGACAATAAATACCTTTCCGATCTGATATGTGATGGGAAAAATATGGAAGCCTGTTTCCACCAGGAAATAAAAAATAAAAAATGTAATTTTTATCTCATAATTCTGACTTTTTTCTTGTAATTGCGAGTTTATATCTCACAATTCTGACTTTTTTCTCAGAATTTTGAGATATAAAGTCACAATTACGAGTTATAAAGTCAGAATTGCGAGAGATAAACTCGCAATTTTTACTTTTTTTCGCGCAATTGTGAGTTTATGTCTCGCAATTCTGACTTTTTTTTGCATGTTATTCAGAATTGCAAGATATAAACTCAGTTCTGAGAAAAAAGTCAGAATTGTGAGTTTAAATCATGCAATTCTGACTTTATAAGATGCAATTGTGAGTTTATATCTCGCAATTCTGAGAAAAAATGTCATAAATGCGTGATAAAAATCACAATTGTGAGAAAAAAGGTCAGAACTGGGACTTTATGTCTCGCAATTCTGACTTTATAACTCACAATTGCAAGTTTAAATCTCGCAATTCTGAGAAAAAAAAGTGAATTGGGTGAATTGCACAAACTCGCAATTTTTTTTATTTAGTGGCAGAAACAAGCTTCCATAGAAAAGGGAGAAGAACGAGTTCGGCAAAAGGTGGATTCAAACTCGGGTCGATTGCATCAAAAGCTGTTTCTATGCGCCATACTGCCTACGGCCTACGCCACTGCAGATGTTGAGTGGTGTGCATCTTTTTTAATCTTATGTGGCCCAACCAGACATTGGTGGGCGGAGTTAGTGTAAATAGCCCTTGCCAACAAGTTATTTACACATAGACACTCCGAAATTGGCAAAAATGTGCCATTTTGTATTGCTTCACAAATGCATTTTGGTATCTCTTTAAAATGTATCATAAAATCAACAGCAAAGTTTAAAGCTCACATATTGATCAAGTGGTTTTAATTAGTGATTTAAGTTAAAGTCTGTGTGTGCTGAATTAGCTTTGATCCCTCTTGGAAGGTTATAGGTCATTCTGACCTCCACGTAGCCTGGATCGTCCATGCCGGCTCTGTCTCAATCGGCTTACGCTGCACATCATCCCTCGGACTGGCAAGTTCCAACAGTGTCCCTTCAGAAGCCACACAATAAAGGCACATACTGTAACTAATTAGCAAATCCCACCCGGTGCTACAGAAGGGTCAGGTTTATACGCACCAGCCGCTGCTTTTAAAGCAAGCGTTCAGGATGGGCTCGGCTTGTGTTAGTGTGCTAATTGCCTTTTCTCCCAAAAGCAGCTAGATAAACAGATGCGGCCCAGGAGTCTGAAGAAGACTCTTAATCCAGCAAAGTTTACCCACCAGACGGGACAGCCAACGCCACTGTGGGAAAAACAATATTTCTCATGTGCATGGGCACAGGGAGGACGGAGGCCCAATGAGGGGGGCGTCTATAACAAACTTGCTCCCCCCTTCATTTTTATTCATCGCCGCTATTTGTCCAAGCTGAATACAACACGGGGTGAAGGGTCAGCTTAAACCCAAGGCTATTCACTCAGTCCAATGCATCTTAAGGGGCCCAGGGCCACGGATTGTAAGTCTTTTAAAGATGTCCTTTCAGAAGTGGTTAAATTGTGATTATGCTGGACAGATTGATTTGGCATGGAGCCTGGAAGAGGGTGAAATAAAAGTAAATTTTTGATGCAAATGAAGTTTATTCCACAATTTTAAGCAAATGCAGACTCCATGCTTGTGCAGTGTGGCATGTGATGACCTTTACTTTTTTATATTTTTGTTCTTGTCACTCCTAGAGCTTCACCCTTGATCTCTCTCTCTGACACTCCTGATCTTTGTCCGTCTCTCTCCAGGCCCAATGTTTGTGGCACCAGGTGCTGTTATTCATGGCTAGTCAACCCCAAGACCAAGCAGTGCACAAAACGTGAGTATCTTTTCAGGGCCATTCAGATGGTTTTATGTTCATAGAAAGACAGACATATACAGCTGCCGGTATTTCATCTGGCTCAAATCCTCTTCATTTGTCTGATTTTTCAAATGAGGCAATGAACTGAAGTGTCAGCACAGCTGCGAGCCATAACAACTTCATAACAACTTCACAGAAGGGGAAACATGTACAAAACCACTGATTCGCAACCTTTTTATATTAAAGGCCCCCACTGCCCAACACAATATTCACAGTCCTGCTATATAATATAGTATTAACAGAACTATATATGTACAGTTGCAAGAAAAAGTATGTGAACCACTTGCAGAATCTGTGAAAATGTTAATAATTTTAACAAAATAATGGAGATAATACAAAATGCATGTTATTCTTTATTTAGTACTGTCCTGAGTAAGATATTTTACATAAAAGATGTTTACATATAATCCACAAGACAAAAAAATAGCTGAATTTATTAAAATAACCCCATTCATAAGTATGTGAACCATTGATTCTTAACACTGTGTGTGGTTACCTGGATGATCTACGACTGTTTTTTTGTTTTGTGATGGTTGTTCATGAGTCCCTTGTTTGTTCTGAGCAGTTAAACTGAGCTCTGTTCTTCAGAAAAAATCTCCAGGTCCTGCAGATTCTTCAGTTTTCCAGCATTTTTTTTTGCATATTTGAACCCTTTACAACAGTGACTGAATGATTTTGAGATCCATCTTTTCACACTGAGGACAACTGAGGGACTCAAACACAACTTTTAAAAAAGGTTCAAACATTCACTGATGCTCCAGAAAAAAACATGATGCATTAATAGATGGGGGGGTGAAAACATTTGGAATTTGAAGATCAAGGTAAATTGTATTTAATTTGTCTTCCGGGAAACATGCAAGTATTTTCTGTTGCTTCCGAAGGGCAGTACTAAATGAAAAAAAAAAAAAAAAATGATATTCAAGCGAAATAAGAAAAATTTGGACCTCTTCATCCTGTTCAAAAGTTTTCACCCCCCGACTCTTAATGCATCGTGTTTCCTTCTGAAGTATCAGTGAATGTTTGAACCTTTTTTAATAGTTGTGTTTGAGTCCCTCAGTTGTCCTCAGTGTGAAAAGACGGATCTCAAAATCATTCAGTCACTGTTGTAAAGGGTTCAAATATGCAAAAGATGGTGGAAAACTGAAGAATTTTTGTGACCTGGAGGATTTTTCTGAAGAACAGAGCTCAGTTTAACTGCTCAGAATAAACAAGGGACTCATGAACAACCATCACACAACAAAAAAACAGTCGTAGATCATGCAGGTAACCACACACAGTATTAAGAATCAATGGTTCACAAACTTTTGAACTGGGTCATTTTAAGAAATTCAGCTATTTTTTTGTCTTATGGATTATATGTAAACATCTTTTATGTAAAATATCTTACTCAGGACAGTACTAAATAAAAAATAACATGCATTTTGTATGATCTCTCTTATTTTGTTAAAATTTTGCACATTTTCACAGATTCTGCAAGTGGTTCACATACTTTTTCTTGCCACTGTGATGTGTGTGTATATATATATATATATATATATATATATATATATAGTATATCATATATTAACTGTAATACATTATTAAATATATAAAAATTTATATATTATTATATTAATTAACCACAATTCTTTTTGTGATTCCAGAAGTTTGAAGAACTGTATGTTCTTTTAAAAAAAAAAAAAAAAAAAGTTATTAAGGGAAAAATTACTTTAGTCTACATCTTGATTATATGTTTTTTAAATGATTTTAATAAAGCCAGATTGTATTAATATATTATTTTTTTAAAATGTATATATATATATATATATATATATATATATATTCTGTATATGTGTGTGTGTGTGTGTGAATAAAATGGAGGATCCTATATCTGTTAATATTATATATGATATAATATTAACAGAACTATATGTTCTTCAGTAAACAAATTGTTATTGAGGAAAAAAATATTGTTTATGAAATTAATAATAATAATAGAGTCATCCTGCGTCCCCTTTGGGAGTTTGCTGAGGCCCCCTGGTTGAGAACCGCTGCTCTAAACCACTGAGCTTTCAGTTCAACAGAACCAGTGAAGTCACAAAACAAACCTTGCAGTTGTTTTAAAGGGTTAGTTCACCCAAAAATAAAAATTCTGTCACTAATTACTCACCCTCATGTTGTTCCAAACCTGTAAGACTTTCAGTCATCTCTTTAAGTCCATTTTTGTAATGTTGAGTCTACTAAGATACCTAATCTGGGTTGCGTTTCCCAAAAGCATCGTTAGCCAACTAACATCACAAGTTCCGTCGTTACAAACATAGTTCAGCGATTTGGTGTTTCCCGAAACCATCGTTCAAACAAACATTCGCAAACTGCATCGCAAACTTGTGTGGTTGGAACAACAGCTCTCGAGCTGTGCTTAGAAGCATAGTTTCTTGTGGACTTAATAAATCATTATCTTGAGCAAAATAAGCAAGCTCACATTAAGTACAATCTATATCTTTTATTTTGAATATATACAAATGTCATTTACATATTTTAGTTTGTCAAGAGATTTTAAGCACTGTTTTTGAATAGTGAGCATGTGCATACGTGCTCTAGTATGTAAGAACGAGCCTGTGATTGAATCTGGAAATAAAGCAAAATAAATGAGAAAAATGAGAATTAGTCCTCAGATGTCAGATGTTTTTGAAGTTATTACTCCACCACCTGCGTGACATCATTAACCAACGTGGCTGAACGACAGGTTTGCGACAATACGGTTTTGAGAACACAGTCGTGACTAGCTAGTTGATTTCTTCAACTGTGCATCATACTATGGTAGTGGAGCAGCGAGTTACGTCGCTGTACGGGAAACGCACCCCTGCTCGTTTTTTATCTATCATTTGCTCCGTATGGCCGCATTTACAGTCAACCAATTCTGATTCTGTATTGCATTAATGAAATACGCTGTTACCGTTATTAAGTGTTTTATGTAAGTCAAGCAGATGATTATTGATGAAGACCCACCAGCCTGTGTGTTCCCATTTGACAGGCATTTAATGAAAACGTTTTGTGTTACTTAATTAAGTCCATATTCAGTTTTCAATTAATGCACATAAGTTCACGTTGGAGATTAAAATCTGTTCTTAATTTGTTTCCACTGTGCAGTGTTCATTGTTCCGTTTGCATCTTTCTTTGTTTTATGGATTGATTTTATTAGGCTCATGTGGGTTATATAATATGTTAAAGATTTTTATGCATATTATGCTCATGCATCTTACTTTCAGCAGTAAAAATGTACTTTATGGATGCCTGAACATTATAACAATCCTTTACTGTAAGTAGGCCAAACCTTTGAATGCCATGTTGAGGCAGCGCCTGAGCTCAGTAGCACAATTAATCCAGTCCCTCAGCTTTCTCATTATAATCCACACCTTCCTAATCCTCATGTAGCTAGATTTACCAACTTATAACTAACCCCTTGACCCATGTGTCATTAAAGGGCGAGTGCAACTTAAAATACTGGAAATGTGTCCAATAAAACCACACTCCAAAAAAGATGTCATGGGATTTGATCAGGAAAATAATATAGCTTGACATGCTTCGCAAAGTAGTGGAAAACCATTAACCGTTCTCTGATGTTCTCCCACTAGCAAGATGTCACCCACGCTGCCATAATAAAGCAGTCTGTCGCCGGCAGAACATCTGTCAGTGTCGTCCTGGCTTCCACGGCCATCGCTGTGAACATGTTAATGTCAACCCAACCCCGAGCACCTGGTTTGAGACACAGCCTGGTCCCATCTTACACTCAACCGCCACCATGGCAACAGTTACCATGGCAATGCCTGTATCCACCACCATCCACCCCAACATCTCCACATCTGCCTCCAATCCAGATGCAAGAATGACATACTCATTACGCTGGCAACCACCCAGGTGAGTGAACTCTTTATAAGTGAGACAGCGGCTTGGAAAGCACATCAATAGCTATATTAGGAATGGAATAGTTGCAGTGTACAGAAATATCAGTGATATCACTAACCCTAAAATTTACATAAACCCCGCCCCTGAGAACACACAACAAAGGGGGCGAGGCCATGTTGGGCTGCTTTAGAGAAGAGGAAGAGTTGTTGTAGTAAATGCCGTCATTTTACGCCGGACTGCTTCACAAACGAGGGTCAATTCAACGCTGGATTTGCACAAAAGATTAACATGACGGCACATGCTAGTCGATGAGTTGAATCAACTCCACAGCAACTACATAAATTTATCCACTAACCATTCAGAAACGTCCAGTTTCATTCTAAAAGTTGTAACTTCTTCCCGAGTCTCTCCATCAGTGTCGACTCCGGTTTGAACAATGTAAGGCTGAACACCGTTACTGACGATCCTCATTTTGGCTGCGTGAGATTCTCCAGCTTTGTTGTTGTTGAGCGACCGAAGCGCGAGCTGTTAAAGCTCCGCCCTCTTCTGGAAAGGGGGCCGGGATTAGCAGCTCATTTGCATTTAAAGGGACACACACAAAAACGGCGTGTTTTTGCCACACCCAAATAGGGGCAAATTTGACAAGCTATAATAAATGATCTGTGGGGTATTTTGAGCTGAAACTTCACAGACACAGTCTGGGGACACCAGAGACTTATATTACATCTTGTGAAAATGGGCATTATAGGTCCCCTTTAACTTTCAAAGTTAAAAAGTGCTTCTAGCTGGTAATGGAAAGTCATGCTGAGCATGTTGCATTATAGCATACAGTATTTCATGCAGTGTTGTATACTGTATGCAAGCAGATTGCAGAATTTACATTCATTATATTTGATTGAAGTTATTTTTAATGTTTATGTATATATTTGTATTCTCATATTCTCATATTTGTCTTCCTAAACAACCAGTATAACACTGGTATTGGACTTTTTGAAGTTTTTGTTCAACTCAGCATGTCATTTATGTCTGGAGTCAAAATTACTAATCATTTATTTAGGCGCAGAGTTTTGTTATGTGGAAAAAATGACATGGTGAGACTTTAAGTGTTTATAAAACAATTGTTCATGATTTGCTGTCACAAAGTGGAAAAATTACAGTTAACAGTATGTGTTTTGACAAAACATACAGATAAAGGCACTATCACTTTTTCCCCATATCTTACTCAGTGTTAAAAATATACTTAAAACATAGCAATTTTCCAGAGGAAAATTAAGTATTCCAATTAAAATATAAAGCACACAAATAAACAAACAAGAGAAGGAAAGTAATATAGAGCTAAACAACAATATTTACAATGTACGTTGTTTAATTTGCTGAATGTTTTCAAATGGATTTTTAGTAACAATTCATGATTTGTTATCATAACATTTTTTTCTTTTGTAAAATCAACTTAGATAATTAATGTAGTTCAGATAACATAATATTTTGAGTTTCTGTTTATTAAACCAATCGCTTTCATCGTATTAAATTTTTAATTTCAATGAACTCAAAATTTTAAGGCAACCAGGTAACTTACTTTTTTAAGTTAAACCAACAATTCTTTTTTACAGTGCTTATTAGTTTGCATATTGGCTGTTTATAAGTACTTATAAAGCACATATTAATGCCTTATTCTGCATGACCATATTCTACATCCCTAAATCCTACCCATACCTAAACTTAAATGCTCATTCTTTTCACAAAAGAAACAAATTGTGTGTGTTACTAGGTTTTGCCTACAGGCGGCACTCTCATACTCCAAATTCACATCTACTGTAAATACCCATCTGACTCTACTTCACTGCACTGCAGCACAACACTGTAAAACTTGCACATTCGAGAACGTCAGTGTTTGAATGCTCTTCTTTCCCACCTGATGTAGTGGGAAGAATAAGTTTGTACTCAAAGCTTTTTGAGGGATTCTAAAGGATTATAACTCCATCCAAATGGTAAACAGCTATAACATCTGTTTACACTGATGTTAGGTATATTTGTTCTTTCTTTATACAGAGACCTTAAGTAACCCTTATCTTCTCACAGCTCACTCTCCACCCTGAAATGAAAAATAACACTATCTCTAATCTCACCTAATGTTTTGCCAAGGTGGATAATGTGGAGTAAAAGATGTACTGCTCACCCTCAAACTGACATATTTGTTTTGACTGGCTGCCCCATAGGCAGATGCTTCTTTTATACTGTATTCAGATGACAGAGGATGCAAAAGAACAAAAGGTACTGAAGAAAAGTGTTATGATTGGAGAGCCACACCTCATCTGATCTCAGATTGATGGGGCAACGAATACCATAAAGTTAAGAAGTCTTGTCCCTTGGAAGTCTCTGATCAGAGCTTTGATATTCAAGATGGAATATATTTACTCGAGAAAGTGTATATGCGGTCATGGTTAAGAATAGTTTATGTCACACCAAGGAAAAATCTTGCAACATCTTGATTTAGAGGACAGGTTTTAACATTTATGGTGAATAAAAGACAAGAAAAGTGTTTAGCCTATTGTATAATGCCAGGGTTTTCACACAGAGGTCCCTGAAGGAGATCCACAAAACATAACAGGTCAGTTTAGTGATGTTAGTTAATGTTCTTAATGCAAGTTTGTTGGTGAATTAGCCGAAATAATATTAAGCAAAACTTTGTGAATTGTGTGTAAATCTTCAGTTTGCATGATAATATTGCCTGTCAGAGAAGCATCAACACAATTTCAAATTTTAAAACGCTAGTTTTCATCCAATACAGTTAAACTAGAACTTATTTGAAATATCATTACTAGTGTTGTCCCGAATCCTGGAATTTATAACTTTGATAAAATCCCTTGAAAATTATCGGTATACAATACCATTTTCAAGGAAAAATTGCCACGGCATTAAGGGCAAAAAAAGTTAATTTATTTTTGACCATAATGTAAGTATTTTCCAAAAAAAAAAAAAAAAAAATCTATTTTGGCAACACTAAACCTTACTCCAAACCAATACATTTTGGTTTTGTGTCCTAGTTTGAGAGATTTACAGCCTTTTTTGAGGCCAATCAGACCCACTCAGACTCTGCAATGATCTCAGACTGTTGAGCAAGTCCACTGCTGAATCTAAGCTTGGGAAGGAAGGGCCTGCCCTGTGGAAACAGTTCTCTCACAATAGACTATTGAAAGACTCCATTTATGGGTCAGTTTCAATGATCTACCTGACGGGCCAGTGTTGCATACACACTCTCTGCTGACAGCCTGCAATTTCCTCATCTTTCAACATTTTTTATATCACATTCAGTGTGTGAACTAGATTTGTCAGATAAGTCCTCTGTTTTTGAAAGTCCCGAGCCTGGCAACTAAACCCAGAATCGATAAAGCAAGCAAGTTGTGCTTTTATTTCCATGGCTTTTCAAGTAAGATATGAATGCTTACACTCGTCTGCTATGAAAGGTATTTGATCTACGTATGTATTTTAGAAATCTCTTTGTCTGAAATGTTCTCTAAAAGGTAGTAAATCATCACGGTGGGGTTTTTAGGAAATGTCCCATGCTTGTTAGCTGTTTAAGAGGATTTTTCCAAAGCATGAAATAAATAATCAAAATATTAGTGCACCCCAAAGACAGAAATTTGACATGGCTGTTTTGTTGACAATCCAAAAAGAATACTGCACTTGGAAGAATTGTATTTATTTATTTATTTATTTTTTATCTTTTTGATTCAGAGATGTGGTCTATATTTGAAAAATAGAGTATAAGACTTATTATCATTATGGTTCATTTGCTGGAGCTCAGTGCAAATCTAGGAGTCCCCCAGGGCTCTGTATTAGGACCTATCCAGTTGTCCTATGTCATGGTTTTCTGTGAATGAGACCTCTCTCAAATTGTCTCCTGTGGCTCCGAGGGTGTTTATGCAGTGAGTGTGTGTATGACACATGCAGAGTTGGGAAGGTTGTATGCAAAATGGAAATGGCCATATGCATGTTTTATAGGCTGTTTGCTGTTGACCCAAGCTCACGTCAGCTTGTTTTTACTGTAAATTATCTCTGTTTGGGAAAATGAGCTCATGCTCATGCATGCTTTCTAAGTCCATGCTATGGATTTAAAAAAGGTTTGCCACATTAGCATCAACTCGGGCATATAGTTGTACAGGAAACCACTGTAAGAAAGTTGGTAATGTCTCTCTGTTTGCAGTGGAGTTCTTTTCATTAATTTAATGGACCATTAAGGAAAATTTGGATTAAAAGCAGAAATTTCCGGCTACTTGAATGGCGTTTAGTTTACAATGTCTTGAAGGAGAATGTACAATAATAATAGTTGACATTTATACAGCCATACTGTACGAGGCACCATAGTTTGTGAAGTTTGATTATGTTGGAAACAATTAGCATTTACATATCCTCAAAAACACATACATACATATTTTTGCATTTTTAAAGGGCTTTCTCAGCATCCATAGGTATTATTTATTTTGCTTTGTGTTGCAGTTTAAAAGAGGCCCAGTCAGTCCTGTTGAAGAGAGCGCTGTCCAATGCAACAGGTGGAGAGAAGATCACAAGCATTATACTGAAATACATTGAGTCCGAGCGAAGCAGACTGGAGTCTTCGTCCTCTACTGGAGCAACCAAACTCTCCAGCACCAAAACCTTCCACACTCAACGCGGCCAGTACACACTCGTTTACACAGCAGGTCAGTCCAAGCCAGCTGAGAAAAATTGTGAAAAATCAAATGTTTTAGGTAAAACATTCACCTCATATCCTTCCCTGTAGGAAAGAAAGTTTCAAATGAGATCATGTTAATACTTAAATGGTTTCTTCTAGACGGCAATGAGATTCAATGAAGAGCAAAGTGACTTTGCCTCTTCTGAAATAGCAAATGAAATCTCAAAAAATGTATCAGTGTCTGCGATCAAAAGTCAGTTTATTATATCAAACTCACAGACCAAATAATCTGAATGTTTGTTTCACATAATTTTTATAGCTCTGTAGTCTTATGTCAAGAAATGTTTAGGAAAAACATCTGAGACAAAGTTGAAGCTCAAATGAAGCATAAGCGTGAACTCCTTTTTTTCTCCCGAGTTATGAAAACGCAACCACTGAGCAATACAATTTTCCTTTGGGTGATCAACAAACATCTTTTAGCTTTTTGAAATGAAACAAAACTGTTAAAGAAGAAATCTGCGTTTGGATGTTTCATACATAGAGTAACTGATAGATTTGTGAAGGCTAGAAGGGAAAAGCAATTTTCTACTTCTAGTAATATTAATATAACCTACTGAAAACAATTCCTATTGTACATTTTAAGACACTGGTTCTCAATAGGGGCCCAATAGGGGCCTCAGCACACTTCTAAGGGGGCTTCAAGATGATATATTTCTTATTTCAATTTTCTTATTTCTTATTTAAATTCACTCCCTCAACAACAGCTTGTGTTCTTTAAAGAACCGGGGTTCTCGTGGTCTGGAAAAACCTGGATATGTGAGGAAGCTTCATTTTAAAAGTGTGATTTCTAGACCTGGAAAAGTCATGTAAATTAAAGGAATGTCCTTGAGCATTTTTATTACAAATATGCAATTTTCTAGTTATGCCAAGCTCTAAAAAAATTGGTAACACTTTACTATAAGGTCTCATTAGTTGACGTTAGTTAAGCATTAACTATCATTAAAGGGGTCCTTGATTATAATTTTACTTTATTAACTTTAGTTAGTGTGTAATGTTGCTGTTTGAGCATAAACAACATCTGAAAAGTTACGACGCTCAAACTTAAATGCAAAGGGAGATATTTTCTTTTACAGAAAACGCTTTTTAAGGACTACAACAAAGGGCTGGTAGGGACTACAACAAGCTTCTTCCTGGGTTGGTGACATCACAAACCCTAAAATTTACATAAACCCCGCCCCCGAGAACACACAACAAAGGGGGTGAGGCCATGTTGGGCTGCTTTAGAGAAGAGGAAGATTTGTTGTAGTAGAGTGTTGTTGACATGCCGTCATTTTACGCCAGACTGCTTCACAGGTCAATTCAACGCTGGATTTGCACAAAAGATTAACATGACGGCACATGCTAGTGGATGAGTTGAATCAACTCCACAGCAACTACATAAATTTATCCACTAACCATTCAGAAACGTCCAGTTTCATTCTAAAAGTTGTAACTTCTTCCTGAGTCTCTCCATCAGTGTCGACTCCGGTTTGAACAATGTAAGGCTGAACACCGTTACTGACAATCCTCATTTTGGCTGCGTGAGATTCTCCAGCTTTGTTGATGTTGAGCGACCAAAGCACGAGCTGTTAAAGCTCCGCCCTCTTCTGGAAAGGGGGCCGGGAGCAGCAGCTCATTTGCATTTAAAGGGACACACACCAAAACAGCGGGATTATCCATAATCTTTGTCCAGTAAATCACGAACAATTGGAAAAGTCAAGGTGCTTCAGAATATTATTGTGGACTTCACATAGTCCAAAAGGTTGCGAACCTCTGTTTGAAGGTTTATGAAGGTTTCTATGTCAACATGTTTACCTTTTCTTTGCAAGAAGCAGCACTGGCTTCAAAGCAGCAGGCCTGAGTATAGAGAATATCTTGTTTTAATAATTTGGCCTGCTTCCTAGTTTTAAAACTTTTGTGCCGCGATAAGGTTTATCTGCTTGTAGATTCCGGCTAGTTTGCATCGAGACAGTCCTCGATACGCCATTGTAGCATATTCCTGCCATTGTTTGGTTTGGCTCAGAGATGATGGTGCAGTAATTACTCAGGAGATGGATGTGGTGTTTTGCTAATGGGAACCCCTGTGTCTCCATGACCTCAGAACATGCTGGAATGGCGCTCTGTGGCAGCGGATGGGAAGTGTGGGGAGGCTGACCTCTTTCTCTCTCACTCACACACACACACACACACACACACACAGACGTCTAATGTTGCTTATCTCTAGATTTATAGTCTTTAAGCCCTTGAATATGAAGCTGTAGCTGATAAGTAAAGCTCTAGGGAGATAAAACTTTGAATGGCATGTTACAGCAATTCCTCAGTCTGGGCCAGCACATTTTTGTTTCAGGTAATTCATGGAATTCACTTCAAATCAATCATAATTTTGTTATGAAGTAGGGTTGTTATCATTAACTAAAACCATATTATTTTATATTACTTGAAATAAAATAAACATAAACTGAAATAAAATAAAATATAAGTAAAAAATCTTATTTACTGTTTTATTTCAGCTAGTTACCAAGGCAACATTTCTCTTTTTTTAGTTTGTGTCCTAAAATAGCTAAACTAAAAATATGTCTGTATAGTTTTATTATGTTTTATTTTTTAGTTTTGAAAAACTAAATCTTAATAAAAACTGTATAGACACATTTATAATGAAAAATAATAGAAAAAAACAAAATTACTAAAACTTGAACTAAAATTAAAATGAAAACAAAAGAATATCAAAATAAAATCTAAATTAAATATTCAAAAAACTATAATAGTATATCAATGATAAAAACTAAAACTATAAAACTACAACCATAAAAAGTTTTAATTACTTGAAATAAAATAAACCTTAACTGAAATAAAATAATATAATTAAATTTATATATATATAAGTATATATAATAGTTTACATTAAAGCACTAAAATAACTTAAAAAATGTCTATTTTTATTAAGTTTTAAACATATTTATACACTTTTTGAAAAAAATAATAAACATTATAAAAACACCAAAATGACTAAAACTTTAACTAAAATTAATAATGAAAACAGAAAATATCAAAATAAAATCTAATTCAAAATATTCACAAAAACTATAATAGTAGTCAATAGTAATGATAAAAACTAAAAGCATAAAAAGTTTTAATTATATATAATACAATATAAACAAATTTTATTTCAGGTACTTGCCAAGGAAACATTTCAAATTTTTAGTTTAAGTTGAAGCACTAAAATAATTAAAATTATTATTTAAAAAACATGTCTATATATATATATATATATATATATATATATATATATTAAAAATATATTTATAAAATGTATGAAAAAAATAAAATAAAACCAACAAAATGACTAAAACTTTGACTAAAATTAAAATGAAAACAGAAAATATAACAATAAAATCTAATTCAAAATATTGACAGAAACTATAATGATACTAAAATACCACCATTATGAAGAAGTTGTGGATATTTTGGGTTTCTTAAGCTTGTCTATACAGTTTCTCTCTAGCTGAGTGTGGTTTAATGTAATGAAGTGTGCTCTGTAGCCCACAAATATTCCCAGAAGGCCCTTCCTAACACCAGTCCGGGCCTTTAAATCCAGAGCCAACATGTAAACAACCCTGGCCGGCCCACATCACCTCAGGGCTTCCCTGTTCTCCCTCCTTCCAACAGCACGTTAACTCCAAACACTAATACACCTTCTCCAGACGCAATATTGTCAACGCTTATTGCCTGCCGAAGTGGAAAATACTCGAATGAGGGATGTCGTCTCACGTGGAAAAGACAAGAGTTGCTTCCAAATGCCAGATCTCTCGAAATCCAACACTTAATGCTGCTGTAAAGGCCGAATCCAAGTTTCCACGCTGAGAGAGTTTGTAATGCAGAGAGGGAGTGACAGAAGCTCAGCATTCCAGCGCATGAGGAAACTGTTTTTTCATTAATGACCTATTTTTGTGATTATGAGGAAATGGCACACTTTATAAATATTTACAGCTAAATTCCCCTAGTGTCACGAGTCAATAAGATGAGAGCAGAATGGAGCTGAACGCAGCGATATAGCAGAATAGTTTGACCCTAAAGCTCTTCATCAAGATTTTATTGTCCAGTTTGTTTTGCCAAATATGAATGCTTGTGTGAGAGATTGTTGAAAGTGGATTTTGGTGAGCTTATGATTAATGCTGTATTTTTTCTAGTGTCTGTGCACTAACGTGACCTGTTTCTGAACTCCATTGTAGTCTTGAGTTTTCTTCACAAAATTACTCATTTAAATAATTCATATGCAGAATAAAGGGGCGGGGCCTGGTTGAGTTAGTTAGTAGTGTGTTGAAACTGGCGGTTATGGTAAGGGGCGGGGCATTTCCCAAACACCAATCACAACACACTGCTCCAGCCGACCAATCAGAGCACATTGTGCTTTTCAGAAGGAGGGGCTTCATAGAGACAGGAACTAAACAGAGCGTTACTGACAGACTGGGAAGAGAGGAGCTGAACAATGGAGAATATGAGGAAAATAATGAACATTCAAGCATGAAAACCTGTTCTAGTAGAGCCCAAAAGCAACATCAAGACTTTGTAAAATGATAATTGGTCCCTCTTAATACCAGTCATGGGTCTTTAAATACAGAGCAGGATTACTTGAATATTGTACACTTGAATGTCCTGTTACTTTTTTAAACAAGCATTGTTTTGTTCGTTATGAGAATTGTTTGATAGGTCAGATAAACTATCATGACCAATCAGTATCTCTCTCTGAAAGTAGGAATGAACTGATTGAACTTGTTGAGGGATTCATAATTATTCATATTATGGCCAATAACTACAGAGCCCCGCACATGACATGCAGGAAAAAAGCAGTAGGCTAAATCATGTGCACAGTTTATAAATCGAAGGAATGAAATAATAAATCGTCTGCACAATTTAGCAAATCGCGTGACCGAAATAGTAAATCAGGCGCACATTTTTTTCTTGCATGTCATGTGCGGGGCTCTGTAGATAACAGATAAATGGACGATATTAAAATTACATGCTGTTGTATCTAAAAATAGAAGACTTAAAACTAAAATGTACCACAAATAAATAAATGCATTTATTTATTGTAAAGATTATATTTTATATATATATTTTTTTTATGTTTCTTTCATTTAATTTCATTTTAGAAAAACTGCATTTTAAAGTTTTAAACTATATTTAGACTTAGACTTATTAGATTTTGGTAACGGTCGCACACATTGAAAAAATATAAATAAACAAACAAACAAATAAAGTCTGTCTATATATTTCATGTTTATTTAATATTTAGTTGTTTAGACATGTCTTAGATTTTGGTAACAGGGTTGCAAATATTGAAATGTAAGTAAAATAAGTTTGCAAAAAGTTTGCACACACACACACACACACACACACACACACACACACACGCGCACACACACACACACACACAAAATATCTTATATTTTGGTAACATGGTTGCAAATATTGAAATAAAGAAAATAAATAGTGGTAATTTTGGCATCCTGAAGTTGACGTTTAACATTTGATGAAGGTTTAGCTCCTTCTGTCACTCACTATATATATATATTTTAAATAATTTTGTACCCTATATTTACGGAAAGCGTCAGTACATGTTTCTGAAGTGTGACTGATATTCAGTGTTGGGTGTAATGCATTACTAAGTGATTAATTACTGTAATTTAATTACTTTCCCTTGAAAAAGTAAAGTAATGGATTACTTTTAATTTTTCTGTGATTTAATTACAGTTACTTCTGATGTAATTGCATTAAATTTTATATAAAAAAAAAGTGGATTTACATCAAAATTTAACATCTAATGTTAAAATGTATGTTTATAATGTAACCTTCTCCTTTTAATTACTGTGGTCAGTTCAAGAATCATTTATGTAATTTTATATTATTTATTTGAAAGAATTAAAAGAGCAGTTTTATGTCTGTCCTTGTAGTGTTCAACTGGATTTAGAAAGTAATTAGTTATAAGTGATGCAATACTTTTCAGTAATCTAATACACTGTTGAAGATGTAATTAGTAGCTAGTAATTAATTACTTTTTACTTTTTAGAGTAACTTATCCAACACTGTATTGTACATGGCACAAAGTCATTAGTTTTATTCCCAAGAAATGCACATATTTTAGTAAAGTAATAATATATAGAGATTCATTATGTTTTGTGTGTCTATTTATGATCCAGTGCCACATGATGACATCATTTACAACAATAAGGTTACAAATTTATTTTCCAAACAACATGAGAAACAGGACTGGTTGCCATGACAAAACATGTTTTACTGCCTCATTAATATGTAAAACACTGACATCATGACACAGTTGAACAGCTCCTCCCAAATGATTGATGGAGTCATTTTAAAGTGGATCAAGAAGGAAACAATGGCAGTAGCTGTTGTTTTCTTCCTATACGAGATAAATGCATATAGATGATTGTATAAAACCCCTGGAAACTGTCATTGCAGAGCCACCACAGGCGGTCAGTTTGGGTGAAATGATCCATAGATCATCCGTACTGAGGAGTGTGGGGTTAGATCCTCCCTACGGTAGCTTTACTAATTTACTGTCCCAGCAGGCCTTATTCCAGCAGCTGCGGATGTGTCAGTGCAGTGAGCGTACAGGTGTGGGGGAGAAATGTGTTCCTCCACCAAATCGCGTCTCCCCCTGAGGCTCCCACACAGAAAACAGGCCCATTTGTTCTAGATTCTGAAAGTGTGTCAAGTCAGTTTTACCTCATTTCTGCCCATTTAACCCACTTTTGCTTCTTCCTAGAGGAAAATCTTACTGCTCTGGTGTTGCTGTTTCATAGCTCTGTGGTGTTTCATTTAAAGAGGCCATATTTTTACAAAGTCTTGGTTTTGTTTTTTGTTTTTTTGGGCTCTACTAGAACAGGTTTTCATGCTTGATTGTTCATTATTTTCTCATATTCTCCATTGTTGCAGCTCCTCTCTTCCCAGTCTGTCAGTAACGCTCTGTTTAGTTCCCGTCTCTATAAAGCCCCTCCTTTTGAAAAGCACGATGCGCTCTGATTGGTCAGCTGGAGCAGTGTGTTGTGATTGGTGTTTGGGAAATGCCCCGCCCCTTACCATAACTGCCAGTTTCAACACACTACTAACTAACTCAACCAGGCCCCGCCCCTTTATTCTTGTATGAATTATTAAAATGAGGAATATTGTGAAGAAAACTCAAGACTACATTGGAGGCCTTTCAGGGAGCTCAGAACACATTAATGAAAAATGAACATGGAAAAAAGCATAATAAGTCCTCTTTAAGTATCAACTTAAAGATAGATGTTTCTCCTAAACTTTCTCAGGAGAAATAAAAAATAGAAGCAAATTAGTCAATAGTTATAAATGAATCCTGTACGAATTCATTTTGAGATCTCATACGTTTGATTGTAGAATTGGAGTCTTGGTAAATCTGAGCAAAGTTTGAGAGAATACTAGGGCCTAAATAAAGAACTGAGAAGCAGGATACTTCTGCAAAACATTTCCCTTTGCTCTCTCATTGCTGTCAAGGAGAAACAACTGAGATTTTATTCCCTACAGGTTTATTCATTTTTCCCTGTGTTCAAACACCGGATTAGGATAAAAAAAATATCATATGTGAAGATTGTAGCATCAACTTTTATGAGAACGGTTTGTTCCTTGCCTTGTAGAGTTGTTGAATTTGCGGTCAAATGCCTGTTTTAGATTAGGTTTATCCTCAGTTTTAAATTAAAAATTAAAAAAATGAAAATTACCATAATTTGTTCTAACCCTCATGTCATTCCAAACCTGAATGATGTTTTTTTCCATGGAACACAAAAGGAATTTTTATTTGAAATCTCTATTTTGAAATCTCGGCAGCTCTTTTACATATAATGAATTAATGGACTGTAATCTAACATGAACAAACAATGAAACATTGTGTTTTTAACTAACATTCGCAAAGCTTATTGCAGTAGTTAGTTCATGTTAACTAATGCCTTAACTAATGTTAAAGGGTTAGTTCACCCAAAAATGAAAATTCTGTCATTAATTACTCACCCTCATGTCGTTTCAAACCCATATTCATCAACACAAATGAAGATCTTTTTAATGAAATCTGAGACCTCTCTGACCCCTCCATTGACAGCTACACAACTACCACTTTCAAGCCCCAGGAAGGTAGTAAAGACATCATTAAAGTACTCCATATGACTCCAGTGGTTTAACCTCAATTTTATGAAGTGACACGAGTGGAAGTTTCAGCTCAAAATACCCCACAGATCATTTATTATAGCTTGTCAAATTTTCCCCTATTTAGGTGTGAGCAAAAACATGCCATTTTTGTGTGTGTCCCTTTAAATGCAAATGAGCTGCTGCTCCCGGCCCCCTTTCCAGAAGAGGGCGGAGCTTTAACAGCTCATGCTTCGGTTGCTCAACAACAACAAAGCTGGAGAATCTCACGCAGCCAAAATGAGGATTGTCAGTAACGGTGTTCAGCCTTACATTGTTCAAACCGGAGTCGACACTGATGGAGAGACTCAGGAAGAAGTTACAACTTTTAGGACGTTTCTGAATGTTTAGTGGATAAATTTATGTAGTTGCTGTGGAGTTGATTCAACTCATCCACTAGCATGTGCCGTCATGTTAATCTTTTGTGCAAATCCAGTGTTGAATTGACCCTCGTTTGTGAAGCAGTCCGGGGGCAGGGTTTATGTAAATTTTAGGGTTAGTGATGTCACTAACCCAGGAAGAAGCTTGTTGTAGTCCCTACCAGCCATTTGTTGTAGTCCTTAAAAAGCGATTTCTATAAAAGAAAATATCTCTCTTTGCATTGAACTTTGAGCGTCGTAACTTTGCAGATGTTGTTTATGCTCAAACAGCAACATTACACACTAACTAAAGTTAAAAAAGTGAAATTATAGTCAACCACCCCTTAAAAATGAGGCTTCCTCATATTTACTATAATGGATGATACTAAAATTACGCATTCAGTTTCTGGAAAAGAGCAGCGTGATCATTCTTCAAAATGACTTTTTTTGTGCTCCACAGAAAAAGAAAAGTCATGAAGGTGACTAAATTATTCATTTTCTCTGAGCTATTCCTCAATGTCCAGAGCACACTGCAGGGGAACAGTGAAATCTTGCCAAATGACAGTGTTGAAAATGCAGAGTGAAAGAAAAATACACCCCTCCCTTCATCTACAAGCCCCCGGAACACACACACACACACACACACACACACACATTAAACGGCGCTGACCTCACCCCCGTGTGCGATGCCAGAGACGCAAAGTCTCTCTCTCTCTCCCCCACTAGTTTTCTCTCTTTCGCCGCCCACTCCGGTCTCTCCTGCTCATATGACAGAGAAAGTTCTGCTCATGTACCGAGTGCATTGGGAAGCCTGTCAGTTTGTTTGTGAGCGCAGGGCAGAACGAGAGCTAGATGGATCCGAGAGTTTGCTTGCAACAGCACCTTCAAACACCAGGACAGCTCTCGTCTCCTCAACAAACGGCTTTCTGAACACATACACAGCCACACATACACACACACACACAGGTGTGTTTGGCTGATATCTGGGTGAAAAGAGGAGCTGGGCATCTTTTTTGTGCACTAATTGGGATATTTGCAGGGAAAATCCAAGAAACAGACTCATCCTGTGTCATGTGTGTGTGATGCGCGTGTAAACAGGACTCGACATGCGTCCTCACAGGCTGACTTTGCTGCTCTGCTTTGGCTTTGCCCTCTGCCTCTGTCTAGCTGTCGCTCAGCCTTCTTCATCTGACCAGCGCTCCACATTCGTCCGCGGGGGTTCGGAGCGGATCAAAGTGCTCTTCACCCCCACCATCTGCAGGCTGCGCTGCACGCAGGGACGCTGCACCAACTACTGTGAGCGCGGAAATGTCACCACTATCTACAACAGTGAGCAGGGAGGACAGACGCCGCCTGGATCCGGCTTCAGAGTGTGTGAGTACATGCACAAACACAGACACCGGCACTAGTGGCATCCTGCAAGATAACAAAAAAAAAAAAAAACACTTTTAAAAAATTTGTTAGCCTAGTGGTGTAATTTCCATTTAGTGTGAAAGGTTTCAAAGCCTAATCTACTATAAAATTTTCTTAAAATGTTTTTAAAAAATAAATAGCTCAATTAAATTAAATATATTTTCTTATAAATGTCTTTTAATTATTTATTTATTTAAAAATATATATTTTTTTTAAATTAAATGGTAGGTTGGGATTTGAACCCTTGCATGCTAAATATATATACACACACACAGACACACACACATATATACATATATATATATATATATATATATATAGCTAAATTAATGATGATGATGATGATGATGGTAATAATAATAATAATACATTATTATTATTATACATTATTGTTGTATTAATGTATTAATCTAAAATGAATTTATTTATTTAAAAAATATATAGTAGTTTGAACCCATCCATGCTAAATTAATAATAATAAATAATAATAATAATAACAATAATAATTTTAGATGAATACAATTATAAATTTAATGTAATAATAATACATTATTATTATTAGTAGTATTAGTATTATTATTACATTAAATCTCTAAATGTATTCATCTAAAATTATTTATTTATTAAAAAAATAATAATAAAAAATTATATAACAGTTTGGGATTTGAACCCGTCCATGCTAAATTCATAATAATAATAATAATAATAATAATAATAATAATAATTTCTTAGTGTTTTACATTTTTCAAAATTCTTTTAATTTCTTTTTTTTTAAAACCTTTTTTTAATTTTAAAAAACCTAAACTTGAAACCTTTCCAGTGTGAATGATGAATGAGCATGATGCTTCTGCACACACACACACACATACACACACACAGGTTTGTTTTTGTGAATTGTGGGCACATTCCATAGGCGTAATGGTTTTTTATACTGTACAAACCGTATTTTCTATCCCCCTACACTACCCCTAAACCTATCCATCACAGGAAACTGTGCACATTTTTACTTTCTCAAAAAAACTCATTCTGTATGATTTATAAGCCTTTTGAAAAATGGGGACATGGGGTAATGTCCTCATAAGTCACCCTCTCCTTGTAATACCTATGTCATACCCATGTCATTATACAAATTTGTGTCCTGATATGTCACAAAAACACGCGCACACACACACACACTCACACACACGCTACATGTACATGCACAGACCCGCAGGTGTGTAAGAGATCCATCTGAAAGTATTTACAAGCGCAGTGTGTTTGTCTCGAGGCATCTGTTGTGTCTGGTGCTCTTCAGCAACAACAAACATGAGGGATGAGCTCCTCACTGGACATTTGCACCTCCTGTCAGATAGTTTCATCTGCACTGAGAGATGGAGAGCATGACCAGAGCGTTTGAGATGCTTGTCAAATAATGTCTCTTCAGTCACTGTATTTTTCTCTCTGTTTGTGGCTGTTTATTTTTCTCTTATATGTAGCTGTACAGTGGGGTCCAAAAAGTCTGAGATCACATTGTTCATAAAACTATTTAAGATTCTCCACTATTTCTAGGTCACTAATCAAATAATATTTTTTTTTTTCGTTCGTTACATAAGAAAACTTGTGTTGTGAATCCTAGCTTGTATTCTGAGTCACCGTACCATGGTGCGTTTATGTAAGGCTTGTACACTCCTCTTGACTTCAGTTTCCACTCGGGACCTGTTTCCTATTCGGCTCTTGCTTCTTGTCCAAGAGAAAATCAGCTCCAACAATCCAGTAACATTGTGACCTATTTATACAAGTGCTGCCTGTAATCTCCATCAAGAGAAACTCATTATGAACTTATCACACACCAAAGCTTCCTCTGATAAATTTTATACAGGGAAAGATCATTTGTGTTTTAGTCCGGTAAACACGCTCCTTACATAAAAGGAGGAGATGATTTATATGCGTTCTCCAGCATGCAAATGCGTCCAGCTAAAGCTGTTTGGCGATAAACGGGCATAAACACACATGCCGTGTTTTTGGCATCGAAGGAATGGCGTTGGCTTCCAGTTCTGATAAATATGCAACTCATTTATCGGTCTTCTAAACCTCCACCCATGCTGTCAAAGCGTCTTTTTAGTTGAGCGAATGGATTGTGGAGGTTAGGTCTTTTTCAGTGACTTCACGGTCAGTTTGGCATCAGGCAGGAGGCCAGAGCACTGGTTGTAATTTTGCTCTTTGAGTCATTTGACAGCTGAATTACGACAACGAGAATGATTCGAATCGTTCACAGTAGTTATTGTAAACGCATAGTGAAAGTTTGACTGCTGTGGGGGAGCTGAAAAAACCAGGGAGATGTTTCCAGCGCGCCAATGCGATCCAGAGCTCTTTATATAACTATTTATATAAATAACGCCCCTTTCCCCCCCTGCATTCATCTCAATGGATTAGATGCTGATTAGACACATTTGTCTCCACTATTCTGTAGCTCCTAGTCACTTTCTGTGGATCCATGTGGGATTGTTAGTCATGTTTCTTCTGGATTGTGCTTCCTTTGGCCTGGAAGCTTTTTATCTTCACCAAATTGATGTCATGTGGTAGAGATGTCAGAGCTCAAAACTCTGATTAAAATAGTCACAAATACACACGCACAAAAAATGTGACAATAATTGAAAATCCCAACATAGGCTCATTGGAAAAAACATGCCTCTACCTACATTTTTCAAAACCCCAAAAGCATACCTATACATTCAATGCAGCTGAAATGAAAACTAGAGTAAAACACCAACTTAAATTCCTTGCACAATACTATGCTATGACCTTAAAACACTTTTACCGTAGAGTATGATTTGTAAACACATACATTTTGACGTTTGCATCACATAACCAGCCTCATATGTTCAGCTTTTCCGATGTAGTAAACTTGCTCGGTCGCACACCTGGTACACTTGTGATGTGAAGCGCTCGGGTATGAGTCACGATAAAAGAGCTCAAAGACTTGTAGAAGCAAGATAAAATGGCATGGTTGCTTCAGCAAATGCAAAGTTCTGTCATGAAACTCTAGATGGAGCAGGCTGATAGGTCTTTAACTCAATCTGCTTGCAATCACATTATTCTCTATAGGGCACAGCTAATTGGTTCCTGCTGTATCAGCAGCCAATGAGATCGCTGCTTAACCTTCAAATACTTGGTTAGCATTTTCTGTAGCAGTTGCAGTGCACTTTCAGAAACCCCCCACCTTCCCCATCTCTACCTGTATAGATCTGCTATGGGTATTAATGTATGCTATATTGTATAGCAGCAGCATGTCTTACTTGCTCTACAGCAGCATCAATAAACAACAGCAGAAGCAATAACAGCAACAGCAGCAAGAACAGCAGCAATAACTAACAGCAGCAGCAGTAATAACAGCAGCAGAAGGAGCGATAACAGCAGCAGCAATAACCAACAGCAACAGCAGCATTAACCAACAGCAGCAGCAACAGCAGCAATAACAGCAGCTGAATCAATAACCAACAGCAGCAGCAGCAGCAATAACCAACAGCAGCAGCAATAACTAACAGCAGCAACAGCAGCAGCAGCAATAACCAACAACAGCAGCATCAATAGCAGCAACAGCAGTGATAACAGCAATAGCAATAACAGCAGCAGCAGCAATAACCAACAGCAGCAGCAGCAGCAAAAACCAGCAGCAGCAATAACAGCAGCAGAAGCAATAACAAACAGCACCACCAGCAGCAATAACCAACAGCAGCAGCAGCAGCAGCGATAACAGCAGCAGCAATAACAACAGCAATAACAGCAGCAGAAGAAATAACCAACAGCAACAATAACAGCAGCAACAGCAATAACAGCAGCAGAAGAAATAACCAACAGCAGCAGCAGTGTTAACAGCAGCAGCAATAACATCAGCAGCAATAACAGCAGCAGAAGCAATAACCAACAGCAGCAGCAGCAGCAGCGATAACAGCAGCAGCAATAACATCAGAAGCAATAACCAACAGCACCAGCAGCAGCAATAACAGCAGCAGCAGCAATAACCAACAGCAGCGATAACAGCAACAGCAATAACCAACAGCAGCAGCACCAGCAGCAGCAATAACAACAGCAATAACCAACAGCAGCAGCAGCAATAGCAGCAATAACCAACAGCAGCAGCAGCAGCAATAACAGCAACAGCAGCAATAACAGCAGCAATAACCAACAGCAGCAGCAGCAGCAATAACAGCAGCAATAACTAACAGCAGCAGCAACAGCAATAACAGCAACAGCAGCAATAACAGCAGCAGTAACAATAACAGCAGCAGCAATAACCGCAGCACCAACAGCAGCAACAGCAGTGTAGCAGATATATTCCGCCAAGACCAAATATATCAACATTGTCATAGCCATTACGTGCCAAACACTCCGAGAGTTGTCATGACAGAAATGCGTTTTTATTTCACATTTGCTTTTGTTAACACTATCGGTTTGGTTCAGTGTAGGTGGTATGGTATTTTCAAACACGATAGAGCATTAACCTTTTAGCGCTACTCACCGGACATTCCATTTCCAAACTACCGCAATACGTAACAACGAACATCATAAAATGTTGCCAGATTCACAAACATCTGTTTCAGATGAAATCGAATGCAAAATCATCAGTTGTCAGAACTTGTGAGGTGCCGTAAGTTGTTTACATCAGCGCACACCAGTGTTTTCTGCACAAACAACAAACGCAGTGTGAGCCATGAAGTTTGATTTACGGATAAATGACTGATTTTGGTGATGTCCAATTCGAAATGAACCGGGAACATTTATGGTGTAGGTTTGTGAGACTCACATCAGTCTAATTGCTGACTGGTTGTTCACATGACAATATGTAAATAATGATACAGATTATTAATAAATTATTTTCTAAAAAAAATAAATAAATAAAATAAAATAAAATATGTTTTTAGCAAAAATATATTTTTGATTATGGTGTACCATAGAAGGTCTAAAAGTTAGAAATATGGTTAAAATTGTGTGGTTTTTATACATTATGGCACTTAGCCAGGTTTATTGCAGGTACTGAATTTTCAGATATTACCTTTCAATCAGAACAGACTGGGCCATCTGACCAATCAGAGCAGAGCAGCTCTCAAAAAGGAGGGATTTAGAGAGACCGAATCTTTGATCGAACCGTTTCAGACACTGTGAGAAAAGAGCTGATGCTGCAGTGGATATTATGAGAAATTAGTGTTTTTGACCCTGAATGCATGTAAATCTATTGTAGGAGACTTCAAAACAAAATGAGGAACCTTTAAAATAGCATAGGGGCACTTTAATACATCTAGGAAAAAACCTAATCATAGTCTCTATATTAAAATATACCTTCATCAAAGCACAAGTGAGAAGCTCTGTGAAATGAAGCACTTCTGAACAACTGAGAAGTCATCTGAATCTTAAATATTTCTTTTTTTTTAGTCTGGATACCTGGATTTTAGAATGAAGATGAGTTGATGTATGGATGAATACAGATGGACTGAGCATCTGTATCCGATCTGAGGCACGTGTATGTTGAGCTGGTTATAAGTCTCCTCCAATAGCAGGCTGTGGGTTTTGGATGAACAGAGAGGCGAACACGTGGTGCCAAATAAAAGCTTGCAATCCTTCATCCGCTTTAGCTGAAATCAGTGGAGAAAGGGTGAAACGTGCTTCCTGTCGGAAGAAAAATCAAGCAGCCATTTCTTCTCACTCCGTACATATATGTGTGCCATATCTCTGAGGGTTAATTATTTTACCTGCAGTGGACCTCAGGGGCCCTGAAACATCTGGACGATGGCAGAGAGCCAGAGACTGTCAGGGCGTTCACAACATGTGTGTGTAAGTGTGTGCATTTACTGTACATATGTGTGGATGTTTCATAAAAGATTCAGCTTTTGGTTCATGTGTTGTCCTAGTTGTTACGATATGGAAAAATTCTTCCATGCAATCACGCTTTGACATTAGTGGAAGTATATTCATGTGTTAATGGATTACAGAGAGATTTGTAATACTGAAGAGCAAACTTTTGAACCCTGGTATATTAGCTTTATATGCTTTTGCCATGACTTTTGCAGGACGCCACAAAGGCACGGAAACGCTAGGGGGTTTTTCAAAATAGGGGGTGCTGTGGGGTCAGTGGAAAATTTATGATCTTTAATATTTTCGTACTGCCTTTAATTTATGCAGTTTTTTAAGATCATTATTACATTAGTTTTTTACTATAATGCATAGTAATAATAATATGATATATTTTAGCAAAAAATCATCACTGAAAATATTTTTTTTAATTATATTTATATTGTGTGTGTGTATATATATACAATATATAAACTTGGAAAGAAATTCATACTTTTATAAACACATTTAGAAATAAATGCTGTTCTTTTGAACTTTCTATTCATCAAAGAATTCTGAAAAAAATAAATAAATAAATAAATAAAAAAAAATGTATCACTGTTTCCACAAAAATATGTTTTCAACATTGATAATAATAAGAAAAAAATATATACCTAAAATATATACCTAAGAGAAACAAAGGAGACATTTTCAATTTCATTCACATTTATTTGTGTAGCGCTTTTCACAATAAATAGTAGCTTTCTAAAATCTGTAAAATGATTGTGTTAAACATTAGTTTAAAGTAATTTTTTTTTTAAAGTTTTAATGTTGAAAATGTCTCTCTTGTTTCTCTTAGGTGTATAGTACTAATATATATATATATATATATATATATATTGTCCATCAGCATGTTTCAGATGGTGACACATTATCCCCATAGAAATGAATTGATTTGCAGCTTTCTCTAGTCTAGCCCAGAACACAGCACACTGAGAGGACGTTTTAACTTCATGTGTCTTTAATTTACCTCAAAATAGCTCTGCCTTTCCCCCCTTGACTCGAGTGTTAATGCAGTCAGCCTTGAAGTTCATATGCCCAAAATGTGTGTGTATCTGCGTTGATACAAACCTCTCTTGACGCTCTTTTTCCAAACTTGCTTTTTTATAAAAGCATTTGTATGTCTAATTTGAGATGTTTTAGTTTTAAACACAACCTTAAACTGGTCTATCCATGTCTGACAGGATCTCCTTTCTTCATTTAAGCTGAAGATGGCAGATTCTCTGAATGAAACTCTGAAGTGCAAATGAGAGCATAATCCACCTTAACTCAGCTTGGACCCTTTCCAATGAAAATGGCTTTTTCCTCCATTCATGTCCTGTCAAGAGTTGTATCATTTTGTTGTTTCAGTCAAGCAGCGTATTCCTGGCCTTTCTTCATTTCGAAAGAATTTTATTTACATATTTCCCCCCCCTCACTGGAAGTGTAGATTTGGCTTCCTGTTATCTGGATGGAGCCAATATTTATCCGAACCTTCAATAGTTTCAAAACAACAGAATATCTGTGGTCCAGAAATGAAGGTGGAAAGCTAGAAAATGAGAAGGTACTGGAGATTTCCCGCTTTAATTTAATGAAGTGCAAGGGTGTTGCCAATTGTTTGTGTTTACACGGATGAGCTGAAGAATAAGCTTTCATCCTGGTTCAAAACGCTCCACAGCTCACTCATTTCCAAACCTACAATCCTCTGCCACATCATCTCTAAACAACGCCCAGTCTCACACACCCCTCACTTTCTCATTTACACCCATAGCAGTCTGTGTTAGAATACAGTTTAATATGTATAAAATACAATGTAATGGTTAGTATACTGCTCATGAGATCATCTCCATAATTATATAAGACACAAATTAATATGACACAAATTAAAACTGCTTTTAGTTAGTTTGTTACTGGTCATTTTTGCAGGTCGAACAGTTTAACCACTGTAGCCAAACCAGCATGAACCAAAACATAGTTTATAGTGAGTTTACCCTTGTTATGCCAGGAAGATTGGAATAGATGAAGTGAAGTGGTTTTCAGCAAGGATTCAAACAGTCTGGAAAAATGTCAGTCCGTTCCATTTTCTGTGAACTCCAGTCCAGTCCATGTTCCCATTCAAAAAACCTTTTGAAGTTCATAAAGTGTTTTACTTTGCTATAGTCAATGGCAGATGTTGACATATAAGCTCCACCTCCCGTTCAGGGCTTGACATTAACTTTTCTGCTCACCAGCCACTGTGGCTAGTGGTTTTCCAAAGTTACTAGCCACTCAGTATTTTCGCTGGCCACAATTTTGACATTGATATCATGAGGGAAAACTGCCATATAGATTTTACAGATATAGATTTTTAATATTATCTCATAATATGGCAGCAGGTATATTAGGCTGCTGTCACTTTAAGACCTGACGCACGGATCCATTATACTGTTACACATGCGTTTTCTTTCTCAACTGTTTACGTTCACATCATATATAACTGACTGTGTTTACGTGAATACTCGCCAAGACAGGCATTTTGACATTATTTTGTGTGTATTTGACTGTTTAAGCGCAATAAGCAATGAAAAAGAACTCAATTTAGTACTGAGAAGCTGTTTTATGTGCCGCACTTTGGGTGTGAGAACAAAATCTGCGGGAATGAGTAAAATTATGCGCAATACGTGCAATCCCACGCCGAAATTCATGCCCTGTAACACCAACAATATTCATCCGGAGCAAATGAAACGAGTGAGTGAGAGAAGGAGGGTTTGTGTGTCGACTCGCTGTCAGAGAGATGAGAGAGAAAGAAAGAGCAGCTGGTATTGTGCATCTATTCTGTGGAAAATGAGTATTGGAAGTGTTTCAGATATTTCATTATCAATATGCATCGATATTTCAGACAACACTACATTGCACTTAGTTTATTATTTCAGATGCCTTTTTAAAAGACTACAATTGAAAAATGTATATATTATAAATAAAATTCAACCCTCCAAAGTGGCTAGTAGTAACTGTGTTACACACCACTGCTGAAATTCACCCGCATTTGGTGGGTTGGCGGGTGTTAATGTCAAGCCCTGCTCCCATTTATGATTTGCATACTTATTTGTCTATGTATGTAAATCATGTTTGATTTATCTTTTGATTTGTATCTGTTTTCTGGCAATTATATAATATGACCACAAAAGGGCTTTAAAGTGATGTGCCTACGAATCAGTGCTGACCCGTCTCAGAACCCTGCCGTAAAAATGATGGATACATGTAGACTTTGGATGCTGTTCAGCTTCCACTAAACCCTGGATAATAGACGTGTGTGTGTGTGTGTGTGTGTCTAAGAAACAAAAGGTAAATCTCATCTAACTGAATATAATTGGTTGGGTGACCTCAGCGTCCCAAAAGTCCCAAAATTAAACTGCACAGATTTCTCACATCACACACACATAAACTCTTGTCACCGACAGCTGTGAGGAAATGGGTCAGCCAACGACGGCAGATCTCAACTGTCTCCTTGCTGTTTGTGTGTGTTTACTCTAAAGAAATAAAGATAATATATTGTTTGTCATCTTCGCAGTGAGCTTCCTTCCCCTTCATTCCAAACAGTGTGTTGTTTTTCATGCATTATTTTAGTTAACTACTAAAAGAACTGAAGGAAAGTACTTTCTTTATAAACATGTTTCATAATGGCGCCAGTACCATGTGTCTGGTGTATTAGATAAGATTCATCAGCAGAAATAGATTCTGCTCTTATTTAAGGTCAAAATGAAATGATGTGGATTGCAAATTGTAAATAAGAGCAGAATATTTACATCAATAATCTGACATATATTTGGATCCGAAAATCTGAGACTAGTCGTGAAAATGTTTTGTTTTTAAAAGTAATTTTTATAATCATCATTTATAATCATACAATTTATCACTAATATATTTTGTATTTAAAATGAATATGCCTTTGAATTTCTTAGTATTTACTATCCAGCATGATTTAAGCAAGCAAGAACATTTGACCTTTTATACAAAGAGTTAACATGGTCAGCGTCACAAATCTCCTCATTAGATTAGTGACCTAAAAAATTCATTTTACGCCATTTGTTTTACATTTTTCAAATTCCAAAAACCTTTTCTTTTTTTTTTTCCAGGATTAAATTATATTTTGAATCCCAGATTTTCAATGTGGTCACAGGACACCAGTGTATTTATAATAATAAAAGTATGTAGTACAGGCTTTGATTTTATCAGGAATTGTTTGGATCGTGAAAACTGTTCTTCATGACGTTATTGGAGTGGAAGGGTCGGAAAATAATAATAATGTGATTTGATATGATGTTGAATAACAGATATGTTTGTTCTGTCTCATTCTGTCTGTCTTGGAGGCTTGTTTTCTTTCGTTCTCTTCCTCTCTCTGTTGCGTGGAGTTTGTTTACTGTTGTTTTAAGGAGCTTTTCTGCATTGTGTTTGTTTGACACATGTGTTTGGATCAGGAGTTTGTGCTAAAGCGATTGCAGATGAATACTGCAAAAACAACCATAGAGAGACTAAACTTTCTTTCTTTCTTTCTTTCTTTGCTTTACAAATGTATTATATTATATGATATGGAAGGCATGCTGAGGCTACTAATGAAATAAAAGGACAACTAAAAAGAGTTGCTTTTTATAGAAACTCTCCATTTTGAGAGACTCATAACTAGTTTGTTAATAACATCCATTCAAAGACACACTATTTCCATGCTGACTATGTCATGTGTCTGTCACCAAAACATTATTAAGCTGTTGTGGTTTTTAGAACAATAATTGCGTAATATCTTTCTTTTTTCATGTTGTTGATGAGTGATGGATGAAGTCATTGATCAGGGATTTGTTTTTCTCAGATCTTTTTACTCACCCTCTCTCTGTTTTTCCTTGTCAGTCGTGTGTCCGATGTTGTGTAAGAACGGAGGAGTGTGTGTACAGAAGGATCAGTGTCTCTGCCCACCCAACTTCACTGGGAAGTTCTGTCACATCCCCGTCCACCCTGCCGCCTCCATCACCAATGACATTGAGAAACCACTGGCAAGTGCTGTGGATTCAGCCAATCAGCCGATGACGTCTGAGTACATACTGCCTCTGCAGACGCCTGAGCAGATCAACACCAATGGTGAGAGGCAGTGTAGCTGTTGATTCTGTTTTTGTTTACAGTGAATATTTTTCTAATTGTGAGTTTACTTTTGGAAGGCAAGCTGACACACAATGAGGGCATGATGTTTATTAAAGGATTAAAATTACCCCAAGATTTACTCCCCCTCAAGCCATCCTAGTTAAATATGACTTTCTTCTTTCTGATGAACACAATCTGAGTTATATTAATAAATATCCTGACGCATCCGAGCTTTATAATGGCAGTGAACGCAACGAGCTGAAGAAAGTGCATCCATCCATCATAAATGTACTTCACACGGATCCGGGGGGTTAATAAAGGCCTTCTAAAGTGAAACAATGCATTTGTGTTAGAAAAATATCCATATTTAACAAGTTATGAAGTAAAATATCTAGCTTCTGCCAGACCGCCTTCTGTATTCAACTTATGAAAAAAGTGTAAATGGCGTCGCGTCAGTTAAGCTTTTTTCGTAAGTTGAATAGGGAAGGCGTAGGACGTAGCGTAAGCTTTTTGAACTGCGAGAGCTTTACACTTTCTTCGTAAATTGAATGCGGAAGGCGGTCTGGCGGAAGCTAGATATTTTTACCTTATAACTTTTTAAGCTTGGGGTAATTTTCTACAAAGACATTTTCTACTTTAAAATGTTTTGAAGGTTGTGCAATGGATTTGCCCTTGTGAAAAAGAAGTGTGCTTAATTGTATTGAATGTGCACTTGTAGTGTACTTCAGATCATAAAAGTATATTAAAAAAAAAAAACTGCACTTGCAGATAATAATGTAATATTAATAAGATAAAAGGCCACTTAAAGAAACATTTAAGTACTTAAGTACACGTTGTAATAATGTCAAACACATTTTAATTTTGTGTTGACTAACATACTAAAGCACATGTGAAGTACTTGATTATAATTTGAACTGTAGTGTGTTATTTAGTATTACATTTAAAGTTAATATATTTTAAATGTACCAAATTGCAACTTCATAATGTGTAAATACAAATATATTTACATACATGACATACAAGGTTCAATAGAAATGACATTAAAGTATATTTTAGTTTACCATGAATGCTTGTCAGTACATTCAGCAGTATACTTTAACCATATTTCAAAGACAATAGAAGTAATTATGAAATTACATATAAAGATGTACTTAAGAGGGTCAAAAAAAGCACTTTTAAGTTCAACTAAATGCATTTAATATTAATTTAAACTATAATACTTTTTCATTTAAGTGTAAATAACATGCAATTAAGCATCTGAATTAAATTCAGTTCACACTTAAGTATATTCTTTTAAAGTATATTATTTCCATAATTTTAAAAGTATGCTAAAGTGCTCTTCTTTTTCACAAGTGAAAACATTTTAGCAGCACATTTTACCAATTTATGTATAAATAGACCCTATTTTAAGAAGCACACCCTGTAATAAGCACACCCTGTAGTAATATTGTTTTTTACAAAACAATATTACTATTTGCACATGTTGAACTTTATTTAGACAATGAAATGCATTACTAAGTCAAGACTTCACAACATAAAATTAGCTTTTCAGATTTTCATTGAGGGTAATGTGCTTTGGCACTATCGTCTGTTATGTAACTCATGGCCACATACAGAGCCAGACTGTTGTGATGGTGAAAAATGACTGTGTCACAGACTGGCGACATTTATTTTCTGTTTTCATTTGGCTGCAGCTCTCAGTTTGGATGCGATCCATAAATGGCAGCATCAGCCTTTTCATGTTTAGAGTCCTGTGATGAATTAAAGCAGAAACGCATCTGATGCATCATGCAGATGTCAGTTGCACCTGGAATAGATGAAGTGTCATCTTGAATAGATGATGTGTCGGGACATCAAGACGGATTATGTGCAGGTTTGTTGTACTGGGAGGCAGAATGACATCAAGGAAACCACCATGTGCACAGAAAAACCTGAATGGTGCTCTGGGTATTTACTAAGACATGATGGCATTTTAATATATATGTTTTGGCATTTTGCCTCTTTATTAGACAGAGGTAATGGAGAGTGACAGGAAACAGAGGGGGAGAGGGATGAGGACACGTCACACGCCAGAAATGAACCTGCATCACTCATGTGTTCCTCAGTTCTTCAGTACTTACTTTCTCTCAGGTAGATCATCTAAACAAAAATTTGAGGATGACAGACATATTTCCGAGTACTTATTACTGTAGCTCTGAGCTCTTACAGTAAGTAACTAAACAAAACTAATAACACATAATAATTGTTTTGGGTTGAATTTAGCCTGTTGTTTAGTGATCAGCTGTGTTCACTGTGAGAGTGTTGTATCAGGCAGAGCCGTGATTTCAGCGTAAAATTAACCGCATTTGACCCACGACCCTGTGAAAAAGAAGTGCACTTAATTGTACTGAAAGTGCACTTGTAGTGTACTTTAAATCTTAAAAGTATATTTTTAAATATGCAGATGATATAATATTAATGAAGAAAGTAGACTTTCATGACTGTTTCTTTACACTTAAGTACACTACACAATGTTTTTTTAAAAAAAGTGCACTTTGTAAATGTCAAAACTACATTTTAAATTATTATGGTTTAATAATCTTTTTATTTTTATTTATGTTTTAAAGAAAGACACTTATTTTGGTGTGTTGACTAACATACTAAAGCACGTAAAGTACTTGATTATAATTTTAAAAGTATTCAATATTAATATATTATATTATATCGAATATAAACGTATTAAAATGTACTAAATTGCAACAACAAATATATTTAACTATATGACAAGTTTTGATAGAAATGACTAAATTAAATTATACCATAAATGCTTTAACCATATTTCAAAGACAATAGAAGCAATTATGAAATTACATATAAAGATCCTACTTAAGTGGGTCAAAAACACTCTAAAGTTACTAACTGCATTTAATATCAATTAAAATGAAAATTTGTTTTTATGTAATTGGAATTAACATGCATTTAAGTGTCTGAAAACATTCCATAGAGTTTGCGCTTTCTTTTAAAGGGAATAATATCTCTAGTAGTAAGTACAATATTTTAAAAGTATGCTAAAGTCTACTTCTTTTTCACCAGATAATGAATGACTAAAACGCTCCCAGGAATTAGTGTTCGTTTCAACTCTTAAATGAGAGCAAACACTAATCCATCAATTGCTAAAGAGTTAGCATATGATAAAAGAGTCTAGCACATGCTAGTTCAGTATTTTTTATACTCTACTTCGTGTCATGTTTAAGAACCTGTGTCTATCTAGTGTCTACAGATACAGATGCACTGTGGCATTTCCCATTATAATCACAATCTGACAGCCGTCACTCAGTGACACACCACAGACTCTGCTGATGTAACACTGCATGTTTACTCTTTAATTTTGGTTTATTTAATCAGGCAGTGATTATAAATGAGTTTCCATCTGTCATTTCATGGGGGAGTGTCAGGTTAGGTCATTTTTTGGCATGGAGAAAACTGAACAAGCGCCACCTCTGTTGCCCTCCAGAAGCTTCTGCACGCAACACTGATAACACAATGATGAACTACAAAACCTCGCCAAGACTTGGGGCGTGTTCAGGAAAGACACTGTTAATTTATTTAAAGTGTCCCTATTATGCTAATTTGCAGGTCTCTTATAATAGGTTTAAATGCATCCAAGGCCAAAAACATTTTCTCATAATATCCATTGCAGCATCAGCTCTTTTCTCACAGTGTCTGAAACGGTTTGATCAAGGATTCGGTCTCTCTAAGCCCCTCCTCTCTGACAGCCTGCTCTGCTCTGATTGGTCAGATGGTCCAGTCTTTTGTGATTGGTCAGAAACCAAACGCTCATTATCATATCTGAATCTCAGCACTTGATTCACAGCGATACGAACAGTAAAGATGGCGTCAGTTTTACCGTATCAATCTCATCAAAGTGGATTTGCTTTGGCAGCAGAAAACAGCGTCTTCTCGACATGAACAACACGAACCAAACTCTTCCAGTCTCAGATACAACTACAGTATTTGAGGGCGGGGCAAAGCAGACGCTGTTAGCCAATGAAGACCATAGACTGGCATTATGCAAATTAGTTACAAAACTACATAGGTTCAGCAGAAAGTGAGACTGGAATGACTAATTTCAGGCAGTTCAGAATCGCTTCTTTCTTTTGGGAGACAAAAGCCATATATTTCTTTAACTAAAATAATGTTAAAATTACCAAATATACCAAATTGTCAATTTACATTTTTTCACTTTAATTTATAAGATGACTTGTTCTTTTTCACTTCCAAAAACTGTACATGTAACAGTATTTTACTGTAAAATCACATGAAATAGCCTTTTTTTCTGTGATATTTTCTTTTTTTTTCTTTCTTTTTTTGAACCTGGGAACATTTCTTTTGGTATTACCAAGTATCGCAGTAAAAACTGTGTTTTGTAAACCTGCTGTAAATTACCAACACTGATATTAAAATAATGTCTGTTTAGTTCTGAATTGATTAACAGAAAATAACATGGCCAGAAACAACAATTACAATCACAACTACATTTAGGGTGCGGTGTGGAAAAAATGTGTTTTGAGTGATATAATGCTTATGCAACTCGAATGCAACACGTAAAAATTACAAGTAAAATCGTACACCTTTTTAGGATGAATACTACACTATTTTTATACGATACATGTGATTTTTGCAAGGTGCCAGTAAACCGTACAGCAGTGCCAGAGAGAACTAAAAACACTCTTATTGTGCAACTTGGATTGGGCTTATGAGCGCTAAAGACTGTCTGCACTGTTGTGTAACTTTCTGAATCCCAAATTGAACCTGATGTTCCCAGATGGGGTTGGGGTTGGAGAGATGTTCGTCCAAACAAATAAGGCCCATTATGCTTTCTCTTTTCAGGCCCTTTTTATCACAGAGCCATTTTTGTATCGTCTTTAGACCTCAAATCATCTTTTATAAAACACAGAGCTCTGGAAAGCGACAGCATTGCATTTGCCGGCTGTTTGGTGAGGAAAATTGGACAAGCTTTTTGCCAAGTTTAATCTCCGAAAGGCAGGAGGTAATGGTGACTCAGAGCTAGAACATGTTTCAGGAGAATGAGTCTTCTGTTTTCAGAGATCGTAACTTGGATGCTCCCTATGCCTTTCTCTTTCTCCCTCTGTTATTTCTGGAGCATCGGTTTGTTTATGTGTGAAACAGTAAACGCATTAAATCCATAGAACTTTCTTTTGCTCTGTCCTGAGTGTGCGAGTGTGAGTCAGTGTCATTTCCAGGACTAAGGTAGGAAAAGACATGATCTGTGTCAGGATATTCATTATTGTGTGTTAGGAATGGTTATAAAGGCTCTTCACAATGTTTATAGGCATGTTGTATGGGATTAAAACTGTCTTGGAAATTTTTTTACCATGCCTTCATGGTTTATTTGCTTTTCAAATGCCTGCTGTTCACTCCAGAATGACTCACAAGTGTTTGTTAATAGGTGAAGAATCTCCTTTATGCCAGAGTCTAATTTCTCTGAAGCTTATTTTGATGGACTTTGATAGTTTTAACTCCTTGAGGATTCTTTACTTTTTGATTGATTCCTTTAAAATGATTTTTTAATGAGGTGTGGCCAGATTTAGTTTTAGATTTTTTATCAAAGGTAAACTATAAAGTCAGCATGAATCAGAAGTTGCACTAGTCTTTTCTTCCCTATTGTGCCGTATATCAGAGTGAAATACTTCTGGAACAAGAACAAATGTAGGGCGAGGCTTGATTTTGTCAATGGGGAATTGATTGGATGGTTGTGGTTTGCTATTGGTGGATCTCATGTGAGTGACAGGTTGCCCCGCCCTCATCATCAGAGAAGAGATGCTGCAAGAGGGAGGGGAAGTTATTCTGATTCAAGATTATGAGGAACATGAATTTAAAACATTAATTTGTGGAGCGTATTGTTTTATTACTGCCCCAGACACAGACTTTCCTTTTAACCCGTTCATGCATAGAGGTCACTACAGTGGACAGCTATTCAAAAAGCATTTTCTTGTATGTTGTAGCATCAAGCAATATCTAATGAGTCATATCACAGTTAAATTTTCCAAGTATTGATTTTAGATTGGGAGAAAATTCTGATTAATCATCTGTCCACTATAGTCGACATCATGCATCAATAGCTATATTTCAGCTACAATTCATACTATTACTGTGAGTATTGATTTTGAAAGTATTTCATCTGCTGTAACTTTTTTTGACTGTAAATAAATGTATTTGTGTTATTAGAATGTAATTTGCATTAACATCATAAACGTAATGTGATTATGTAATGTATGTCACTTGTAATGCATTACTTTACTCGTAACATCAAAAGTAATCTGATTACATAATGCATGTTACTTGTAATGCGTTACTTTACTCGTAACATCAAAAGTAATCTGATTACATAATGCACATTACTTGTAATGCATTACTTTACTCGTAACATCAAAAAGTAATCTGATTACATAATGCACATTACTTGTAATGCATTACTTTACTTGTTAGATCAAAAAGTAATTTCATTACGTAATGCACGTTACTTGTAATGCGTTACTTTACTCGTAACATCAAAAGTAATCTGATTACATAATGCACGTTACTTGTAATGCATTACTTTACTTGTTAGATCAAAAAGTAATTTCATTACGTAATGCACGTTACTTGTAATGCGTTACTTTACTCGTAACATCAAAAGTAATCTGATTACATAATGCATGTTACTTGTAATGCGTTACTTTACTCGTAACATCAAAAAGTAATCTGATTACATAATGCACATTACTTGTAATGCATTACTTTACTTGTTAGATCAAAAAGTAATTTCATTACGTAATGCACGTTACTTGTAATGCGTTACTTTACTCGTAACATCAAAAAGTAATCTGATTACATAATGCATGTTACTTGTAATGCATTTCTTTACTCCTTACATCAAAAGTAATCTGATTACATAATGCATGTTACTTGTAATGCATTACTTTACTTGTTAGATCAAAAAATAATCTCATTACGTAATGCACGTTACTTGTAATGCGTTACTTTACTCGTAACATCAAAAAGTAATCTGATTACATAATGCATGTTACTTTTAATGCATTACTCATAACATCAAAAAAGTAATATGATTACATACAGTAATGCATGTTACTTGTAATGCGTTACTTTACTCCTTACATCAAAAGTAATCTGATTACATAATGCATGTTACTTTTAATGAATTACTCGTAACATCAAAAAAGTAATCTGATTACATAATGCACGTTACTTGTAATGCGTTACTCCCAACACTGCTCATTTCAGATGAGATTGAAAACACCTGATCGCTAGGTTTTCTCAGAGGAGAGCTATGTTAGAAATGTGTCCATCTTGAACATAATCAGAATTATCTGCTAATAAGGGTAAATCGACATACTCTGGAACACTGGAGGAGCACCTTAATTCAAAGTAAATCCTACCCTCTAAAAAATGCTGGATTGTTTCAACCCAAATTTGGTCAAATATGGACAAACCCAACCGTTGGGTTAAAAATTGAATTTAAAACTTTAACCCAATGATTGGGTTTGTCCATTTTTAACCCAAATTTGGGTTGAAACAACCCAGCATTTTTTAGAGTGTACACCAGTACTAGTTTTTTTCAACAGTTTTTTAGTTTCACACATGAAACTAGTGAGAGTGTGAATTGTGAAAAGTGTGTTTTATCATCTGAATGTCCACCGGGTCAAAGCTGCCCATGCAGAAGCATTCTTTATGATTGTATGATGAAAGCCATCATCAGTGTATTTTTCTGTGTCTCTGTCCTTCAGCCTCCCCCATGGTGAAGGTGCGAGTCCAGCACCCTCCAGAGGCCAGTGTGAAAATCCACCAGGTGCTGAAGGTGGGTTACGGCCCCACGGTGCATGAGCACTCGGAAACGGTCACCTGGTCCACGGGGCTTTCGGGTGCCCATCGTCGCCAGCTGCCGGGAGAGAGAGCGGAGGCGCCGCCACCACGGATACAAGCCCAGACCATACGCGGGGATTCAGTCTACACGGAGTCATCCGGCTTCAAATACTGCTTCAGAGAAGTCCGCAATGGACAGGTTAGCTTGAAGCTCTTCTGTTTTCATTCCTCATGTCATTCATTCGAACAAGAGAGCATCTGGTTTAGTTCTAGTTGGATCAGGACTCAGCCTTGGATAAGCCTGGACTATGTTGGATAAATTGAGAACGACTTGTTTATGGCAAAACATTATAAGTGTCATGTGATCATGCTGAGCTGCAACTGCAGTACCCAGTGTACCGAAAACAACTTCCGTCACCACCCTCTGAATGAGCTTGTTGAAGTGTGTTTATTCAAGATTGTTTAGCAGATTGTTTATCTAAAGGAACTTGCAGTACTCTTATTACAGGGACAATTCCCCTCGAGCAACTTGGGGTTGAAGAGATTCTTCTTACAAAAACGAAAATGCATTGATTATTCACTCGTATGTTGCTGGAAACATGCATTATTATTATTTTCCCCATGCAAAACCAAACAAGTAATCTAACAGAATGTCAAGGCTGCTCTTTTTTCATACAGCAAAAGTGCTCCAAAGAGGACCAAAAAAGTAGTAGTAGTACAGTACATCCCTTGTGAAAAAGAAGTGCACATTGGCATACTTTTTAAAAGCGCACTTATTTGAGTTACTTAAAGGGGTGGTTGATTATGATTTCACTTTTTTAACTTTAGTTAGCGTGTCATGTTGCTGTTTGAACATAAAAAACATCTGTAAAGTTACGACGCTCAAAGTTCAATGCAAAGGGAGATATTTTCTTTTAAAGCATTCTCTGTTTAAGGACTACAACAAACGGCTGGTAGAGACTACAACAAGCTTCTTCCTGGGTTAGTGACATCACTAACCCTAAAATTTACATAAACCCCGCCCCCAAGAACACACAACAAAGGGGGCGAGGCCATGTTGGGCTGCTTTAGAGAAGAGGAAGAGTTGTTGTAGTAGAGTGTTGTTGCCATGCCGTCATTTTACGCCGGACTGCTTCACAAACGAGGGTCAATTCAACGCTGGATTTGCACAAAAGATTAACATGACGGCACATGCTAGTCGATGAGTTGAATCAACTCCACAGAAACTACATAAATTTATCCACTAACCATTCAGAAACGTCCAGTTTCATTCTAAAAGTTGTAACTTCTTCCTGAGTCTCTCCATCAGTGTCGACTCCGGTTTGAACAATGTAAGGCTGAACACCGTTACTGACAATCCTCATTTTGGCTGCGTGAGATTCTCCAGCTTTGTTGTTGTTGAGCAGTCGAAGCGTGAGCTGTTAAAGCTCCGCCCTCTTCTGGAAAGGGGGCCGGGAGCAGCAGCTCATTTGCATTTAAAGGGACACACACAAAAACGGCGTGTTTTTGCTCACACCCAAATAGGGGCAAATTTGACAAGATATAATAAATGATCTGTGGGGTATTTTGAGCTGAAACTTCACAGACACATTCTGGGGACACCATTACATCTTGTGAAAAGGGGCATAATAGGTTCCCTTTAAATTCAATTCAAGTTTATTTGAATAGGGCTTTAATACATAAACCCCCAGTTTATCAGACAAGGCTTAAGCCTAGTCCCAGACTAAAATGCATGTTTGAGCTTCATGTGCACAAGCATACTTATTTTTCACAAGGGATATGACTCTGTATATTAAAAGAAGTCGTTATGCAGTAGCTTTTTATGAGAAATAGATTGAAATTTAAGTCATACTGGTCACTAAACAGCAGGACATTATGGACATTAAAGAACATTTTGGACATCTGGACATTCTGCTAGTTATCAAAACATGATAATAGTATCCATACTTTTAGCAACGTGAAGGTGAGTAAACTATGTTAACCAACAACCCTTAGATTAGCAGGCCTGAGCTTTAACTAGTGCATCACACCAGCCCGTGCCCAACTTGAATAAGTGAAGGATTGTGTGTTTTCTGCTCTATCCCACAGTGCAGTTCTCCTTTACCTGGTCTGCGCAGTCAGGAGATGTGCTGCAGGGGTGTTGGGAAGGCCTGGGGCATCAACGAGTGCACGCTCTGCCCAGCGCTCTTAGGTGAGTCGTCTAAACATGGAGCATGTCAGTGCTGTCAGACAGGCCTGGAGGTTTACAACTATAAACCATCTGACTGTTTATAACAGCACAGTTTGTACTTTGAGCACAAAGAAGCAACAAAACACAGGTTTTTTCCTTCTTAACTCAAACTCTGACACACACACACACACACACACACACACTGATATCAGTTCAGCTGGCTAGAAAAACACATGTCTATCTTGTAAAAGGGAAAATGGAGCAGTCACTGCATGACTTCATGAGATAAATATAGCTTAGAGAGTTCTTTGGCAGACGGCACATTTAAGTCCTGCTACTATATTATTATTATTGCAACAGTCAAGGTGTCGCCATCAGCCCTCGATCAGCCGGCTGGCTAAACATTACAGCATATTTACATTCCTTATCGTCTTTGTTTTCATGTCTTTAATAGAAACTGGCTTCAGCACCACTATCATTTATTAAATATAGTGACATAAAATGACATAATCCATTATTATTGAGATATTAATGTACATTCAAAGCACGCATACTGTGGCCTCAATAACAGGGTGTTTTGTAACACTATATGCAGTGAGTTGTCACAATGACTATGTTTACATGTGCTCCAATAATGTGATTATTTCCAATAATCAGAGTAAGGACTTAATTGCAGTAAGATGTTTACATGACACAAGCAAACCTTTTCACTCCCGTTTTTTCAGTGACACTCCTAAAAAGGTCTCCATTTCAGTGTTTTTGACCATCAGTGTACTGCATTATATTCATGTCGCGTCAACATGAACTCAGTTTCTTCAGCTGCCAAAAAAATATGCACATGCACACTTTGTTCAGAGTGGAATAGATGCCATTAAAGTGTTTACATGCCTGTTTATTGCGATTAAAACCATCTACGTCACATGGTTTACTACTATTATGATTGCTACATTTACAAGCTTAATCACATCAATTTAATCTAAGTATTGTGTTTACATGAGTTAAAGTTTAATTGCAATATTGCCTAAATCTCATTATAACTGCATTATGACGGTGCATGTAAACATAGTCATGGAAAGACTACTGTATGCACAGCAAAATTAGCATAACAAAAACTGTGCATTTAACCCTCTGGTGCTGCTCACTTTTTTTTTTATTTCAATGAAATGAATGTACTATATTTTAGTTCGATAATGTTTTTTATTTAATATTTTGTATTTTTAGGGGATTTTATGGTACTAAATTATATTACTGAATAGTCATGATCCATTTATTACCTGTTAACCACTTTTTGAGCATAGACCTGAAAATGAAATTTCCAACTTAAACTGTCATAAATCTTGAATCTTTGGAGCACAGACTTAAGCTTAGTCTCTTTTTAAAGAAGACACTTGGCAGATTATTGCTGAAGTGAAAAAGTAAAAAAAAAAAAAGTGAAACTAAAAAAATCTAAAAAATTAAGTTTATTATTATGAAAAATGCATTTTTATATGAAATATATATTTTCCAAAATATGTTTTACTCTAAAACTGCAAGAAAATCAAAGCTATAAATCTAAACAAGTTGTGTTTCAAATTTAAAGTTGATATCTCAAAAAATGAGCTTTCAGTAAGATTTTGTTTGGGTGCAGTACCAAACGTTTCCACAAGATAAAAATTAGTCTCCCATTAATTTCCAAAGCGCTCGTTTTTATCCACGAACAATACAAGTTTGACTATTTTTTTCAGGACCATTTAGAAATAATTTTTTGTGCGTATGTGTGTTCACATAGCAAGTGCCAAAACCTTTACCAAGTTTCGTACCATTACGATGATTAAAAAATTCGAGGAAAAAAACTCGGTCAAAAAATGACAGAACAGCACCAGAGGGTTAAATAATTGTGAAATACAAACCAATTCATGGAACAGAGAAGTAAAAGAAAATATGCACAATTATCAAACCATTGATTTTCCCCTGAAAAATTAATAATGATATAAAATTACACCACTTGCCCCACAAAAAATCATACATCCTCCTCAGACCTGACATTTTTAAAAGCTGTTAGCTAAACAAGTAAATACAATAAAAATTACAATATTTTAACTTTTCTTTGACGATTTATATTATTTTAAACGGTTAGTTCACCCAAAAATGACATTGCTGTCATTAATTACCCGTAAGACCTTCGTTCATCTTCAGAACACAAATTAAGATATTTTTGATGAAATCCAAGAGGTTTTTTTATACTTTTAACGTATTCTTTTTTTTTTAAAAAACCCCTCTTGGATTTCAGCAAAAATATCTTAATTTGTGTTCTGAAGATGAACGAAGGTCTTACGGGTGTGGAACAACATGAGGGTGAGTAATTAATGACAGAAATTTCATTTTTGGGTGAACTAACCCTTTAACAGGGTTTTTGAGAGAAAATAATCGATATCATAAAAATAAAACAACGCAAATGTTACAAAATTTGACATTAAAAAGTGTAAAAGTCACTCGTTTTTCTAAAGAAACACTGTCAAACAGCGACACCCGCAGGTGAAGTTACAGCAGGGAGTCCGCGTCTCTATTTGCCTCCCTTCAGCTCATAGAAACAAAGCAGTAGCGTGCGGTGGGTTTAGTGGGGGGTAATTGAGAATGAATGGGGGGAAGTCATGTGAGAGGAGGCAATGCCTCAATTGCGCTTTGATTGGATATGATCGGTTATGAGTGGACATGATTGGTTCGTGCGATAAATCCCGCCTCTTGTTTTTGAGCGCGTTCTCGTCGAATCGGCCTGAATGAAGACAGTGATGGCGTTAATGGGAAGACTAATTAAAAAGTAAGTAAACAACTGTCAGGTACATATCACCGCTTTGTGTCATGTCAAAATCAAACTCGAAATGGCCTGAAAACATGATGACTGCGGGGGTTTTTAGTGAGCAATCAGCGTGGTGAAATTAAAGGTACATCTTCGTGTCTGTGACCACTGACCAGTGTGTACGTACAAGTTTGATGACTGCTGAAAATAAATTGACTATTAAAAAGAAAAGCTGAATATTAGTTAATAATAATATAAATAATATATATTGTTTAAATTGTTACTGCCTTTAGTTATTATTTTGGAATAAATGTAAAAATGAGTAAAAACTTGATGAAATTTGTACTTGGTTTTAATAAATAGAACATTACATAGTGTAAAAATAACAAAACAGAAATGTGTTTGGTCTCTCTTTTTATGTAATGTTAACTTAAAATTGTGTAACAGGGACATAAATGAGGACGTTCCCTCCTCGTTTTAAAACACCACCGCACACCACTGATGCAAATGTACTATTGATTTGTAAATCTCATTGCTACTGAGACGTTTCTTTTTTTTCTCGCTGTTGTTCTTTGTACAGAAAAACATTTGCCAGTATATTTTCATAACTGCTTGATGACCCTGAGTGGTTGATAATGTTAAGCACACGTTACATAATCATTTTACCCAGTGCTGAATAATGACTGGAACAATAGATCCGTCTGTTACACCCTTTGGGATATTTGGCTCCCCTGGAGCCACAAATATTTAACCTCACAGGGACAAATAGTTATTTTTCCTCTTCGTGAAGCACTGTGGAAAGTATGCCTGAACCGCTGGAAGGCTTTGTTATGAAAGAAAAAAACACACTGATCAGGGAACATGCCTTCCTTTGTGAAAAAGAAGTGTGCTTAATTGTTCTGAATGTGCACTTGTACTTCAAATCTTAAAAGTATATTAAAGTATATTACTTGCAGATAATGTAATATTACTGACTTATTAAATTATATCTGTATCTGCATAAACAGATTGAAAGTAAGCTAAATATTCTCACATATAAGAACAAAGACATAATGTGGCATAATGAAATAAAGTTTCAGGAAGTTTTGTGTTACTGAATTTGTTTCAGCCTCCAGTCTTGATGATGAATCACTTGTTAATTGTCTGCATGCTTTTCCTCTCTCTCACTATGATTTCTTTTTGCATGCATTATTAAGTACAGTTTGACAGATGTTGTCATGTGTCATGCTAGAGATCAGTGTGCTGTTATCTTCACAGGAAACACTGTTAATGGACAGGGGAGCTGCCCGAAAGGCTTCGAGAGGGTCAACAGGACGCAGTGTGTGGGTAAGAGTCTCCTGCCCCTGTTCTAGATTGATCCGAGCGTTCACGATTATCTTTCACGGGCCAAAACACATTTTAGGAACATGCAAACAAACACTTAATTCTTCCTTCCTTCATCCAGAGGTCAGCCAAATACATCCATCACTAAAACCATTTTTGATGGTTGCTGTGTACATGACTAGTTTTGTATAAATACGGAAACTGAAGCAGATGCACTTCTCGCTCTCGCTCATTGTGTGACTGATGTAGTTCTTGCTGCTGTAGATCATATTTGAAGACACTTTCAGAGACATTTAGCTGATCATTTTACCCAAAGTGACTAACAAAAGAACAGTCCTCATGGCGGGGAGATTAAAGTCAACATGGAACAGCATTTGTAAGCCATTTTATTTCCATAATGTGCCATATTTCTGAGTGAAATAGGGGGGAAATGTGAGACGGGATTATTTTATTCATTGGGAATTGATTGGAAGGTAAAGAGTGGGCATTGCAGATGCGAATCCTAACATGAAAATAGCATTTTGGCAAGGTGACATTATAGATAGATAGATAGATAGATAGACTGCAAAAAATCATTTTCTTACTCAGCTTTTTTTCTTGTTTTCCTACACAATTATCTTAACATCCTTAAAACAAGATCTATTCACTCGAGAAGCAGAATGGCACAATCATTTTAAGTTTATGCTTAAAGGGGACCTGTAATGCCCCTTTTTACAAGATGTAATATAAGTCTCTGGTGTCCCCAGAATGTGTCTGTGAAGTTTCAGCTCAAAATACCCCACAGATTATTTATTATAGCTTGTCAAATTTGCCCCTATTTGGGTGTGAGCAAAAACACGCCGTTTTTGTGTGTGTCCCTTTAAATGCAAATGAGCTGCTGCTCCCGGCCCCCTTTCCAGAAGAGGGCGGAGCTTTAACAGCTCACGCTTCGGTTGCTCAACAACAACAAAGCTGGAGAATCTCACGCAGCCAAAATGAGGATTGTCAGTAACGGTGTTCAGCCTTACATTGTTCAAACCGGAGTCGACACTGATGGAGAGACTCAGGAAGAAGTTACAACTTTTAGAATGAAACTGGACGTTTCTGAATGGTTAGTGGATAAATTTATGTAGTTGCTGTGGAGTTGATTCAACTCATCGACTAGCATGTGCCGTCATGTTAATCTTTTGTGCAAATCCAGCGTTGAATTGACCCTCGTTTGTGAAGCAGTCCGGTGTAAAATGACGGCATGGCCACAACAATCTACTACAACAACTCTTCCTCTTCTCTAAAGCAGCCCAACATGGCCTCACCCCCTTTGTTGTGTGTTCTCGGGGGTGGGGTTTATGTAAATTTTAGGGTTTGTGATGTCACTAACCCAGGAAGAAGCTCGTTGTAGTCTCTACCAGACGTTTGTTGTAGTCCTTAAACAGCGATTTCTGTAAAAGAAAATATCTCCCTTCGCATTGAACTTTGAGCGTCGTAACTTTGCAGATGTTGTTTATGATCAAACAGCAACATTACACACTAACTAAAGTTTAAAAAGTGAAATCATAATCAACCACCCCTTTAAAACAACAAAAAAGATGTTTGCCAGTGTGGGGTATGAAAAATAATCTTGTTTTTCCTTTTGAATTAGATTATTTTTCTTACCCCATTGATCTTCATCTTGTATCATTTTGCTTCTTAAGTAAACATATCTTGTTGTAAGGATGTCTAAATAACTGTATTGTAAAACAAGACAAAAAAGTAAGAAAAAGGTATATATACTTTGAAATGCATACTGAGAAGCATGTCCAGCTTAATTTAAAAAAAAAAAAAAAAAAAAAAGATTACTTGCGTACTCCGAATAATCTCACATGCTAGTAATTATGATGGAATGAAACTTTCACGATTTGATCTGTAAAATCCAGAGACCTCCTTTCCCCTGAGGAGAAGCTACGGCATTGTTTTCCAATCATTATCCTGACCGTAACGGCAGAACAGATGGTTTGATGAATACACTGTGAAATCAATTTATCAAGACATAGCTGGAGGTGGTCACAGGGTCAAATAATGACAACTCCAGATTTGTTACGTATCTCTCTCTCTCTTCACTGAATGCTACATTTCCTCTCCTGCTTCTTCAAACCACGGATTACGTAACAGTAATGGTTGCAGTATTTGCTACATTTGAGCTAATAATACTGAACACCACAATACAAGGTATCCTTTACAAAAGTACTATCATGAGGAATAACATTTTTTTTTCTTTTCGAGTTCATTGTACTATGAAAAAAAAAACACTGTAACTTTCAGAAAAAGAAACTAAGCTGCAATTTTACACGTCAGCAACCTACAGAAACATGACCTGTCCAGTCTACCTGTTTGTCTGTCTGGACATTTGGAAATACATATCTTTTATCCCTTCACCAACCAGATATTGATCACATAAGAGCAGCTGTTCAATGGCTAACATGGTCTGACAAACAAACCCTTGTGAAAAACAAGTACACTTTAGCATACTTATAAAAAGAGTACTTAAATAATATACTTTAGAAGAATATACTTAACTGAATGTAATGTTTTCAGACACTTAAATGCATGTTATTTACATGTTTAAATTTATAGTAAATGCAGTTAGTTGAACTTTAGAGGGCTATTTTGACCCACTTAAGTATCTTTATATGTAACTTCATAATTACTTCTAATGTCTTTATACTGTATTGCCGAATATACGAACTGAATGTAATGTTTTTGGATGCTTTTGGATACTTTATTGCATGTTATTTACAATTAAATGAAAATGTATTATAGTTTATATTTAATGCTATTAGTTGAACTTAAGTGTGCTTTTTTGATCCACTTAAGTAGGACATCAGTAAATCTTTACATCTTTATGTGTAATTTCATAAATACTTCTATTTATGCATTTATGGTAAGTTAAATATATAATATATATTTCAATACATTTGTAATTACACATTTATAATGAGGAAGTTGCAATTTATAACATATAAAATATGTCAACAGTGTACTTCTTTAAAGCATGACAAAAGATTATTAAAACATGATTTAATATGTACTTTAAAGTAAAATGATTACAAAATACACTTTTTAAAAAAAGAAACGTAAGTGGCCTTTTATTACATTAACATTAAATTATCTGCAAGTACAACTTTTTAAAAAAGACACTTTTAAGATTTGAAGTACACTACAAAGCACACTTCTTTTTCAGGGTATTCCCACACCAACACATCAGGTTATGACAGTCATGTTTCCTCCTCTGGTGTAGATATTAACGAGTGTTTGCAGCCGGGTTTCTGTGAAAACGGGAACTGTGTAAACACCCGAGGGAGCTACAGTTGCATCTGCAAAGAGGGCTACTTATTGGACGCCTCTCATGGGATCTGCATCTGTAAGTACGGGACTGTCGGACACTACGGCGTCACATGAGAGGAGACCGGCGGCGGGAATATGGCAGGACAGCCATGCCACACAGCTACAGCCTTCAGTCATTCACAGACTTCATACAGGCCAATACTAACACATCATGAGTATCAAATCCACACTACAAAGTGAATGCAAATGAGTGAAGGTTTTGGCTGTGTGGCGCTGTGTTTCTGTGTATTCCAGCAGGCATTACTTGGCTCTGCTTGAGAGATACCTGTTGGCTCTATGCATATGCATCCTTAAATCCAGGCCTGATCGCTCAGTGTTTTCCCATCGATTGCCTCTTTCTGCCTGAGTTTTTGCATCTGGGAAATTCTGTGACTCTATTTTAATCAAGTTTTCTTCTCGTCTGTATCTTGTCAAGCCTTCTTGAGATTCTGAGCATGTTCATGTTTGTCAGTCAGGTAAGTGTACCTATGCCTGCTGTGTATACTGTATATACTACATATGTGTGATTGTGCAGTGATTTGCTCAAGCTGATCTGTATGTCATTTCCAGTGGCTCTGTGGCTGATTATTGTATGCCTGGCTCTACTTTAAACTTTGTTTGTACTGCTGAACCAATCAAAGTGCCAAAAGTGTAAAGAATGATGTCAATGTAGAATGAGTAGCAGAAATATTTATTTCCTTGGGGCTGTTTTGTTAAGCTAGGTTTGCGTAAGTATGACGTACATAACAAATGCAACCAACTTAAAGGAATAGTTTGCAAAAGAATCATTTATTCATGTCATTGCAAACCCATATGACCTTCTTTCTTCCGTGGGACACTAAAGGAGATGTTTTGCAGAATGTCCAAGCTGCTCTTTTTCCATACAGTGAAAATAGACAGTGATTCACAGTTTAAGGGCACTAAATTCTAAGCCATGCAATAACTGTTTTCACTGAAAATGTTTTTTTAAAGCAAGATTTTAATGAATTATGTCTCAAATTCTAATCTGTTACTCACACAAAGCTTGTGAAAAATAAGTTTACTGTATGTGCACTTGTAGTGTACTTAAAATCTTAAAAATGTATTTAAAAAAACTACTTGCAGATAATATAATATTAATGAAATAAAAGTGCACTTAAAGCGAGTACACTTTCATCACTATGTTTCTTAACACACTTAAGTACACTTTTAAAAAGTGCGCTTTGTAATAATGTCAAATTAAAAGTTTTTATTTTAAGTGCTTTTTATGGTTTAATAATCTCGACAAGCTTTAAAGAAGTACACTTATTTTGATGTGTTGACTAGCATACTAAAGCACATGAAAAGTACTTGATTATCATTTTAACTGTAGTGTGTTATTTGATATTAAGCAAATATATTTTAAAAGTTTTAAAATTGCAACTTCATCATTACAAATGTGTAATAAATGTATGTGAATACATGATATAAAAGTTTCAATAGAACACTTATTTCAAAAACAATAGAAGTAATTATGAAATTACATATAAAGATGTACTGAAGTCCTACATAAGTGGGTCAAAAACACTCTTAAGTTCAAGTACTATGCAAAAAAAAAAAATATATATATATATATATATTTTATTTATCAAAATTTCTTAATTTATAAGAATAAGTAGCACTTAAGTATATTTTTTAAAATAAAATATTTCCGTAATAAGTTATCTTTTTAAAAGTATGCTAAAGTGAACTCTTTTTCACAAAGGTACAGTATGGCTTTAGATGTAGAGTACGAGTCATATAGACAGATTTTTTGATACCGTTATGGTCACCGTATGCTTTCATTGTATGGAAAAGAGCAGCGTGAACATTCCTCTAAACTCCTGCTTTTGTGCTCCACAGAAAAAAACAAAGTCATACAGGTTTGGAAGGACATGATGGTGAGTAATTAATGGCAGAAGATTCATTTGTGGGTGAACTAATCCTTTTAAAAAAGCAGTATGAAGACATGCATTAGTGCCTGCATGCACGATCTGTTGCATGTTTAGATTCCTGTCCCAACCTGCATCCCTATTATATTCCACATTGTTTTTCCCCTCATAGCGCAGAAGGTGATCTCGGAGGAGAAGGACCAGTGTTTCCGTATCCTGAACCAGGGCTCCTGCTCTCTTCCCATCCTGAGGAACATCACCAAACAGATCTGCTGCTGCAGTCGAGTGGGAAAAGCCTGGGGGAAGAAGTGTGAGTTATGCCCTTTCTTTGGCTCAGGTAAGAAACTTTTCAGGCATTCAAAGAATGCACTTGTCCGTTCAAACAATTACATTGGAATGAACATCTTTAAAGCAGAAATTTGTGCAAAGAGTTGGAAGAAGGATGGATGACAGCACGGAGAACATTACAGTGTGTTAGTACAGAATATTGAAACAACATGATTTGGTTTTAACACAAAGAGTCCAACTGTTCCTCAAGGACCCCGTCCCACCCACACCACCAGCAATATTTCTTTAAAAATGTCTGGAGGAATATCAAAGGAGATTGAATTTACTGTGTAATTTGTCTGTCTTCATTTAAATACCACAAGTTGCGGTTCTACATTGTCCCGGTTGACCCTTCCCATTCCTGACTCGATTAGGAAACACTCCATTGAACTTTTACAGGTTTTTAACATCTAACTTTGTGTCCTGCTGGACCAGGCTACTATTATACAAGTTTAACCAAAGGCTAGCCGAGATGCATTGAAAATGTTGCCTTTTGACGCACAAATGTTTTGTTGAAAAGCAAGATTTCATAATAAATGTTGATCTGTTCCTCACACAAAGCTATTATATCCCTTGCGAAAAAGAAGTGTGCTTAAGTGCACTTAAAGAGAGTACACTGTCATGACTATGTTTCTTAACACACTTTTAAAAAGTGCATTTTGTAATAATGTCAAATTAGTAGTTTTACTTTAACCTTCTGGTATTGTTCATTTGGAGTCACACTTGTGTTGTTTGTGGTCAAAAGTGACCAAACACATGAAATGTAACTTTTTTTTATTTTACTTATGTAATGCCGTGGTGTAAATTCTCTAGTTGTTTTTAGACATTAATACTTATTTTTATTAAGTTGTGGAGTTGGATATATATTTATACATTTTCAAAGACTACTTTTTGTCAAGGTTTAGATTTAATGTTGATTTGAAGTGTCAGTTTTTGCATTCATTTAACTACAGTCAAACCTGAACACAGAGGAGGACATTTTGTTACATATAACATCAAAATTCAACAAAAATGTAACAAAAATGAACAGGAATGCTTTATCAGAGCTTAATCAACCTGATTTCAACCTCTTATTTGAGTCTTCTGACTGACAAAAGTCACAAAGTTTCGTACTATTCCGATAAAGTAGCGATTTTTTTAAATTTCAAAACATTTTTTTTATCTTTCTAAAATGACCGAACAACACCAGAGGGTACATTTTAGTACATTTAAAAGTACCTTTTAAATAATTAAGTTTCACTAATCTTTTGTCAGAAGTACACTTACAATGATGTGTTGACTAACATAATAAAGCATATGTAAAGTAAATTTACTGTGTCATTTTCGTTTAAATGCCACAAACTGAGGTTCTAGCATTGACCCTTCCCATTTCTGACTCATTTAGGAAACAAAAAAATGTGACTGCATTAGACGTTTACAGGTTTTCAGCATCTAACTTTGTGTTCACAGCTGCCTTCAAAGAGATCTGTCCAGCTGGACCGGGCTACCATTATTCGGCTTCGGCTGTTAAGTTTAACCAAAGACTAGCTGAGATGCTTGACGCCGGCGGGCCGCCCTTGGTCTCTGAAAGTGGCCGCACATCCACACAAGGCGTAGTATCCCAACCTGAAAGCTCCAGGACGCACTCAACAAGCTCTAGAATCCAACAACCGACCAACACGCAAACCATCAGAGTCCAACAACCTTCGATCTCTCTGTCTACAAGACCACAGCAGCCTGACGCCAATCCACAGACCGGTTCAGTTATCATTATAACTCAACCAAATCCAAACCTGTCAACAGGCGGCGGCTCTCAAACCACAAATGCCAGACCTCAGCAGCCTTCCAGTGTCCGTCCTGGGAGCGCCGCCACGGGAAGCAACCAGCCGGTCAGAGTGTTCACGCGTGAGTGACAATATTTCTTCTTATTATTTATTAACACAGTTGTGTAGGTGTGTTTCATTAATTTAATTGTTTACAGCTGTTGTCCGGACGCAAACCAGCCGGCCCTCGGTTAACAGACAGCCAATATCTCCAGTCAGACCTCCGCCTGTGCCGGCTACAGCCCGACCGCTGCCAACTAGACAAGGTACGCCATCACAGAGGCTTCTGAGACAGAAGTGCACTTTAGCACACTTCAAAAAAGAGCACTTATTACAGAAACTGAATGTAATGTTTTCAAACACTTAATTGCATGTTATTAAACGGAAATTTGTTATAGTTTAAAATGATATTAAATGCAATTTTTTGACCCACTTAAATACTTAAGTACATCTATTTATGTAATTTCATAATTATGGTTAAAGTGTACTGCCGAATGTACTGACAAGCATTTATGGTAAACTAAAACATACTTTGATGTAATTTCTATTAAAACGTGTGTGTCGTGTATTTAAATAAATTTGCAATTACACATTTCCAATGAAGAAGTTGCAATTTAGTACATTTAAAATATATTAATTAAATGTAATATCGAATCACATACTACAGTTAAAATTATAATCAAGTACTTTACGTGTTTTAGTATGTTAGTCAACACATCAAAATAAGTGTACTTATTTAAAGCTTGACAAAAGATTATTAAAACAATGATTTAAAAAGTATTTTAAAATAAAAAAATCTTGACATTTATTACAAAGTGCTCTTTTTAAAAGTGTACTTAAGTGTGTTAAGAAACATCACTCTTTAAGTGCACTTCACTGCCATTTTTTATTTGATTAATATATTATCTGAAAGTACAGTTCTTTTTAAATACACTTTTAAGATTTGAAGTACACTAAAAGTGCACATTCAATACAATTAAGCACACTTCTTAGGCTTAGGCTTCTTTAACTCTCAGGGGTCGGCAAAATTTTCTTCACATAGCAGCAAAATCGACTTAAAATACTCCGTCATTTTTTGTCATACAGATAAAAGTAATACATCAATTGAAACTACAGAATGTCTACTAACATGCCAAAAGATTACTAAAACATAATGATACATTTGATACTTTAATGATGCTTTATCCAATACTTTATCCAAGTGCTCACTATGAGCGCACCCAGAAAATTCATTGGCCTGCTCATATAAATGACCGACATCTTTGATTTTCAGAGTTGAAGTGACGCCAAATTCATATCAACCTTGAAAAATGCAGAGTTGAATACAGCTCTGTAATTTTCTCCTCATTTGCATCCAGTTTGATCGTTCGATGAATTTGTTTTGGAGAGGAATGAATAAATGTCCATCAAGTTATGAACACAGCATACCTCTGAGATTGAGCTAATCTGATTAAATAACCACAAACTGACCTGATATTCAATCATTTTACAAAAGAAAAGAATATTTTCAATTTTTCAATTGAATGCAGTTATTTTACACTGGTATTTATGGCCTTGTGTGTGGTTCCCCCAGATGCCCGAGTGTGTGAATCGCGTCCTCAGGTGTGCGGGTCGGGTCGCTGTATTGACCTGCCCGGCGGCCGACACACGTGTGCATGTAACATTGGATATATACTCAATTCTCAGCAGGGCCACTGCCAAGGTATGAAGTTACTGCATGACTTTAATAATAAGGAATAAGAAATTACACTCTAAAGAAGAAAAACATGTAAGATAACATCTTTATGTTCCTCCTAAGAGGGGTTTTAAATCATGTCAATATTACATGTTCCTTCCACAGCCATTTTTCCACAGCATATTTTAGATTAGGATTCCTCTTTTTTTCACTGATGTGTCCAAGGCTTTTAAAGGTCAAAGGTCAGGGTGACACTGCTGAGAGGACAGCCAGCTCATATATTTGTCATCTCTGTATCCATCTGCCAATAATGAATGTGCCTTTAACAGTGTAATTTTTGTGTGCATGTGCATGACTTGGTAATGTGTAACGCACTGAAAGCCACTTACAAATAAGGAAAAGCACAAGTAATTTATCATACAGGAGCCAGCAATATTAGCAGTACTGTATTAACCAATCAGTGGATCAATCTCTCTCTCCAGACATAAACGAGTGTCTGTTGACGCCCAGGCCGTGCTCTGTGGGACAGTGTGAGAATACGGCGGGCAGCTTCCGTTGTGTGTGTCCATCGGGATACCAGACCAACTCCCAGCAGACCCTGTGTGTCGGTTAGAAACATTTCTTTCTTTATGTTCTTTATGTTGACTTTTCTGATCATGTAAATGAGACTTTATAGGATGTTTGTGCATATAATAATGTATGAGATCAGTGAGATCAGTGATGGATTCCACAGATTTTGATGAGTGCCGTCAGGTGCCCAATCCCTGTATTAATGGCCGCTGTGAAAACACACTGGGCAGCTTCAGGTGTGTGTGCAGAACTGGATACAAGCTACAGGAGAACAGCTGCATAGGTAATTCAAATCATTTTACCCATAATGCTTACTTACTTTTTTGTTTGTTTGTTTAGGGATACATACACCAAACTTTTGAACAGTAGTGTATAGGATAGGAACATTAAAATGTACTGCTTTATAGTAAGGAGTCATGTGTCTCCAAAACAGTATTTATGAGATTTATTAAACTGATGAACTCAAATGTATGTCATGTGGTGTTTTATTATTCTTAGACATAGATGAGTGTGTTGACCCGCTCCGGTGTCCGGGTCAGGAGTGTGTGAACTCTCAGGGCTCGTATAGGTGTGTTTCCTGTAAGCCTGGCTTTGATCTGCTCAATGGACAATGCTCAGGTAACACACGGCACAGAAATATCACTATAATATTTGGTAACACTTTAGTTTAGGGTCTAATTCTCACCATTAACTAGTTGCTTATTAGCATATTACTAGGATATTTGCTGTTTATTAGTAATTATAAAGCCTTATTCTGCATGACCATATTCTACATCCCTAATCCTACATCATACCTAAACAAAACTTCTACCTTACTAACTATTAATAAGCTGTAATTAGGAGTTTATTGAAGCAAAAGTCGTAGTTAATAGTGAGAATTGGACCCTGATCTAAAGTGAGACCTAATATTCCTTTTGCAGACTAATCTTGTGTTACCTTGTGAAAAAGAAGCAAACTTTAGCATACTTTTACATTAAGTAATTATTATGGAAATAATTGTCAGGGTTGTGTTTAGTTTGCTCATGTGTTTAGGTTTCTTGTACTCCCCTCAGTGTAGCGCTCTCCTTACCCTTGTTAGTTTCCTTGGTTACTCATTAGTTAATGATTATGTTCACCTGTTCCTTGTTTAGTTCCCTTGTTAACTCTGTGTTTATATGCTCCCTGTTCTGTTCGATCCCTTGTCAGTTCTCATCTTGGTGTTTTGTGTTAGTTAATCTCGGTGAATTATCTTAGTGTTGGATAAAGTATTCCATGTTTGTATATTCTGCGTCATGCGTTTTACTAATACCACACTATACGTGACAATAATATACTTAAGTGCGAACTGAATGTAATGTTGTAAGACACTTAATCGAGTGTTATTTACAGTTATATAAAAATGTATTATAGTTTAAATTTAAATTAAATACAATGAGTTGAACTTGAGTTTTTTTGTCCACTTAAGTAGAACTTAAGTACATCTTTATGGAAATAAAATATACTTTAATGTCATTTCTATTGAAATTTGTGTCACATATTTAAATAAAAATATTTATGTAATATTTAATGTTTTTAAATATTTAAATATTCATTGCAAGTTTCAATTTAGTACATTTAAAATTTTATTTTTATACATATTCATTATTACATATTAATATCGAATAACACACGACAGTTAATTTTAAATTTAATTAACATATAGTTTGAATTTATAAATGCAATGAATTTTTTTTTTAATCCACTTAAGTAGGACATCTTTATAATATAATAATTTTATAATTCTATTGTCTTTGGAATATAGTACTGAATGTACTGTCAAGCATTTATGGTAAGTAATTATATATATATATATATGTAATGATGAAGTTGCAATTTAGTACATTTAAAATATATTAACTTTAAGTGTAATATTGAATAACACTATAGTTAAAATTATAATCAAGTGCTTTACATGTGCTTTAGTGTGTTATTCAGCACATCAAAATAAGTGTACTTCTTTAAAACATGATAAAAGTATTAAAACATAAAAAAATTATTTAAAGTGCACTTTTTAAAATGTACTTTAGTGTGTTAATCTTTTGTTAAGAAACAGTTGTACTCTCTTTAAATACTCCGCAAGTACACATACGTGAGATTTGAAGTACACTACAAGTGCACATTCAATACAATTAAGCACACTTCTTTTTCACAAGGGTTATAAGGGTAAAGTTGAGCTTTTCAGGGTAACAAAAATCTTTCTTTTATTCAGATATTGATGAATGTCGTCGGTCCCCGTGTCCTGACGGCCGCTGTGAAAACACACCAGGCAGCTACAGATGCACGTGTCGAACCGGATACAGATTGCAGGCCAACACCTGTGTGGGTAAGATGAGTAAAATGCTTTTAAGTCTCAATAATATACATTTAAATGCAAAGTATGATTGTGTCCATGTGTGCATGGATTGATATGTACGTTACAGATGTGAATGAGTGTGAGGACCCATTGCAGTGTCCCGGACAGGAGTGTGTGAACTCTCAGGGATCGTATAGGTGTGTGTCGTGCAGACCTGGATTTGGCTTAAAAAATGGAGCATGCTCAGGTAACAATTCATTTCAACCCGCAAGTCATAACGTGTGAAATATGTACAGACCCTAAAAGAAGGATGTTGTTATCTGTCCAGATATTGACGAATGCCGCCAGACGCCTTCTCCTTGCTCGAACGGACTGTGTGAAAACACGCTTGGCAGCTTCAGGTGTGTGTGCAGAACTGGGTACAGACTGCAGGGCGGCACCTGCACAGGTATGACTCTTCATACAAAACCATTTATGAAAAACTGGGGTTGAAATAAATATTGTAAGTAATATGTGTGTGTGCATGTGGACGCAGATGTGAATGAGTGTGAAGATCCATTAAAGTGTCCTGGACAGGAGTGTGTAAACTCTCAGGGATCGTATAGGTGTGTTTCCTGCAGGCCTGGATTTAGCCCTAAAAATGGAGCATGCTCAGGTAACTACAACATATCTGTGGCCGGTTGTATAGATAGATAGATAGATAGATAGACTCAAAAATTTAAGTTTTCAGTTAATACAGCTTCAAATTTGATTAAGTTTGACTTAAACTTAAAATTTAAGGCAGAATTTTAAGGCAAAATTTATTTATTTTTCTCAAATTATATTTATGGTTTGGTTCGAACCTTAAATATTGATTTAATTTTAATTAATACTAAAGACAAGTAAAAAGATTATTTATTATAAAGACCAGCATACTTAATCAATATATTTTCTTCAGACATAAGCCAGAATGTTACTTAATGTAGGTCAATATAATTATCAGGTTTATGTTCTGTTCTGTTAACTCTTATTTTGACATTCTGCTTTGTTTCCATTAGTTCCTGTTTCCCTGCTCTGTTTAGTTTTGGTTTCCTTGCTCATTGATTATGTCCTTGTTTGTTAATAGTTACCCATATTTTCACCTGTGTCTAGTTTAGTGTCCTTTGTTCTACCTCTATGTTTCAGTTGTTCTTTGTCAGTTTTTATTTAACCTTAGTGTGCTTTGTGTTCCTGATCTCCTGCATGTATCTGATTGACCAAGATGATCAACCTGGTTGACTTCAGCCCCAACAACTGAAAGTCCAGTTGATTAACTACCTAAACCAGTTTATAACCAGCTGAAAAGTATCTGAATCTGGTTTGAGCTGTAGTTTCCAGCAGAGAAAGCATGAAGCCTATTGTATAATGAACAAGTTGTTTATTTGTGTCAGATATCGATGAGTGTCGTCAGACTCCTGAGCTGTGTGTTAACGGCCGCTGTGAGAATAACGTGGGCAGTTACAGCTGTTTGTGTCGCCCTGGATTCAGACTGGAGGGAAACATCTGCAAAGGTATGAGCTTCATGACAGAACTGAGCAACATGTCCCTTGTGAAAAAGAAGTACACTTCAGCATACTTTTAAAAAGAGTACTTAGTACGGAAATAAGTATGAACTGAATGTATGTTTTGGGAGACTTAATTGCATGTTAAATGAAATTAAATGAAAATTGTTCCATTCATAAAATAAGAATGGTTCGAGTCTGTTTCTTGCCTTTTTGTTCCAGATGTGAACGAGTGTGAAAATGAGCTTCAGTGCCCAGGAAAAGAGTGCGTGAACTCGGTTGGTTCCTTTAAGTGTGTCTCCTGTCAGCCGGGCTTTGAGCTTCTTGATGGACGCTGCCAAGGTATTACTTCATGTCAATCTACACATGTGCAGTTGACAATAACACTGATTTAATTAGGTTAAAAATAAATAAATAAAGGGGAAGTGTTTATTTCTTTCTTTCTTTAAGTCTTCATGCAATTATGTCAACTTTTATTTCTATAGCACGTTTAAAAACAACACAAGTTGACCAAAGTGCTTTGCACTACTAAAATTACCAAACAGACTTATATTGTGAGAGTCACAAATCCTTTTATGTAACGGGAAATCTAGCAAAGGAAAACAGGAACTGAAGAAATACAAACTAACTAAACTAAACTGAACATACAGTAACTGTGACAGGCAGATTTTTATTTTGTACTCATACATTTTAATTGTTATTAAATTGAAATATTTGAGTAAACTAATTCATACATTTAACTTAAGATTATCATGTAATCCCAATGTAAAATTATTATTAGTGGAAATTTAGCTAGCTATAACAAGCTAATTCAGAAAATGCTAACTTGCTAATTTGCTAACATGTTAGTAATAGCATGGTATAACACTTGCTGAATGAGTACAGCAATATAAAACATTTAACATGCTCTCAAACCAAGCCGCATGTGGACTCGTCACCATGATGGTAACTCTCCAAAAACCCACATTAGCAGAAACTCTTCTAATAACAAAACATTTATCACTACTAAATCTCCCACTGAACATTAATCTGGCACAAAAAAAACATATAACACTTAATTTTAGCATTTGCTTTCGAGTGTCATGGGCAAAGCATTCTGGCTTTGTCCAAATTAAAAGAAATGAGTTCATAAAACTCAAAACAATGAAACAGTTCAGTTTACTTAAAATATATCGGTTCTGTGAACTCAAAAGAAAAGGAAAGTGCTAAATACTCATAAAAGTTAATTTGACTGAACTAATTTGTTTAATTTAAGATTAACCAATTCATTATTTTGAGTGTTAGGGTTTACAGTGTATTCTAGTCAATGAAATATCATAATTTTAAAATACTATCGTATTTGGTACATGTAACTTAGATTTATTGTAAATAATAATAATAATTTCATTCATTTCAACAAATTTATCGTCAATACAGATGCTGCATTCATTGCATCTTACATGTTTTCTTATTGACACGCCCCCAAACGCCCCCTTAGTCCGGTTAGACGCCGTATTGAATTTAACGTGGATGAAAACGAGGCTGTGAGGGACAGACTTAAGGCCCAATAACTATAAAGATAACAATAATGATAACTATATTAGCGTCCACACCAACAGATGATATTGTTCTGCTTATTCTAAGCGCGCGCTGCAGCTTTGTCATCTGCCACTTTAAATGCTTGAGCTCTTTAAAGTCTGGTGGATTCTGATTGGCTGTCAGTGTTTTTATCGTTCAGTCTCTTCATTAGTGTCCGACTCCGGTTTGAACAATGTACGGCTGAACACCGTTACTGACAATCCTCATTTTGGCTGCGTGAGATTCTCCAGCTTTGTTGTTGTTGAGCAACCGAAGCGTGAGCTGTTAAAGCTCCGCCCTCTTCTGGAAAGGGGGCCGGGAGCTGCAGCTCATTTGCATTTAAAGGGACATACGCAAACTGTGTGTTTTTGCTCACACCCAAATAGGGGCAAATTTGACAAGCTATAATAAATGATCTGTGGGGTATTTTGAGCTGAAACTTCACAGACACATTCTGGAGACTTATATTACATCTTGTAAAAGGGGCATTATAGGTCCGCTTTAATATATTTGTGCTGTCTCACTTGTGTGTTTTCAGACATAGACGAATGTAGTCAAAACCCGACACGCTGCACTAACGGCCAATGTAAAAACACTCCCGGCAGCTTCAGATGTGTGTGCGCCGTGGGCTTCCAGCTACAGGATGGCGCTTGCACGGGTAAGAGAGCACACAGGGTTGTCATTTCATCATTTTATTTCACTTTGTCTAATAAGCTTTTCATTTCTTTCTTTATTAGACATTGACGAGTGTTTGGACCCACTGCAGTGTCCCGGTCAGCAGTGCCTGAATTCTCCGGGCTCGTACAAGTGCGTCCCCTGCAGAGACGGGCACAGCATGCAGAACGGACGCTGCACAGGTTAGACGAGCTTAACCTCGAAATGCAGACCGCAACCACAGGCGTTTCCGACATCCGACTCACTGTGTCAGTTTTAATCTTCGTAAATACTTGTTGTGCATACTTTCAAGTCATCTTGAAGTTCTCTGAGTGCAAACAGCTGCTTCGTTGGCGGATCCATCTCGCCACAAAATAAAGGATGTAGTGCAGAAAGTTGGCTTTGGCAAATGAACGGCATCAAATGTGTCAGAGCTTCATTCCTCCAGAGAGAGGCTCACGGTCTCTCTATCGTCTTCCTTCCTTTCTCTCTCTTGTTGAGGAGTGCGGTGTGAGAGGGGGCATATGGCCTACAGATGGCAGTACTCAAATCTCAGCCACGTGTTTGGTCACAATTATCTACATCCGCCTGGATTTTGTGTTTGTATCATGTGGATAGTGAGATGAAAGGTGGCCGGGTCGAGGGAGGGTCGGAAGGAAGAAGACTCAACACATCTGTCTCAAAACCCTTCACCTTCAAAATAATGTTATATAAAATTATATGCAGACTACAGAAACAAACTAGCTTAAAAAATGAAATAAAAAATCTATTTTGATAAGTAATTGAAATAAAAATAAATCGTGAAATGTCAATAAAAATAATAAATATATTTTCAAAAAATAAATAAAATGAGTTAATAAATAATTAAACCATGAAATGTTTCAGTAAACAAATAATAAAACATCATAAATAAATAAAAAAAAATGTACATTTGATGCTGACATTTACAGTATTTACTGAGACATTTCATGATTTATTTATTTTTCATTTTAGTGACAAATTTCATGATTTTTTTAAAAACATATTTATATAATTTATTTAAAACAAATTTATTGACATTTCATAATTTTTTGTGGTTGCTGACACATTTCATGATGTATTTATTTTTCAAACATATATTTATTTATTTTATTGACACATTTCATGATTTATTTAAAACATTTATTATATTGACATTTCGTAATTTAAAAAAAACAAAAAAAACATAAACAGTTATTCATTTTGTTGACACATTTCATGATTTATTTATTTTTTAAACATATTTATTTATTTTATTGACATTTCATCATTTATTTAAAACATTTATTTTATTGACACATTTTGTGATTTCTTTAAAATAAACATTTATTTATTTTATTGACACATTTCATCATTAATTTTTTTAAACATTTATTTGTGGTTACTGGCACATTTCATGATGTATTTATTTTTTAAAACATATTTAATTATTTAAAACATTTAAAACATTTCATGATTTATTTAAAACATTTATTTTATTGACATTTTGTGATTTTTTAATTTTTTTTAAATAAATAAATATTTATTTTGACACATTTATGTGTGGTTACTGACACATTTCATGATGTATTTGTTTTTTTAAACATTTATTTTATTGACATTTCATCATTTATTTATTTTATTAACACATAATTTATTTATTTTTTTAAACATTTATTTGTGGTTGACACATTTCATGATTTATTAATTTTTTTTAAAACATATTTATTCATTTTAACACATTTTATCGTTTATTTAAAACATTTATTTTATTGACATTTCATAATTTTTTTTAAAAAACATTCATTTTATTAACATGATTTATTTATTTTTTTAAACATTTATTTGTGGTTAATGACACATTTCATGATTTATTATTTTTTTTAAAACATATTTTTATTCATTTTACTAACACATTTCATTATTTATTTAAACCACAAATTTTATTGACACTTTTTTTTTTTTTTCATTTGACACTTTCAATGAAACGTTTATTTATTACTATAGCACTCAAAATCCTCCATAGGCATTTTACATAATGTCTTAAAGACGGTGGCAAAAAGCAGCCTGCTTAATTCAGAGGGTCAAAGAAGATGGTTTAAAATGGTCATTAAAACTAAATTCTTGCAAAAACCTTGATTGACACTATAAGGAGGCTACAAGGAAGAAGATAAAGGGATAAAGTATGATATGATGTTTAGCATGGCAGACTAAGCCCAGTTTCTGGCTTGCCAGACTCAAACACATTAATACAGGCACAGCTTTTATAGTTCTGCATCATCACAACCAGCCCTTCCTGTTTGTTTTCTCTACAGACATTGACGAATGCGAGAGTCCTCACATGTGTAGGCCGCAGAGCGTGTGTGTGAACACGGACGGGTCATATCGCTGCGACTGCTTACCAGGATACAGAGCAGCTGGTCCGCGGCGCCAGTGTCGAGGTCAGTCAGAATTCAGAGAAAATATTACATTAAATTCTCATTCAGTTCAAAGGAAGAAACCACTGACCGCACACTTCATACTCTCTCAGGCTGCTCAGAATATGCTGTTTTCAAATATGAGTTTGTTTTTAACTAATTTCTCCCACTATGGCATTCTGTCAACCGTCTGGCGCAGACATTAACGAGTGTCTGGAAGGAGACTTCTGCTTCCCGCGCGGAGAGTGTATGAACACAGAAGGCTCGTTTAAGTGCGTTTGCGCACTAGGCTACAAGAGCACCGTTAACGGGACGTCCTGCCAAGGTATGACACCAGACGTGATATATAGCCAACATCAAGCTGCCATTTTACATATAAAAGCTATAGCGTGATGAGTGCTTTTCTTACCGACCTTGGGTTTGGATTGTTTTCTGAATTCTTCAGTTGTCATTAGGGAGTTGTTTTAAAAGAAAATCACTCAAATGTTTTAATTCTTGGATGAAACGATTCACATAACTGCATTACTCAAAAGCCCGAAGTAAACATGTCTCCTTTCGACATGTCCACCACACACCCTATTAGATAAAATCAAGATGCAGGATAATTACGCAGATAATGTGATAAAGGAAAACATCTGCACACTCCTACTCAAATAACCTGATTATATATCAGTTATTGTATGTATTGCATCATTTTGTCATTGAAGTGCATATAGTTTTAATTGCCCCCTAAAGGTTCCTAATTGTGTTTGACATCATATAATCCACATTGTATCACATTTGGTCTTCCTGTTCCTGTAACTCCAGCTCAGTCTGTGTCGTTCAGGGCTGAGACACACTGTCAGGAGTACAAGTGTTTTGAGCCTGAGCATTACTGATGGCTTCTGCTTGCGATGATGTCATGTGGTCTGTGTGCATGTGTGTTACCAGATGTGGACGAGTGCACTCAAGAGGGAGTTTGCCAGGATGGCCGCTGCAGCAACACCGAGGGATCATTCCTGTGCCACTGCCAAACCGGCTTCACCACCAACCCAGAGAGAACAGCCTGCCTGGGTAAAAACTCACACGCACTCTCAATCACAAACATACACCAGCAACACACACACACAACCCTAAATGTTACTTGTATTTCAACATCTTTATTGATAATTCATACTGAAAAAATGTGTCATATAACTGCTCTTACAGCAGTTATATTCATTTCTTTGAATATAATTCTGTTTTAATTGTACTTCCTTAATTGATTGGACAACAAATGACATTTAATAAAACTGCTCTCAGATTATGAAGTAAAATTAATCATATTTCTGGTTGTTAAATTATTGTGTTTTTTAACAATGACAACAGTATTTGGGACAATGATCCTTTGAATAAGATAAAATAAAATATATAAAATAATGAAATAAAAATTAAAATAAATAAATAAAATTAAATAAAAAATAAAAATAAAGTAATAAAATATTTAAAAAAAAATAAATAATAATAAAAATAAAATAAACTACTGAAATAATTAAAAAAATAAATAAATAAAATTAAATAAAAAATAAAAATAAAGTAATAAAATATTTAAAAATAAAATAATAAAATAAAATAATGAAATATTTTTTTAAAAATAAATAAAATAAAAATAAAGTAATACAATGTTTTAAAAATAAAATAATAACAAAATAATAATAAAAAATAAAATAATGAAATATTTAAAAAAAATAGAAAAATTAAATTAAATTAAAAAAATATTAAAATAATAAAATAAAACAATAATAAAAAATGAAATGAAATAAAATAGATGAAGATAGATAAAAATAAGATAGGGAATTTGTTTACTCATTTTACAATGTAGTTAAATCATGGCAATGTTATTATTATTATTATTATTATTATTATACATTTTATTTATAGGCGAGGAAGGTTTAGAAGACAGATAAAGTTGGGTGTCATAAGCATAACAATGGAAATGAATACCATATTTCCTAAAAATTATGCCAATTGGTAAAAGATAAGAAACAAAAGAGGTCCCAAGACAGAACCCTGTGGAACACCAGTGACAACATAAGTGGGTTTTAATTTAAACTGTTTAAGTTGTACAAATTAAATGCGGTCTGTGAAATAGGAACGAAACCAGCTTAAAGCCATACCAGAAATTCCAATAGATTCCAGTCTGCTTAAGAGTATGGAGATGTTGTACTAATTTGATCCTTCACTTTAATTTGGAAACCTAAAAAATGGCCACAAGTTAATAAGTCATGGAAATGATTTTTTTAACAATATCTATTTTTCCAACTGCAAATGAAATAAAATGATATGAAATAAAATAAAATGTTATATATATAAATTACAGAGGCCCGCTTATGACATGGGGAAAAAAACAAGATATCGCCACAATTTAACTAAATTAAAATTAGGGAAATAATTAGCACAACGTGGCCATGATTTAATGAAAACATGGAAATTATTTCTTTATTTGTGACCACAATATCTATTTTTTCTTCTGCATGACGTGTAATAAAATATAAAATAAAACATGTAAGGAATAACTGACGATGGGCCGTTGAATTATTAAAAATAATGATTTATTTTAACATTTGTCTGGTTATTAAAATGCTCTTGTGTGTAGAACTAATTTGATTCTCACTTTTGTTGTCATTTTTTTATAACCTTATAACTCGCAATTAAGAGTTTATATCACACACTTCTGACTTTATAACTAGAATGATTGTTTTTAGATCGTTTCAAGCTTTATTTGTGATTAAAATGTGATGTTAATAGAAAAAGCACCCATACGGAGAGCACAAAAACAGCAGAAGTCTCAGTCTGTCACAAGCGATGATATCACACATGGATGAGTGTGTATGTAGGGCAGAACTCAGCTGAAGCCGTTTCCTCCTGCAGATGTGAACGAGTGTTTGGACTCAGAGGGGGTCGTGTGTGGATCGCAGCGCTGTGAGAACACCATTGGCTCTTTCCGCTGTGTGGCGTCCTGCGAGCCTGGATACCACATCACAGCCACAGGAGAGTGTGTGGGTAAGTGTTACACAAATCACTTAAAACATGACAAGACACAGAATGACAGCAGAGTCTCTCTCGCAGACATCAACGAGTGTGCCAATGAGACGGTGTGTGGACTCCACGCCTTCTGCCAGAATCTGATTGGCACGTATCAGTGTTTGTGCGACCAGGGATACGAGTCCACAGGCGATGGACAGATGTGTGTGGGTGAGTTGAGTGTCTGCAGAACCCTTGTGAAAAAGAAGTGCACTTTAGCATTCTTTTAAAAAGAGTACTTACTATGGAAATAATACACTTCAAAATAATATACTTAAGCACACTTTTAAAAAGAGTATTATTATGGAAATAATATACTTTAAAATAATAATGAATGTAATAAAAACTGAATGTAATGATTTTGGACACTTAATTGCATGTTATTTACAATTAAATGAAAATGTATTATAGTTAAAATTTATATTAAATGCAATTAGTTAAATGTAAGAGTGCTTAAGTAGGGCTTAAGTCCTAAAAGAGTTTACCCTTGTGAAAAAGAAGTGCACTTTAGCATACTTTTAAAAAGAGCACTTACTATGGAAATAATACACTTCAAAATAATATACTTACTTAAGTACACTTTTAAAAAGAGCACTTATTATGGAAATAATATACTTTAAAATAATATGCTTAAGTGCGAACTGAATGTAATGTTTTTGGACACTTAATTGCATGTTATTTATGGTTAAATGAAAATGTATTATAGTTAAAATTTATATTAAATGCAATTAGTTAAACGTAAGAGTGCTTAAGTAGGGCTTAAGTCCTAAAAGAGTTTACCCTTGTGAAAAAGAAGTGCACTTTAGTATACTTTTATAAAGAGTACTTATTACGGAAATAATATACTTTAAAATAATATACTTAAGTGTGAACTGAATGTAATGTTTCGGACACTTAATTGCATGTTATTTACAGTTAAATGAAAATGTATTATAGTTTAAATTTATATTAAATGCAATTGGTTAAACTTGGGAGTGCTTTTTTGACCTGCTTAAGTCCTAAAAGAGTTTACCCTTGTGAAAAAGCACACTTTTAAAAGGAGCACTTGTTACGGAAATAATACACTTTAAAATAATATACTTAAGTGTGAACTCAGACACTTAATTGCATGTTATTTACATGTTATTAAATTCAAGTTTATTATAGTTTCTGTTTATATTAAATGCAATTAGTTGAACTTAAGAGTGCTTAAGTAACCCACTTAAGTAGGACTTCAGTACATCTTTATATGTAATTTCTAAAATATACTTTAATGTAATTTCTATTGAAACTGGTCATGTATTTAAATGTATTTGTAATCACACATTTGTAATGAAGTTGCAATTTAGAACATTATAATATATTAACATTAAATGTAATTAAAATTATAATCAAGTACTTTACATGTGCTTTAGTATGTTAGTCAACACTTCTTTAAAACATGACAAAAGATCATTAAAACATAATGATTTAAAATGTCCTCTAAAGTAAAACTTTTAATTTGACATTATTACAGTGTACTCAAGTGTGTTAAGAAATGTATTCATGAAAGTACACTTAATTGTACTTAAAGAGAGTACATTAAAGGGATAGTTTACCCAAAAATGAAAATTTTATCATTAGTTACTCGCCCTCAAGTTGTTCCAAACCTGTATGAGATTCTTTCTTCTGTTGAACACAATGTAAACTATCCCTTTAATATCATAATATCTGCACGTACCTCTAAGATTTAATGTACACTACAAGTGCACATTCAATACAACTAAGCGCACTTCTTTTTCACAATCGGAAAGTTCAGTTTATTAGAAGAAACTGTGTTTTGTTCCCCTCTATTAAACCGCTCCGTGTCTCTTTCTACGCAGACATAAATGAGTGTGAGACGATGCAGGGTGTTTGCGGATCTGCACACTGCTGGAATGTCGAGGGATCGTTCACGTGTGAGTGTGAGAACGAACAGGAGGAATTTGACCCGCTCACAAGGCAGTGTGTGAACAGAGAGAGCGCAGGTAACACAAACTCACACACAACTCTACTGTACCTCAAGCAGGAACATAGTAACTCTGTTTCAGTGCTGCCCTCTACTGGAAATACTAGAACACCTGCTAATAATAATGGTGAAAATAATAATAGTATTAATAAGTTTACTTTATATTGTTGTCATAAAGGTGCTTTACAAAGCATGAACATAATAAAACCATAAAAACCAAACAATATAACAACAAACACAATGCCTCTGCTCCAAAAACTAGTCAGCTGCTTGACTTCTGCCTACATAGGAAGCAGCCTTATGAGTGACCGATTTGTAACAGCAATCCTGTGTTGTGCAAATAATGATTCTCGTGCAAAGAGATCCACATGCAAATATTGGATAAATAATCTACTTTTAGACAGACTGAACTTTAGTGGTACCTTTTGTTATTGAAAGAATATTATCCCTTGTGAACACACTTTTAAAAAGAGTACTTTTTAAAAAAATATATACTTAATTGCAAAACTGACACTTACTGGAATGTTAATTGCAATTAAATTGTTCTTTAAACTTTGTTAAATTCAATTAGTTGAACTTAAGAGTGCTTTTTGACCCACTGAAGTACATCTTTATATGTCATTTCAAAATTACTTCTATTGTCTTTGAATATGGTTAAAGTGTGCTGAATGTACTGACAAGAATTTATGATAAACTAAAAATTTGTAATGATGAAGTTGTAATTAGGTACATTTTAAAATAACTTTAAATGCAATATGAAATCACACACTACAGTTAAAATGATAATCAAGTACTTTACATGTGCTTTAGTATGTTAGTCAACACATCAAAATAAGTGTACTTCTTTAAAACATGACCAAAATATTAATGTGTAATGGTTTAAATGTACTTTTTAAAAGTGTACTTAAGTGTGACAGTCATGAAAGTGTATCTCTGTAAGTGCACTTAAGTTGCCTTTTATTTCATTAATATTATATTATCTGCAAGTACAGTTTTTTTAAATATACTTTTAAGATTTTAAGTATACACTACAAGTTCACATTCAGTACAATTAAGCACACTTCTTATTTATATGGGATTTTTGAAAATTGTGATTTCTCTTTTTATTTCACTGCATTCTTGAGTTCTAAAAACTTAATGATACAAAAATAGATGTTTTTTTTTTTTCCTGATTGGACCCCTTTGAATTTTTTCCTGTTTAAAGTTACATCATATATTGTACTTCAGGACTGATGTGTGTGGATTTACTGCAGGTCGACCGAGCCCGTCTGGCGGAGCCTCCTCTTCCTCATCCGGCCGTGGTTCTGGTGGGTCCTCTGGGTCGGTGTCTGGCTCTCTGCCGCAAACTCGGCCCGGAGAAATGAAAGAGTGTTACTACGGCGTATCCGAGCCATACTCGTGCAAGATCTTGTCTCAGAACACGACGCTGCAGGAGTGCTGCTGTACGGCCGGACAGGGCTGGGGCCTCCTGTGCCAGTATGACATCTGCCCCGAAGCTGGAACAGGTGAACACACACACACATTAACACTGGAGAAAGGATTCATCAAAAACAAGTGCACTTTAGCATAGTTTTTAAGGATTAGTTCACTTCAGAATTAAAATTTCCTAATTTACTCACCCCCATGTCATCCAAGATGTTTATGTCTTTCTTTCTTCAGTCGAAAAGAAATGAAGGTTTTTGAGGAAAACATTCCAGGATTTTTCTCCATATAGTGGACTTCACTGGTTGAAGGTCCAAATGTCAGTTTCAGTGCAGCTTCAAAGAGCTCTACATGATCCCAGACGAGGAATAAGGGTCTTATCTAGAGAAATTATCGGACATTTTCTAAAAAAAGAAACATTTATATACTTTTTAACCACAAATGCTCATCTTGCACTGCGCCGCGCATTACGTAATCACGTTGGAAAGGTCATGCATGACGTAGGCGGAAGTACCGATCCAGTGTTTACAAAACGAACGTGCAAAGACTAAGTCAAACGGCCTTTACAAAAAAAGATAAAACAACGATGTAGGACGATTTTGAAGTTGGAGGAGAAAATGAGCCCTAATGTGGTAATTCTACTTTTGTCACGTGTGACCTTTCCAACGTGATTACGTAATGCGCGGCGCATCGCAGAGCAGTGCAAGATGAGCATTTGTGGTTAAAAAGTATATAAATTTTATTTTTTTAGAAAATGACCGATGGTTTCTCTAGATAAGACCCTTATTCCTCGTCTGGGATCATGTAGAGCTCTTTGAAGCTGCACTGAAACTGACATTTGGACCTTCAACCCGTTGAACCCCAGTGAAGTCCACTATATGGAGAAAAATCCTGGAATATTTTCCTCAAAAAGTTTTTTTAAATATACTTTTAAGATTTGAAGTACACTACAAGTGCACATTCAGTACAATTAAGCGCACTTCTTTTTCCCCATCATCAATAACTCTCCATTTAGCCGAATTCCAGTCGTTGTGTCCCAGCGGAAGAGGGTACGTTACCATGGAAACGGGAGCATTCAGCTACAAGGGTAAAACAAATGCACGGACAGACAAATACATCCCATAAGTCTCTCAGTATTGTTGTTTCTAATCTGAGTGTGGTTGTCTGCTTGACCCCCGGACAGATGTGGATGAGTGTAAGCTGTTTGATCCGGAGTTGTGTAAAGGCGGTGTGTGTGTCAACAACATTCCCGGCTACGCCTGTTACTGTCCCAGCGGATTCTACTACGACACGGATCTGCTGGAGTGCATCGGTCAGCCTTCAAAACACTCTGGACAGCGACTCATTGCAAGATGCTAGATCAGTAGACAGTGATGTTGTGACTCTGTGTGTCTGTGTTTCTGCAGATAATGATGAATGTCAAAGTGAGGATAGCTGTACTGGTGGTTTGTGTGTAAATACACTGGGAACTTTTTACTGTACGTGTGAGTCTCCTCTAGTGTTGGATGACACGCAGCGCAACTGCGTCAATGCAAGTGGACTCACTGAGGGTAAGAGATGCAAAAATACACACAGACTCCAACACCAACTTTACTGATAGTAGATTACAGAAAATTTAGTAGCCACTAGCCTTTAAAGCCCGGCTCTGTAATATTTTTGTACTTTTGAAAACGGAATTATATTTTATTTTACTACTATACATTTTTATTGTATATTTTTAAATACATTATAGCCTTTGTTAAAGAGTTTAATTCTAAAGGGATTTTTCAGCCAAAAATAAACCCGCATGTCGTTCCAAACGCATAAGAATTTCATTCATCTTGGAAACACAAATTAAAGGGGACCTATAATGCCGCTTTTCACAAGATGTAATATAAGTCTCTGGTGTCCCCAGAATTTGTCTGTGAAGTTTCAGCTCAAAATACCCCACAGATCATTTATTATAGCTTGTCAAATTTGCCCCTATTTGGGTGTGAGCAAAAACACAGAATTTTAGTGTGTGTCCCTTTAAATGCAAATGAGCTGCTGCTCCCGGCCCCCTTTCCAGAAGAGGGCGGAGCTTTAACAGCTCACGCTTCGGTTGCTCAACAACAACAAAGCTGGAGAATCTCACGCAGCCAAAATGAGGATTGTCAGTAACGGTGTTCAGCCTTACATTGTTCAAACCGGAGTCGACACTGATGGAGAGACTCGGGAAGAAGTTACAACTTTTAGAATGAAACTGGACGCTTCTGAATGGTTAGTGGATAAATTTATGTAGTTGCTGTGGAGTTGATTCAACTCATCGACTAGCTTATGCCGTCATGTTAATCTTTTGTGCAAATCCAGCGTTAAATTGACCCTCGTTTGTGAAGCAGTCCGGCATAAAATGACGGCATTTACTACAACAACTCTTCCTCTTCTCTAAAGCAGCCCAACATGGCCTCACCCCCTTTGTTGCGTGTTCTCGGGGCGGGGTTTATGTAAATTTTAGGGTTTGTGATGTCACCAACCCAGGAAGAAGCTCGTTGTAGTCTCTACCAGCCGTTTGTTGTAGTCCTTAAACAGAGAATTCTGTAAAAGAAAATATCTCCCTTTGCATTGAACTTTGAGCGTCGTAACTTTGCAGATGTTGTTTATGCTCAAACAGCAACATTACACACTAACTAAAGTTAAAAAAGTGAAATCATAATCAACCACCCCTTTAACCAACACTTTTACTGTTAAAAAAAGACATTGTATAAGTAATCCATATGAACCAGCTGTTTAATCCTTATGAAGAGACACAATGGCTTTTCTGTATATGATGAACAGTGTTAAGTTAGGCTTTTATTCACCCATAATCATTGATCAACATGTACATAGAATATAGCACATCAGATATGGTCAGTGGAAGCTCAAGCATACTTGGGGTTTAAAAGACAATTAATACCATTATACCATGGTCTGTCTGAATACTCGATTCTGATTGGCTGGAAGGTTTGCAATAAAACTGTTTAATGCACAGGTAGTTCCACGTCAGATTAATCACCGTTTTCATTAAAGCACACACAAACACGTTAATATGACTTGACTTTTATTTGTTTTAAACCTTATTGGTTCTTGCGGAAGCGTAAACATGCTTGTGTGATGCAAATCTGAGCTTCCGTTTCTTTAAAAATATCTTCATTTGTGTTTCCAAGATGAATGAAAGTCTTTTGAGTTGGGAACAACATGAGGATTTTCATTTTTGGATGAACTGTCCCTTTAAGCAATACAAAGAAAAAAATTGTTGCCAGATGTGTTAAATGACAACTTTAAGAGCATTTTAATGAATATCTGCTGTGTTTCTTTCTATGCTTTTCTCAGATGAGAACTTAAACTTCTGTTGGCATCACGTCACAGCTAGTCTGGTGTGTCAGAATCCTTTGTTAGGAACTCAGCTGACCTTTACTGAGTGCTGTTGTATGTATGGTGAGGCTTGGGGTCTGCAGTGTGCCCTCTGCCCCCGCAGAGATGAAGGTATACACACACACACACACACACACACACACACACACAGAACTGGATTGACAAAGCCTTTTAAATTTAGTTCAGCTTTTGAATTTTGATTTAATTTAACAATAATAATAAATTAAACAGACATCGGAAGAACGTCATCTCTTAGAATGCTCTAAAGTCTTCAAAAATCAAGCCGAAACACATTAAATCAGGCTTATAACCCTTGTGAAAAAGAAGTGTGCTTAATTGTATTGAATGTGCATTTGTAGTGTACTTCAAATATTAAAAGTATATTTTTAAAAATCTGTTATTGCAGATAATATAATATTAATGAAATAAAAAGGCCACTTAAGTGCACTTAAAGAGATACACTGTTTTTTTAACACACTTAAGTACACTTAAAAAAGTGCACTTTGTAATAATGTCAAATTAAAAGTTTTACTTTAAAGTACATTTTAATTATGTTTTAATCTTTTATCATGTTTTAAAGAAGGACACTTATTTTGATGTGTTGACTAACATACTAAAGCACATGTAAAGTACTTGAATATAATTTTAATTGTAGTGGGTTATTTGATATTATATTATAGCTATATATTTAGTATATTTAGTATTTTAAATGTACTAAATTGCAACTTCATCATTACAAATGTGTGATTCTGACTAAACTCTAAGGGCCAGATTTACTAACAGCTTACGCCAGCGCAAACCCTCTTTTGGCGTTAAAAAAAACTACTGTAAGGATTTACTGAAGACATGCAGAGAAGAATTAGTGCTGAAAAGGTGTGGACAGGGTTATTTTTGCGGCTGACATTATTGCATATGCATTTGTAGGAGTTTCCATTTCAGACGCAAAATTTTATGGGAGCGATTTACTAATGTTTGTGCTAGTAAATTTAACTGGTCATTATTTACCGCCCAAAAAAAGCATGTCTTTAACCAGACGCTAATAGGCGTTTGTCATTATGCAAATGATCCGACTGCGTCTGTGTTCTTTCATTCGCGTCTTCGTTAGATCACGCGCAGAACTTTTCACTCCCATCTGCGCTTTTTTGGAATTGCGCTCTCACGATAATTCGCCCTGTTTAGTAAATCTGGCCCTAATTCTGAATTTTGTCCAACCCTGATAACACACATCCAGTTTGACTCAGTCATGTGTCTTTTTGACTCCTGATTAGAGGCCTATGAGGCTCTGTGTAATGAGCTGGGTCCTCCGCCTTACTCTCCTCGTTATTATGAGCGCTTCAGCCCGGGGGCTCTACCTGGGAGAGAAGGATACCTCCCACCTTACGGCCCCCCTGTGTACCCCGAATCCCAGCCGGGACGTCCAGACTACATGCCAACTGATTATGATGACTACAGCCCTGTAGGAGCAGGTGGAAGGAGGTCCGGCCTGAGAGGAAGACCGCCCAGTTCATACGGACTCCCAGACGCCCCCTACAGGCAGCCAGCCACAGGGTGAGGGCCATTTGAACAATATACTACAAATAACCTTCCCTTGTGAAAAGTGAGGTTAATTGTTCTTAATGTGTTAGCATGCAATTAAGTGTCTGGAAACATTACATTAAGTTCACACTTAAGTATATTCTTCTTTTTAAAAGTATACTAAAGTGTACTTCTTTTTCACAATTGTGTGTAATTCTACTCAACTTATTTCCAGTGGAAGTCGTTACTATGAGGAGGACGATTATGAAACGGCTCCCGGCCCTCCCTTCGGTATCCCAGATCCTCGCGGTGAGCGGACGTTTGATGCACGACCCCTGCCGCCCCGTCCAGACGGGCTTCCGCTGAGTTTGGCCCCCCTTCCGGAAAACTCCCCGTACAGCGAGGGTGAGGAGGGGGAGTCATGGAGAGCCCCGCCCCCATTCCCAATGTTTCCTGACAGACGGGAAGGACCACGAAGAGTCTATGAGCGTGAGTTTGAAATATTAAGTGTAGTGATTGAAACGACGCCACCCTGCTGAACAAAACATTTAGTTGATTTTAGTAGGGCTTTTGGCCACTTAGACCAACTTAATCCTTGAAAAAGAAGCACACTTTAGAGTACTTTGAAAAAAGAAAAAAAGAGCACTTATTACAGAAATGATATACTTTACATTCAGTTCACACTTAAGTGTGAACTGAATGTAATGTTTTCTGACACTTAATTACATCTTATTTACAATTGAAAATGTGTATTTTTAAATGTATATAGCTGAAGTTGTTTCACTTAAGTAGGACTTAAGTACATATTTATATATAATTTAATAATCACTTCAATTGACTGTGAAATATGGTTAAAGTGTACTGCTGAATGTACTGACAAGCATTCATGGTAAACTACAACATACATTAATGTCATTTCTATTGAACCGTGTATGTCATGTATTTAAATACATTTTTAATTAATGATAAAGTTGCAATTCAGCACATTTTAAAATATATTAACTTTAAATCTAATATCAAATAACACACACTACAGTTAAAATTATAATCAAGTACTTTACATTAGGGATGCACAATATATTGGCCACCATATCGGTATCGGCCGATATACATGTATGTTAATTTTTAATGTTATCGTTATCGTCCAATAAGAAAATTTGGCCGATATATATTCAAGCTGATAAATAATGGATTACTTCCTTCAGCTGAGACACATCAGATGCGCACTGTCCTCCATGATGGTTTCGAATTGCTTGAAATATGATTGAAATCACTTCAAAAAGGAAAATACAGTTAAGTACAACATGTGCAAGTCTGTCATATATGAGAACATGGCTTAGGACATGGCTTTTAATGGTGAAACTTTTGTTTTTGTAATCAGGCTCTCAAAAATTATAAAAAAAAAAATTGGATTTAGATTTATCGGCCAATATATCGGTTATTGGCTTTCAAATATAAAGAATTATCAGTTATCGATATCGGCCAAAATGTTCATATCGGTTCATCCCTACTTTACATGTGCTTTAGTATGTTAGTCAACACATTAAAATAAGTGTACTTCTTTAAAACATGACAAACTTTTTAAAGAAATTTTTTATTATCTGCAAGTACAGTTTTTTAAAAAATGTACTTTTAAGGTTTGAAGTACACTACAAGTGCACAATCAGTATAATTAAGCACAAGAAACATCTTGTACATCGCAGTATATGAGCAAACCTCTTGTGTGTGTTTTAGGGAGATACGAATCATACGGGAGTCTGAGTTCAGAGGAGTGTGGCATTGTCCATGGTTGTGAAAATGGCCGCTGTATCCGCGTTGAGGAAGGTTACACCTGTGACTGTTACGACGGCTATCAGCTCGACATCACTACCATGACGTGCATAGGTATCGCTCCCCTTTTTATTTATGTTTTATTACTATACTACTTTTTTACTATGTTTTATGCTATTTTATTCTCCCACACCACTAGGGGAAGCAATTAACGATGCAGCTGTGTGTTTGTTTGACTGTAGATGTGGATGAGTGTGAAGAAGAAGACACACTCGACTGCATTAACGCTCGCTGTGTGAACACGGAGGGCTCGTACAGGTGCGTGTGTCTCAGGGGTTTCATCATGTCCCGAAGACCCAACCACTGCATCCATGCTTGATCAAAGTGTAAAAGCTGGACTCCAACAATTTAGAGACTTAGAGACTTTTTCCGCCACATTGCTGTAAATTGTTTATTTTATGACTTTATTTACATACTTGTGTGCCTATCCAAAAGTCTAATGCTGAAGCTTTACACACCACACACACGACTAAATAATGTTGTACTAAAAAGAAAAACGATATGTTAAATGTACATGATCTTCTTCATTGTTTGGACTCAGAACGCAGGCCAGATGAGCTTGAATGTCTGTCATAAAGATCCACGAAATCACATAAACTAGTGCTTTTTTAACTCAGAGTTCATATTTATATATCCATACCAATGAAGGCAACTCCATGTATACTATATATAAATATATTTACATGAATTATTTTTTGTCATATAACTGTCCGAGAATCTCACCATGTTATTATTTGATACTGTAAAATCTCTTTTTCTGTTTTCTTTCGTCTGTCACGTAACAAAATGCACTGTATCTGTGGGGGAAATGCAGTTCTGTGAGTTTTTACACAACTGCTATTGTACAGTTTTAAGACATCTCAGATGTTTGTTACATATTTTTATGTGTACGTTTTTGATGTCTTCTCTGACGAAGCTGTTTGAAAATATATTTGCACACATTCCTATTTTTCGTGAAGTGTTTCTTTGTTGCTAAGCTTCCTGAAAACTAATCAGGCTTGTACTTAGAGGATAATTTGATTTTGAGGAGCTATTAAGCTTTTTTTCCCCATGTTCATCTTTCTTTAGTGTGTAATATTTTTGTTTGAGCATGAAAAAGCTCTGCAAAGTCCCTCCAGCGGGAGTTATTCTCTATCATAGTGCGCACTGTTTCTGAACTCCCTGAAACGGCTTGAGTTTTCTTCCGGTAACGAACACGTCACAATATTCCTCATTTAAAGGGGTCCTTGATTATGATTTCTTTTTTTAACTTTAATGTGTAATGTTGCTGTTTGAGCACAAACAACATCTGCAAAGTTACGACGCTCAAAGTTCAATGCAAAGAGAGATATTTTCTTTTACAGAAATCGCTTTTTATACACAACAAAGGGGGTGAGGCCATGTTGGGCTGCTTTAGAGAAGAGGAAGAGTTGTTGTAGTAGAGTGTTGTTGTCATGCTGTCATTTTACACCGGACTGCTTCACAAACGAGGGTCAATTCAACGCTGGATTTGCACAAAAGATTAACATGACGACACATGCTAGTCGATGAGTTGAATCAACTCCACAGCAACTACATAAATTTATCCACTAACCATTCAGAAACGTCCAGTTTCATTCTAAAAGTTGTAACTTCTTCCTGAGTCTCTCCATCAGTGTCGACTCCGGTTTGAACAATGTAAGGCTGAACACCGTTACTGACAATCCTCATTTGGGCTGCGTGAGATTCTCCAGCTTTGTCGTTGTTGAGCAACCGAATCGTGAGCTGTTAAAGCTCCGCCCTCTTCTGGAAAGGGGGCCGGGAGCAGCAGCTCATTTGAATCAAAAACGGCGTGTTTTTGCTCACACCCAAATAGGGGCAAATTTGACAAGCTATAATAAATGATCTGTGGGGTATTTTGAGCTGAAACTTCACAGACAAATTCTGGGGACACCAGAGACTTATATCACATCTTGTGAAAAGGGGCATTATAGGTCCCCTTTAAATAATTCCCACATAAGGCATATGCAAAATAAAGGGGCGGGGCCTGGTTGAGTTAGTTAGTAGTGTGTTGAAACTGGTGGTTATGGTAAGGGGCGGGACATTTCCCAAACACCAATCACAACACACTGCTCCAGCCGACCAATCAGAGCACATTGTGCTTTTCAGAAGGAGGGGCTTCATAGAGACAGGAACTAAACAGAGCGTTACTGACAGACTGGGAAGAGAGGAGCTGCAACAATGTGTTTTTTGAACATTCAATCGTTACTTACTTTACATTTACTTATAATATGGCCTAATTAATTTCCAGCTGGAGGAAGATTATTTTTCCTCGTCCAAGATTGGGCCCTAAATGTGGCTGACATAATTGAAATCCCATTGTTGTCATTCTTAGGCAGTTTCTCTCTGCCTCACGTGCTTTGTTTGAGAAGGTTTGTAACCAGCTTATCTCTGCGTGGTCCTAATGTGCCTAGTGTTTATATGAATCCAGCTCATAAGTCCTTTTATAGGCCAATCCGCCCACATCACACAGCCAAGCCGATTAAAAGGGTTCACTTCGCTCCTAATGTACTTCGGTGGATTGCACTGACCAGCGGAATATCAGCTTTCACTCCACTGTGGCTCATGTTACCCGCCAACAATGTAGTGGAGGATTTCAGTTTTCCCCGTAAACTTCCTCTGATCCTCCTTTGTTGATAGTACTCCACTGTGTTCACTTTAAACACGGCCTGAACTGGACTGGCATGAGTGCAAATTACTCACTCACACACAAACACAGAGATGCCAAATCTGAATTGGCTGCCGAATGTTTATGGTGGAGTTTTAGGTCAAAGTTCTTGGATTCAGTTAAGTTTCCACTTACGTCACCAAGTAGTGACACAATCATCGTTTTACAAACTGTGGTTACTGCTATGGATAAATCTTATACGGGAGAATATTAGTGATTTACCACTGCGGTTGTGCTGGTGTGTGGATGAAATATCTGGGTCAAGTTTCACCTCAAAATTAAAAGTTTATATATATATATATATATATATATATATAAAGTACAGTGTATATATATAAGTATATATATATATATATATATATATAAAGTACAGTATATATATATATATATATATATACAGTAATGATCCTGTACAGACACATTTTTTTTTTAATTTACATTAAAAAAATCATGCTACCATAAAAATACCATTACTATTAAAAATATACTACCATGACGCAACTGTACTTTAAAATGTAAATAATGTCACTTTTTTCATATTTTCCTGGAAAAAATAACAAAATTATGAAACAGCACAGGAAAAAATAATAAAATTAATAATAAATATATAGGCATATTTTTAAAAAAGTAATAAAAACTACAAAATTAAATAACATTTTTAAAAAAGCTTAACAATATGAAGTGTTTCTTGAGCAGCGAATCAACATATTATAATGATTTCTGAAGGATCGTGTGACGCTGAAGACTGGAGAAATGATGCTGAAAATTCAGCTTTGATCACAGGAATAAATTACATTTTAGAAAGTAAAGTTTACTGGGACAAACTTTTATGTTGGTTAGACAAAATGTGTGTCCCAATTCACGTACTTGCGCACTGTTCTATAACGTTTTGTAGTATAAATAGTGTGAGTAGTGTTCACAGTTAAAATTTCAAAAAGAAAAAGTGCACTTTAAATACCAGCACTTAATTAACCGAAAAAATGGAATGAGTCTGATGCTGGATGACAAAATAACCTTATAAAATTCATACACAACACAGATGAGTACACAGTGCATAAGTGCATAGTGTATAAGTGCATAGTGCCTAATTTGGAACACAACTAAAGCCTTGTCTGAAAGTTGTATAAGCTTCCTAGCATGTTTTATCATGTTGCTAGCATGTCTTAGCAAGTTCTAGCACATTTTAGCTCATTGTTAGCACTTTTCATTTCGTTATAAGCATGGTTTTGCTAACATGTTTATAGAATGTTTTTTTCTAGCATATTATTAGCATGTTTTAACACTTTTCATTTTCCTAGCATGTTTTAGCACTTTGCTAGCATTATCCTAGCATTTTTAACATGTTCCTGGCATGTTTAGTACATTGCTAAAATGACCCTAGTATGTTGTGGCATTTTGTTAGCAAGCTTTATCATGTTGCTAGCATGTCTTACCATGTTCTAGCATGTTTTAGTTCATTGTTAGCACTCTTTATTTCGTTGTTAGCATGATTTTGCTAGCATGTTTCTAGAATGTTTTTCTAACATGTTGCTAGAATGTTTTAACACATTACCATTGATTTACATTTTGTTAGCATGATCCTAGCACGTTTTAGAACTTTGCCTGCATTATCCTAGCATTTTTAGCATTTTCCTGACATGTTTACTACATTGCTAAAATGATCCTAGTATGTTGTGGCATTTTGTTAGTAAGTTTTATCATGTTGCTAGCATGTCTTACCATGTTCTAGCATGTTTTAGCACATTGTTAGCACTTTTTATTTCATTATTAGCATGATTTTGCTAGCATGTTTCTAGAATGTTTTTTCTAGCATGTTGCTAGCATGTTTTAACACAATACCATTATTTTACATTTTGTTAACATGTTACTAGCATGTTTTAACACGTTAACATTGTTTTACATTTTGCTAGTATGATCCTAGCATGTTTTAGCACTTTGTTAGCATTATCCTAACATTTTTAGCATGTTTCTAGCATGTTTAACACATTGTTAAAATGATCATAGTATGTTGTGGAATTTTGCTAGCATGTCTTACCATGTTTTAACATGTTTTAGCTCATTGTTTTCATTTTTATGTCATTGTTAGAAGGATTTCTAGAATGTTTTTTTTTTTTTTTTGTCTAGCATGTTGCTACCATGTTTTAACATAACATTTACATTTTGTTAACATGATCTTAGCATGTTTTAGCACTTTGCTAGCATTATCCTAGCATTTTTAGCATGTTCCTAGCATGTTTAACACATTGCTAAAATTATCCTAGTATGTTGTGACATTTTGCTAACATGTTTTGACACATTGCTATCATGTTATGTTGATTGCATTATCCTAGCCTGTTTTAGCACGTTGCTAACATGTTTTAACACATTGCTGACATGAATTAGCATGTTGCTAGCATGTTTCTACTATTACTATATATTCTACATTGCTAACATATTGTTAGCATGTTTTAACATGTTGTTAACATGTTTAGCACGTTCTCTCGCTTTGTTAAATTGGGCGCACAATTTACTAATTTGTTCCCTCGATTTATAAATCGTGTGCACGATATACTAGTTCTTTCCCTTGAGGGAACAAATTTGTAAATTGTGTGCACAATTTAGCAAATCGAGGGAAGGAATTAGTAAATCGTGCGCCCAATTTAGCAAATCGAGGGAATAAATTAGTAAACCATGCGCACGATTTATAAATCGAGGGAACAAATTAGTAAATCGTGCGCCCAATTTAGCAAATCGAGGGAACAAATTAGTAAATTGTGCGCACGATTTATAAATCGAGGGAACAAATTAGTAAATCGTGCGCCGATTTAGCAAATCGAGGGAATGAATTAGTAAATCGTGCGCACGATTTATAAATCGAGGGAACAAATTAGTAAATCATGTGCACGATTTAGCCTACTATTTTTTTCCTGCATGTCATGTGTGGGGCTCCGTAGTATTGTATTAATATGATATATATTGTATATTTTATTGTTATAATAATTTCTTGTTTTATAATACAATTTCTTGTATTGATTTCCGGGTGAAATGTGGCTCTACCATTTCTGGACAGTTTCCGTGTTTATTGATTTTTAGTATGCGAGTGTGGCACTTGTTAGAGAGCGTTTGAAGTGTGTGTTCCTGCTAGTGTTAGTGATGGTGAGAGTCAGCGGTCTGTCAGATTACCTCTCTCACCATGACACTGCAGGAGAAGAACACACTGGCACAGCCTGATCTCACACACTGCCCTGGTTCATCAACACTGGCACGCGATGCATGCGGGCGTCTGGAAACAGAAAGAGCGCGAGCGCTGAAGTACCGTGTCATTGATTCAGTGCATGTGCATGATGTGCAGCGTCGCTATGGAAAGCGATAATGGCGTGTGTGTGAACACTCACACTAGATGTTCTCCAAAACAAATTGTCTCAAATTGTTGCTGAGGAGGCCTTTCCTGGATTAAGGCCTATGGGGAACGAGACAGGTGTTACTCGCCGGCCTAGACGGTAATCCTCTCACCTGCCTGAGATGGATACCAGGCTTTCGCTGGGTCAGAAATGGGTCAGTGTTCTGTAACACTGCAAACAGGGTCATCACCTCACGCTCGAAATAGGGTCAACATCTCACAGCTGAGTGCGTGAGTTGAATGCCCCATATTTCTAGGAAGTGCTCTAATCCTCCTCAGCAAACAAATATGAGTTATGTAAAGTATAAAGATCATGGTCCTAGATATTTTTGTGGAAAGGACAAAAAAAGCTGTAATCATTATGTAATGGAAAATGTGCAGCTGGTAAGGTCTTGTTTTTGTTGTTTATTCTGCGATAATGAGCATCTGACTGTACATTATCTCATTTCATGCTACTTGATAATAAATGCACATACATGAAAGTGAAATATTGACTGCAGACATACAGAATAAGAGCTAAACAGTGTTATTTTAGAATAATTGAGATAGGCTGTTATAGTTTTTATTAATATTTTGAATTCGTTTTATTTATAAATTTCCTGTTTTCATTTTAATTTTAGTGAAAGTTTTAATATTTTTTTCTATTTTTTAAATTTGTCTATATAGTTTTTATTCATTTTATCTCAGTTTTAGTTATTTTAGTCCATAAATTTAAACTAAATTAAACTGAGATTGTTTCCTTGGCAACTAGTACATACATAAAAAGTTTTAGTTACACTTTATTTTAAAGTGTTCTTGTTACAGTGTAATTATACATTTAAGTACTGAGTAATATTAATTCACTTTATGTACTTGCTATAGGGTTAGGGTTAAGGTTGGGTTTAGGGTTAGTTGCATGTAATTATGCATAATATATGGTTATTTACTATAGTAACTACATGCAACATGTGTAACCGACACCGTAAAATAAGATGTTACCAAAGTTTTTTGTATTTTATTTTGATTAAAGTTTTCATTTTCATTAACTATAATAACTATCCCAGATGAGTGGTCAGTTATACAGTACATTGTTGCCCTGGACAGTGGCACATTGCTAACATGTATTAGCATGTTGCTAACATGTTTCTACCATGTTTTAACATTGCTAGCATGTTTAAGCATGTTGTTAACATTATCGTCGCATGTTTTAGCACGCTGCTAATGTGTTTTAACATTGTTAGCATGAATTAGCATGTTGTAACACATTGCTAACATGCATTAGCATGTTGCTAACGCATTTCTAACATGTTTTAACATTGTTAACATGTTTAATCATGTTGCTAACATTATCATAGCCTGTTTTAGCACATTGCTAACATGTTTTGACACATTGCAAACATGTTTTAACATATTGCTAACATGAATTAGCATGTTGTTATCATGATATAACACATTGCTAGTATGAATTAGCATGTTGCTAGCACATTTCTAGCATGTTTTAACACATTGCGAGCATGAATTAGCATTTTGCTAGAATGTTTCTTCAGCAGGACCGGTATCTGCTCCTTTGTGCAAGGAGGAACAGGATGAGCACTGCCAGAGCCCTACAAAATGACCTCCAGCAGGCCACTGGTGTGAATATCTCTGACCAAACAATCAGAAACGGACTTCATGAGGGTGCCCTGAGGGCCCGACGTCCTCTAGTGGGCCCTGTGCTCACTGCCCGGAACCGTGGAGCTCGATTGGCATTTGCCATTGAACACCAGAATTGGCAGGTCCGCCACTGGCACCCTGTGCTTTTCACAGATGAGAGCAGGTTCACACTGAGCACATGTGACAGATGTGAAAGGGTCTGGAGAAGCCGTGGAGAACGTTATGCTGCCTGTAACATCATTCAGCATGACCAGTTTGGTGGTGGGTCAGTGATGGTCTGGGGAGGCATATCCATGGAAGGACCTCTACAGGCTAGACAATGGCACCCTGACTGCCATTAGGTATCGGGATGAAATCCTTGGACCCATTGTCAGACCCTACGCTGGTGCAGTGGGTCCTGGGTTCCTCCTGGTGCCCGGCCTCATGTGGCGAGAGTATGCAGGCAGTTCCTGGAGGATGAAGGAATTGATACCATTGAATGGCCTCCACGCTCACCTGACCTAACTCCAATAGAACACCTCTGGGACGTTATGTTTCAGTCCATCCGACGCCGCCAGGTTGCACCTCAGACTGTCCAGGAGCTCAGCGATGCCCTGGTCCAGATCTGGGAGGAAATACCCCAGGACACCATCCGTCGTCTCATTAGGAGCGTTCCCCGACGTTGTCAAGCACGTGGGGGCATTACAAACTACTGAGTACCATTTTGAGTTGCTGCAATGAAATTTCAGCAAAATGGACTAGCCTGCTGCATCATTTTTTCACTGTGATTTTTGGGGTGTCTTTGAATTCAGTCCTCTGTAGGTTGATAATTTTCATTTCCATCAAACGATGTGGCATCCTTTCGTTCCTAACACATTACCCAGTCCATATCAGTATAGATATCCAGCATGATATTTTTCCCCATTGAGATCTGATGTGTTTTCAAAGTGTTATTTTGTTTATTAAAAGTTTACTTTTTCCATTTAATCCAATAAATAAACAGTTTTTAGGATCATTAATCAAACTGGTGACATTGATCATGTGACTCTGCACAGACCGTCAGATCGTCAGCTTGTGCACAAACATGTGAAGTTCAGTCTTTCAAGTTTTCTTTGAAACTGTACTGATGATATCAACTGTATATAATGACACTCCTAGAAAATGTACATCTCTTAATAATGTATAATAATAATAATAGATAATAATAAAGTACTGCATGTAATAATGTCAGTATTGCATCACAGTGAGACGGAGGATGACAGCGACTCTCACAGTAGGTCACTGGAGGACAGCGTGTGCAGCTGAACACTGGAGCTCAGCAGTTTTACAGCATCATGCCTGCCATCACCAGATCTGTAATCGGCACAAATCCTGACCTACTGACTGAACGTCCCTCAGCCGCGCGCGCTTTCTGCACTAAAACGTGCATATCTGTAGACAGAGTCACATGTGTTCGTTTGGACTTACCAACAGACTGATGTTCAGCTTTGACAAGAATGCAACAGCCCAAACAGTACAATTATCTGGGAACTCTTTACAATAAGGTTTCATTTGTTAAAATGAGTTAATGACATTAGTTAACATGAACTAACGATGCACAATATAAATGTTAATTTTGATATTTAATAATAAATATTCAAAAAGTCAACGTGTTATTTTAGTTTTATTATTGTTATTAATATTTTAAATTAGCTTTTATTTTTATTTTTCAAGTTACTTTTAGTTTATTTTTTAGTAATTTCATTATGTGCTTTTGTCATTTTATTATTATTATTTTTTTAAATATTGTTTTTTGTTTTTGTTTTTTATTTCCATTTTAGGTAGATTTTATTTATTTCCAGTTAATAATTTTAGTACTTCAACTTAAACTTATTTCAAGCAACATTTCTCAGTTTTTCAACTGATATTTATATTTTATTTCAGCTTTAATCATGTTTTTAATATTAGTCAACAGTAGCAGTGTTACTTTAGTTTTATTATTGGTTTATTTTATTTTTATATTTTTATTTTTCATGTTAATTTTATATATTATATTTATTTTATTTTTTTAGTCATTTCATTATGTGCTTTTTATTATTATTATTATTATTATTTATTTTTTTTATTATTATTATTATTTTTTTTTTCCATTTTAAGTTTTTAGTTTTTATTTATTTCCAGTTAATAATTTTAGTGCTTCAACTTAAACTTATTTCAGGCAACATTTCTCAGTTTTTCAACTGATATTTATATTTTATTTCAGCTTTAATCATGTTTTTAATATTAGTCAACATTAGCAGTGTTACTTTAGTTTTATTATTGGTTTATTTTATTTTTATATTTTTATTTTTCATGTTAATTTTATATATTATATTTATTTATTTTTTTTTTTTTTTCAGTCATTTAGTTATGTGCTTTTTTATTTTATTATTATTTTTTATTTATTTATTTATTTATTATTTCCATTTTAAGTTTTTAGTTTTTATTTATTTCCAGTTAATAATTTTAGTGCTTCAACTTAAACGTATTTCAGGAAACATTTCTAAGTTTTTCAACTAATATTTATTTTATTTCATTTTATTTCAGCTTTAATCATGTTTTTAATAGTTTTAATTAACAATAACAACTGTTAATTATTGGTTTATTTTATTTTATTTTTATATTTTTATTTTTCATGTTAATTTTATATATTATATTTATTTATTTATTTATTTTTTCAGTCATTTAGTTATGTGCTTTTTTATTTTATTATTATTTTTTATTTTTTATGTTTTAGTTTTTATTTATTTCCAGTAAATAATTTTAGTGCTTCAACTTAAACATATTTCAGGCAACATTTCTAAGTTTTTCAACTGATATTTTTATTTTATTTTAATTTATTTCAGCTTTAGCCATGTTTTTAATAGTTTGAGTTAATGATAACAACCCTGAACATTAATTGCACTGTGAACAATTGTATTTTTATTAACTAACATTAAAAAACATTGTTGATTTGCTTATTGTTAGTTCACGTGAGCTAATGCATTAACTAATATTAACAAGCGGGACCTTGTTGTGAAGCGTAAACCAGATCTCTCTTCCTCAAAACCATCTTTACCATGTAAAAGAGTTCAACTAAAAGGTTTTACTGTAGTAGCTGAATTAACTCTCTTTACACTGATGTGGACTGAAAACCAATCAATGAATCAAGTGTCATCTGATTGGACCAAACCCCTCAGAGATCCTGTAATTCCAGTCCAGAGAGCTCAAATTGGCGGCTGTTTTGAGCATCAACAGTGGAAACAAGGAAATGAAGCAGACTTGATGTTGCGGGAGTGGTTTGTTGGTGTTCGCAGCCAACTGCAGATAAGGAATGTCTTTATATTTATTTACATACAACACTGTGTAAAAGAGTATCTGAAAACTTCAGTAAAAATGATGAAAATGTGCAATCACTGCTGTCATGATTGTATCTAAATAACTCTCCAAGCCCAGTAGAAAGCCTTCTGTAAATATGTTGTTTTACAAAACAACTGGCCTTGATCAAGTGATTTGCAGTCGGCCTGCTTGTATTGTCGTTTTTGAGGATTTGACCTGTCAGTTATGAGAACCCATCAATAGGGTTTTAATCAGCATGCATCTGGATTAGACAGCTTGACCCCGCCCAGACAGAGCATCACTTAAATAAACCTGACGCTCCGGAGGTCCTGCTCAGTCTGCAGCGCTTCCCTCCCTCCGCCTTCATCCCGTTCATCTCTTGCTCACAGACCTTTCAAAAGCAGAATCCCTGGGGAAAAACAGTTATGGAGTTTTGCCTGAGTGAGAACTTCCAGTTTCTAAACCAGCACAAGTAAGTATAGGACTATTATTGTTCAAAACGTGAAAAGTCTTTTGTTTTATACCAGCTAAACTGTAGAAAATGTTTCATTATTATCTTTGTTTACATGCAATGACTTCACAGTAACTGGTAGTCACAATTATGCTTATAACTGTCACCATAAATGGTTTGAATTTTAATAATTTTCATAGTAACTAAGTTGAGAGTGTTTTAAAGTTGTTGTACCTTTGGCAACTCTTTGATTTAACTTTAAAATGCCAGTAATTAAGATTCATTTTACTGTTTTAATGGGCTGAAATGTTTGTGGTGTGTGATATATGGTGTGACAGAACATTGCATGTCATTACAAATATGTAAATAATGCTTTATTTGTCATTAGGTATCATAAATGTGCAGTACAATCACTATGAAAAATATTTCCTGTGAAATGTATCTTAACTGTATACTGGCATGATAATGTTTGTGAGCTGTGCAATAATTCATTTCTAATGATTTTGTACTGGCTAGAATTTGTGCTTTATGCATGTTTTTGCATAATTTAGTTTTGCTGTAATACTTTCATAGACATTCATAAATATATTTTTGCTTAACAGGTCAGTAGTTCATGCAGTCTATATATATATATATATATCATAGCCTAATTCATAGTCATTCATAAATATATTTTGATTAACATGTCTGTAGTTCATGCAGTCTGCATTCATATCAGAATGGCTCATTTAAGAAGTGTGTCATGATAATTAATGACAAATAAAAGATTTTATACCTCTTTAGCCTCTTAGTTCAGTATAAATGTAGTTACAAACTAACACTAAACTCACTCCATCTTTATCAGCCTTTTGGATCCGTCCACCTCTGATGACCCACCGTCCCCGACAGATGCGCCGGTCAAAGCCGACCCGCTGAGCCCCTCGTTCGGCCTGGACAGCAGCGCGACCCCGTTCAGCCCCGGCAGCACGTCGGACAGCAGCGGGTACAGCGTGTTCTCCCGGAACCCGTCTCTGAACCCGGACTCCCCCGTCAGCTCCAGCTCTATCTCGAGCAGCAGCGCTCCGGCTCTCTACCACCCCGTCGGTCACACAGAGTCCCTCCTCAGCTGCGACTACATCCCCTCGCTGAACCCCGGGCCCAAGCGCCTGTGTCTGGTGTGCGGGGACTTCGCGTCCGGCTACCACTACGGCGTGGCGTCCTGTGAGGCGTGCAAGGCCTTCTTCAAAAGAACCATTCAAGGTGAGGACTGCCTCCTCAAAACATTATTATTATATCCATAAGACTTATAATGTTGATTAATGACTTCATAATGAAAATGAGTGTGAGAGAGGGGCTTATGGTGCATTTCAAAGCAGCAGCGCTGTTAATGAATGTAATGATCAATATCACACGAGCTAACTATCTGTCTGACATTGATTTGTGTGTGAAGACCCAGTGTGCTGTTTTAATCAAAGCACCTCAGAAGCCTTCGTCAATACATTTGACATGGTTTTGGTTATTTAGGATGGGATTTAAAGTTAAAATGAGTGTTTTAAATTATTATTATTTGATGAGGAAATGTTGTCAATGATTAATAATTAGCAACTGGAATTTTTATTAAATATTTAAAAAGTTTCTATTGTAAGAAAATACATTTTTATAACTATAATAATGGCAAGGATAATATAAAATTAGTTGCATATGGGCGCATATTGAATATAATCTGGCTTTGATATGTTACATATGATTAGGTTTCTGACAGATGGAGCATTTTTATTGGCTTTGGCCTTGGGCAGACAGAGCACAAGTGTAAGCAGTGTGTGTTAACATATCAATATATTGATAAAGTGTTCAATCACATAATGGAGGCTCTAATCACACAGAGTCTTGTCCAGCGACATGTTTTACAGAAATCTATTGATCATAGTTAACTGTGGAAGTGTGGAAAAAATGCAGGATTTGCTTCTCCGGGCATTAATGGGTGTTGAACAGTCGTCAATACGCTCGCCTCTGGGAAAGCACAAACTTTCTACCTCTTTCCATGATTATTAAATTAAGAGGCAGTGCAAATCAATAATTGAACTCTGTCTGGACTCCTATGGATTTCTGTGTGAAAGCTCAGCGTGTGAAGCGTGGAACAAATGGACTTTATGTTTGATTACACAAGTATGGTAAATATATATGACTCAGTGCTAGTACTGAGAAAGGAGGAAGATTTCTGCTTTTTCTGGCTCTTTGAACAGGGTAAAAATAAATAAAGTAAAATAACTTTTTGCAGCACTGTGCACAATGTAAATAGAGTTTGATATGTTGGTGTTTCAGGAAACATTGAGTACAGTTGTCCTGTGGTGAATGACTGTGAGATCACAAAGAGACGGAGGAAGTCATGCCAAGCCTGCCGTTTCCAGAAGTGCCTGCGTGCCGGCATGATGAGAGAGGGTGAGTTCTGTCAAACCTGAGATCACTGGATACAGAGTCTTATAGGTTTTCTAAAAACTGAAACAAACATATACTGTATATATATATATATATATATATATGTAACAGGGCTTGACATTAACTTTTTCCAAAGTTATTAGCCACTCAGCATTTTCACAGGCCACAATTTTGACATCTATACCATGGGGAAAAACTGCCATTTAGCTATTTTTAATATTATCTCATAATTTGGCAGCAGGTATATTAGGCTGCTGTCACTTTAAGACCTGACGCACGGATCCATTATACTGTTACACGTGCGTTTTCTTTCTCAACTGTTTACGTTCACTTAAAACATAACTGACTGTGTTTACGTGAATACTCGCCAAGACCGGCATTTTGACATTATTTTGTGTGTATTTGACTGTTTAAGAGCAATAAGCTGCAAAAATGACTCAATTTAGTACTGAGAGGTGGCTTTATGTGTGTAAAATTATGCGCAATCCCACGCCGAAAGATATTTCAGTATCGATATCTATTGAAAAATCAATTTTTTTTACACTACATTGCACTTAGTTTTTTATTTCAGATGCCTTTTTAAAAGACTACAATTGAAAAATGTAAATATTATATATAAAATTCAACCCATTAAAGTGGCTAGTAGGAGTGACTGCATTACACGCCACTTCTGAAATCCACCGGCGGGTGTTTATGTAATAAGTTTTCTTTGTTTTGCATGTTTCAAAATCCTAAAACATTGTTTTTTTCCCCTAGATTTAAATTAGATTTTCACTCTCAGATTTTCAATAGCTATGTTTCCATCCACCTATTTATATGCATATATTTTGGGATATCGCATAAAATAATGCTGGATACATAAATTATAAAAATGCACATAAAAAAAAAAATGCAGGTGCTCAACTGAGGCAGATACATTTTTATGTATATATATATATATACATTTTTATAAGAAAATGTGGATAAACTACGATGGAAACACATTTACTGGATCCCTCAATGCGCAACAAAAAACCTCTGGATGTGATTGGATAACTGGACTAACCAGCGGACCAATCGCATCACAGCATCTCAAATGTTGTTTTGGTGCTTCTATAACGCCTGAGCCAAAGACATCGGAATAATTTGGTTTGATTTCCTCTCAGAAACGTCTCACATGATTGCGTTCCCAAACACCAGCATCCAAACGCAAGAGAACATGACAGCATTTATTGTGTTTATTGTGTTTTCGAACTCATTTATGATGGAGGAGAAAAGAGCCACAGTTTCTTCCCCGATTGCAGCATATTTAATTTTTATTACAGATATTTTGCACCAATTTCACAGGAAGTGACGATTCTGTTCTCTTGAACATATGAGAGGGAAATGTTGCTTTATTCGCAAATGTTTTATGCGATATTACAATTTTACGCATAAGTTAAATTTGCCACTTTGGAGGGAAACATAGCTAATGTTTGGACACAGTGTATGTCTTTTTTTTTTTTTTTTTTAGTAAAGGTGTCTTGACAAGCAGTTGAACTATTTATTTAGCTTAAATGAACATGTTAATCTCCATGTACCTGCTCAGGTGTGCGCATGGACCGCGTGAGAGGAGGTCGACAGAAGTACAAGCGCAGAGTGGATTCAGCACTTTCTCTCTTCACCAAAACACCTTACGCACATCCAAGCAAACCAATCAGTGAGTCTCACCACATACGGATTAACATTTCATTAAAACAGCCTTTGCTAACCGTTTAATATTAACAAAAATACTGAAGGACCGAAGCACAACTCTGAGTATTAGAAACTGTCGTCAGTGGATTATGTATGGTTGAGGATTTAACCTGATTAAGGGTTTAACTTCATCAATAAAGCATCATCTTTTCCTTTCCAGGAAACAAAGTGATCTCTCAGCTGCTCGTGTCTGAACCGGCTCCTCTGAGAGCTGCTCCTGACCCCTCGACCCCTGACAGTGACCTTAAAACGCTGCTGACCTTATGTGACCTTTTAAACAGGGAGCTCCTGGTTATGATTGGCTGGGCAAAACACATTCCAGGTACACAGGCGGTGCTGTTTTGATGTTTTTGTGCTCGATACACTATTTGTTTAAAAACGAAGCATTGCAGTATTCTGTTTTTGTTGTTTCAGGTTTCACTGGCCTCTCTTTGGTGGATCAGATGGCTTTGCTCCAGAGCGGCTGGATGGAGACGCTGGTGCTGAACGTGGTGTGGAGATCTCAGGGCTCGGCCGACGAGCTGCAGTTTGCGGAGAACCTGCGTCTGAACGAGAGCCAGAGCAGAGCCGCGGGACTGCATGATCTCTACACGGCCCTCAGACATCTCATCTCCAAATACCAACAGATGGGCCTGAACCAGGAGGAGATGCTCACGCTCAAAGCCATGTCTCTGGCGAACTCAGGTATATATACAGTATTTGACCCTCTTACACTACCAGTAATTCATCCACTTCAACAGCTGGTCTGAATGTCAAGGGTAGAATTGGCTTAAGCTTAATAATCAGTAAAAATAAATAAAAATTATGTTATATTATAGTATATATTAAATATATATTCATATTATATTATATTGTTATACGAAACTAAATAATGATTATAATGTATATTGTGTATATATATATATACATATATTAATATAAATTCATTATTATAATATTTTACAAAGCTAATTATATATAATGAATAATAAAATAAATTGATAGAAAAACAAAAATATGAATTATATTATTATACAAAATTAAATAATGAATATAATATAAATAATGAATAATAAAATAATGCTATATTATATATAAAAATACATACATATAATTATACTATTATGCTACACTAAATAATGAATATAAATAATGAATAATTATATATTATATATATATATTATATTATTTCTGTTAATATAAATATATATATATATATATATATATATATATATATATATATATATATATATTAATATAAATTCATTATTATAATATATTATTATACAAAGCTAATTATAGATAATGAATAATAAAATAAATTGACAAAAACAAAAATATGAATTATATTATTACACAAAAAAATAATGAATATAATATAAATAATGATTAATAAAATAATGCTGTACTATATTATATATAAAAATACATAAATATTATACTATTATGCTACACAATTAATATATAAATAATGAATAATTATATATTATATATTTTATTATATTATCATTAATATAATTTATATATATATGTGTATATATATATATATATATATATATATATATATAGAATATCAATATAATTTCTATTTATATTCTCTCTCTCTCTATATATATATATATATTAATAGAAATGTATTATTATAATATATTATACAAAGCTAATTACAGATAATGAATAAGATATATTGATATAAAGACACAAAGATATGAATTAGATTATGCAAAATTAAATAATGAATATAATATAAATAATGAATAAAATAATGCTGTATTATATTATATATAAAAATACATAAATATGAATTATCCTATTATGCTACACTAAATAATGAATATATTATAAATAATGAATAATTATATATATATATATATATATATATATACACACACACACACACAGTATATTAATATAAATTCATTATTATGTTTTATTATAATATTATTATACAAAGCTATTTATCTAATTATAATGAAAAATAAAATTGTTGTATTTTATGTATAAAAAAACACAAAAATTATATTATATTATACTTGTGTGTGTGTGTATATATATAATATATATATATATATATATTTTTTTTTTTTTCATAGAAAATCATTATAACTACATTTTACAAAACTAATTTCAAGCACTTGAGAAAAGTCTTTAGATCAAAAGGTCATATACGGGTATAAGGTTATATATAAACAAATTCAGCATGTCAGAACTTTTGACTGTAGTTTATGTACGAAGAGGTTGTTAAATAATTGTGTGGTGTATTTGGGTTCTATTGAAGTGTTCAGGGATTGCTTAAACTGTCTATATCTGGTTTATATGATGAATTCATTCTACTGAATTTTAGTTCCCATTTTTAGTCTCAGACTCACTGGCCAAGAAAAAACAATCAATATGGATCCAGCAGTCCTGTGCACAGATCAATAAACCATTAGTCTCCCAGCTTGCATCTGACCACAGGGCAGTTTCGAGTCAGACAACACTGGGAAAACTATTGTTTTTGCTCTTGACACAGAAAAATCTGAAGAGCGTAACCAAATAGATGTGCTCGGCCAGTCCATTAAGCATCAACAATGAGAGTCGACGCGGTGTTAAGTAAACACAACAGAGTGTTTAACACTCAATCGGATGTCATAAATGACCTTGCCGATCATTTCCTTCCAGACGCAGAGAACGTGGAGGGCGCAGATGCTGTGCAGTGTTTCCAGGACGCGCTCCACGAGGCCCTGCAGGAGTACGAGAGCGGCCAGCGGCCGTCCGAGCCTCATCGCGCCGGGAGGCTCCTCATGACGCTGCCGCTGCTGAGACAGACGGCCCACCGCGCCGTACGCTGCTTCAGCCGGCTGCACACGGAGGGCCACGTCCCCATGCACAAACTCTTCCTGGAGATGCTGGACGCCAAGATCTAGACTGGGACAGTGTGGACTGAGTGAAGGATGATGTTGTTATAAAGCAGCTGAATCGTCACGTGGAGATCAGGGTCACGTCCAGAGTGACATTTAACGCAAAAAGCAGCTCTTCGGAGTTTGGCAGCTAAACTGCACTTGATGACGAGAGGTTAAAGGGTTAGTTCACCCAAAAATGATAATTCTGTCATTAATTACTCACCCTCATGTCTTTAAAAACCTGTAAGACCTTCGTTCATCTTCAGAACACAAATTAAGATATTTAATATTGAACCCGGAATCGCTGCACTGTTTACAACGTGAACAGCGTACGAGAATGACAGGGAAGAGAAGAAATTGTTGAATAAAGTCGTTATTTTTGTTTGTTTTTGCGCAAAAAAAATATTCTCTTCGCTTTATAACATTAAGGTTGAACCGCTGTAGTCACATGGACTATTTTAACAATGTCTTTACTACTTTTCTGGACCTTGAAATTGGTTATGACGCTGCTGTGTATAGGGAGATCAGAAAGCTCTCAGATTTCATCAAAAATATCTTAATTTGTGTTCTGAAGATGAACGAAGGTCTTACGGGTGTGGAACGACATGAGGGAGAGTAACTAATGACAGAATTTTCATTTTTGGGTGAACTAACCCTTTAATATCACTCTCTGTCTCACTGAAGCACAATCTTTTACTATTTATTTGATTTATACGAGATTCATGGAGATTACCGTTTTATAAGGTGTTGGCGATAGTTTAGAAGCAACTGCATTTTTTTTTAGCATTTTACATGATATATCAATATTTTTCAATTTTTTTATTCTGTAGATTTTATTTTCAGTCTAGATTTGGGAATTTGGTTATCAATATCAAAGATGCAATATATTTCTGCAAAACAGTTCCAGCGATCAGCATCATAAACTCTCTGTAGTCTGCAGCACATTGTCAAGCTATGGAGCCTTTCTGTTTATCGTCTAATTTATTACAAGTACCATCTGCTGTTATTTATATGAAAATAAATTATTTTTTTGGAAATTATCAAGTGCTTTTTTCCTGGTGTTGATAACTGAATGAGTGCATTTACATACAATAACTTTAAAAAAAAAAAAAAAGTTTTATTCAGTGTTCTAGAAGGAATACAGTGTAAAAAAAAAGCAATTATAACTTATCAAATGGTTCATGTTAAACACAAGATTCATTGCATTCACAGCGTCCAAGTGTCATTACAATCATCACCAACACATTTTGGTTTACATTAAGGGATAATAACTATAACATAACTATAGATAACAAATTTTCAAGCATTATCATAAACAGGGTGTGAGGTGTTTAACAAAGAAGCTGATGATATGAACACCGAACATTCAGAAGTACAGGACTGCAGCTTTCTGCATGGTTTGGGGTTCTTTTTTTTTTACATATTCAAATAAATTCAATTTTTTAGAAGAACTGCTTTTTCCACACATAATCCAATTGTTTGATATTTTATGATTATCATCATTAGTGGATAATGGTGTCTGCTCCAAATTTGACCAATGGGACTTTTTTGTTTACAAATATTTTAAGTGAATTTTGAGTAAGTATTGCATTAAATAAGTATTCATATAAATTCATCTATGTTTGGTACATCTTATTTGCTGCCATATATATATATATATATATATATATATATATATATATAATGTAAACATATATATATATATCCCTATATTTCAGTATCCGCATTGACTATTAAAAAATAGCAGTCGAGCACTAATTGCATAACCCTGTTAATCTGAACAATGTTCACATATTTGCATTCTGAAAGTTCATGCAGTAATATTAACCAGTGCACAACTAACCAGTGTGACGTACTAAACAACAACAAAGCCTCAAGAAGGTGAAGTGTGTAACGTCTGCGCCAGCAACATCACCAGATGGAACTGATAAAGTAATCAATAATTCAATGAGGCCGCCTAGACACACCCCTCCTCTGCCATTGATTGGCTAAACACACAGTCCCGCCCCAAACTCGCTCGATTGGTTGAGCCAATGTTGCTGGATCAATGTTTTGACGCCAGCAGAGCCACAGTGTACCGACTTTTCAGCCACTGTTAGTTGTCTTCACATATTATGCTTGATAAGTATATTATCATGCAAAATACATACTTCAGCTTTAAAGCCTGTTCATTTTTGCATAACATGATAAAACAAACCTGCCTCCACTTTAATATGACCCAAAAGTGACAGCAGTAAATGTTCACAATGGAAAGTACTTCCTCTTTTTTCCCCCATGGAATGTGAATTTTTTCCTCATTTACATGCGATATAGATATTCTCCACATTCAGTATTATAAGGCACCCTGTGATACTGAGAACACTGCTCTAAAAGAAATACATTTTGTAAATTTTGATACAGAATACTCTCTCTCTATATTATATAATATATATATATATATATTAGTGCTGTCAAACAATTAATCGCATCCAAAATAACAGTTTGTGTTTACATAATATGTGTGTACTGTGTATATTTATTATGTATATATAAATACACACAAACATGTATTTATTTAAATATTTACATGTATACATGTATATTTATATGTAAATATTTTATATACAAATATATTTTTGTTAAATACATGTGTGTGTATTTATATATACATATACACAGTACACACACACATTATGTAAAAAACTTATTTTGGATGCGATTAATCGCAAATAATCGTTTGACATCACTATTTTTATATAATTATACATATGTATATGTATATGTATGTGTTATATATATATATTCAGAATTTGTTGCTGGCTACAACATTTAATCAAAACGTTTTCTTGCTGAATTTCATCTCAGAAGCTAGTTTCATTCATATGAGGTTTGGGGCTGGTGGATGATGGAGAGGCGGGGCTTTCTTGTCCAGCTACATTCTCATTGGACGGGGTCTCGCTGGTCGAAGAGGTGAGGGGTCGCCTTGGAGACGTGGGCGTTTGCGATCTGGCTGGACTGAGCGGTGAAGGAGCGGTGTTTGGTGCTGCAGGTGCTGGTCTTCTCATGGATGATGCTGCTGCTGATGATGATGATGATGATGGTGTTGACAAACATGGCGCTTGCAGGGCGGAGAATGACGATGGGATTCTGAGGCCGAGTCGAGCCTCGAGCTCACTGCACACAGCTAAACTCCGTCTCCCCGCGTCCAGGCCACCCGTGTCCGAGCACTTGGCTCTCTCCTGACAGCGCTCCACAAAGCTGCCTCTCCGAATGGCTCCGAGGCCGTCCCGGTCCTTCTCACGCTCCAGAGGCGCCCGGCCGGGGTGCGGGCTATTGCTGCCGCTGCTGGCGAGAGAGGACTGGCTGAGGCCGAGGTGTGGCGGCAGCTCGCGGGGTTTACTGAGGGGAACCAAAGGCGCCTGACGAGGCAGACTACCAGAGAGAGGAACCGGGCCCCGGAAACCAGCGGCAGCTCGACTGCTTTCACTTAACTGAGACTGAAGACTGCGGGGAAACACAGGAGAGACAATCAGAGACTGTATAAATAAGCAGATAGTGCCACATACAGGACATGGAGAGAATACAAGCTCAATACTAGAACTTTACTCTATGTAAAATTGTTTAAACTGTTATTTTAGTGGTGGGGCTACTTTTCTAGGTCAGCTGTAATTACAATTATAATATACCATATTTTCTGGAAAAAAGTCACACTTGAATATAAGTAGTAGGGTTGGGATTCGAGAACCGGTTCCATTTTAGGTCCAAAATTAGGTCAATATATCGTCATTCACTGATCTTGATTGAATATATTTTGTGACTTTAATGAGGATTAATCTATATTTTATTTATGAAAATTAAACTATGCAGTGTTATTTTACATTTGATTTCAATTTCTGTACCTGAAATTTGTTCAGTTGTATTTATTTATGCTGTTGCTAATTTATTTGTCTGTACTCATTTTATTACTGTTTACTCGTCTTTAACCATTTAATGTTTGAAATTTATATTGGTCTAGCTGTATTTTTGTTAAAACCATAGGCAAAATTTCCTCTTTTGGGCCCAAGTGTTCTGTAGGCTGCTGATTTTGTTCATGTTATTCAGCTGCAACAGAATGTTTTTCAAAAAGACAGAATAAATATGTTTGATATCTAAATGTTTGACTAGAATAGATAAAATTCAAACGATACCCAACCCTAAATATAAGTCGCACAGGGTCAAATTTGCATTGAGAGAAAAAAAATAAATAAATAAAAAATAAGAAAAGTTGCATTCTATTATTACATTCAGAGTAAAATACTGGTCTGTGAAATACTGAGAAATAAAACAAAACTTTTTTTTAGTTTAGTTTAGTTATTTTAGTTTAGATCCAAAAATCCTTAAAATTTAACTGAATACAGAACAAGAATGAATTTAAGTAAAAAATTATAAATTATAGTGGCATTCATTATAAACAATATTTATTATAAACAAATTTAAAGCGAAACTTAATTTCTGGCATGTGGAAAATGTGCTATACAAATAAATTTGACGTCTTAAGGCAGCCACAATTCTCCCCTTCCCACAAAACCTGACAAAGTCCCGATTATCTTGATGGTTCTACAGATTATCTTATCAGATTTTCCTGTGGTGTGATGCATGTTAAGAGTAATTGAATCTGCTCGGAAGAACGTCGGGGCCGCACCGATCTCAAATCGTAAATATCCAACATGTAAGGGATAATGCACATCCAGCCGGTTGTTATCGCAGAATAAACCCAGACAGAGTGATCAAATGGCAGCAGCTGCGTTTGTATGAAACAAGAGAGCGATAATTATGTATTATGATAATTATGTAATTCCGTGATACCGGATGACATAATTAAATAGCTGTACACAAAATATTGATTTGAGTTTTAATATTTTATTAGCTCACCAAACGCAAAATTTCCACGCGGAAAAACAGTTCCTAGCAAGCATAAAGCGCTGACTTCAGTGACCTCAGTTACCTGGATGAGCTTGTGTTATCAGTTTTTAGCGGTTGTTATCGGGGGATAAAATACAGCTGGATGGTGCGATTGACCAATCAGAATCAAGTATTCCACAGAGCCGTGTAATAAGTTAAATATATTTTAGATCAGAAATTCTGTTGTGTGGGGGGAACCCCGAGGACAAACGTGCACACTCTCTGTAGACTGTCACGTGGAACAAAGCGATACCAAATCAGAAAACGAAGCATAACACAACTTCATCTGAACCTTTTCTTTGTTTCGCAAAGCTTCTGTAGTAAATATATATATAAATGGATAGATAGATAAATAGATAGATCTTAAAAATATACCTATTTTTAGGGACTAAACGCCACTAATGCTGTCAAAAGAGCTTTAATGAACCTGGGAAAGTGTGTTGTTTGAGGTTGTAGGACCAGAGACAAGAGAAAGAGAGGTGTGTGTACCTGCACATAGAGTTGCGAGACGAGTGTGTGAGAGAGGCGGCAGGACTCATGTCTGGTGTTCGGGTCAGTGCCAGATCACACTGGTCCAGAAGCTCCAGCAGCTCTTCTTCAGTGGGACCGCCGAGAGCTTTAACACACAAACATAGAATCCAACAGAATAGTTAAATGCCTTATGATTACTGCATTTCACATTCATTTATTCTTCCATGCTCACCTTTGATATCCACTTTCCCAGCGATCTCCATCGCTGTCGTGAGGTCCCACATTTGGATGCTGCCGTTGCCGTGTCCGCTGAAGAGGTACCGGCGGGGCCTAGAGCCGATGCGGCTGGATCCCTCACACTCATGCACCACAAACGACGTAATGGATGTCCCGTCCACTGAGCGCACCTCACATACCCTTCAAAGGAGACATGACGTTTAGCACCTCTCCCAAATGCCCAAGTGTTGCTCAATATGTTGTCTAAGGATGTTTTCTAACCATTCACACCAGTTAAAGGAACTAATCCTTTAATTTAAGCAGTCAGGTGCTTTACTGTTGAAATTTGCTAGGAAATGTAGTTTGTGTAGTATGTAGATAACAGTTTAATGGCAGTTATATTAACTGACCTCTTCCCATTGGAGGAGAGCCTTACGTAGAGTTTATCAGTGTCAGGAACCACACGCTGGATAAACACCTGCTGCTCGTCACGCTCCCCATACGGGCCTGCAGAAACAAGCGTCAGTCAACCCAGTAAAATAAATATATATACACTGCCGGTCAAATTATTGGAATAATATGATTATTTAATGTTTTTAAAGTCTCTTCTGCTCACCAAGGCTGCATTTATTTGATCAAAAACACAGTAAAAACAGTAATATTGGGATTTTTTTTTACTATTATTATCTATGTGAATATATTTTAAACTGTAATTTATTCCTGTGATCAAAGCTGAATTTTCAGCATCATTACTCCAGTCTTCAGTGTCACATGATCCTTCAGAAATCATTCTAATATGCTGATTTACTGCTCAAGAAACATTTATGATTATTATCAATGTTGAAAACACTTCATATTTTTTTTTGTGGAAACCGTGATGCACTTTACAACTCAAAAGTTTGGGTTAAATAAGGAAATTAATACTTTTATTCAGCAAGGACACATTAAATTGATCAAAAGTGACAGTAAAGACTTTTTAATGTTACAAAGGATTTGTATTTTAAATAAATGTTGTTCATTTAACTTTTTATTCTTCAAAGAATCTCCAAAACTTTTCAACACTGATAATAATAAGGACAATTATTAATAATTAAGCACTGATAATAATTGATAACTGAGCAGCAAATCAGCATATTAGAATGATTTCTGAAGGATCATGTGACACTGAAGACTGGAGTAATGATGCTGAAAATTCAGCTTTGATCACAGGAATAAATTACATTTCAAAATATATTCACATAGAAAACCGTTCTTCTAAGTTTTAAAAATAATCAAATAAATGCAGCCTTGGTGAGCAGAAGGGACTTTCTAATTAATTATTCCAAACTTTTGGTCCTAAAGGAATGAGGCCGTCTGCTTCATACTGTCCTTTTTGATGTTCATCCCATCTTACCTATTTCAGTGCCAGCAGCACAGCCTCCATGGCCGTCGATATCGTCCAATGAGAGGATCTTAAAGGAAGTAAGTGGGGTGGAGCCAGGCTGAGTGGAGATCATACCTCGGAAACGCGTCACCGTCCAGGTACGGACGTGATTGTTGTCTGCACACACTGCACGGAAGAAGATTTTTAGAAAATAGTAGTGATTTTACACCTTTTATCCCCACTATATTCTGCGTATGAATGAGTGCATAAGAGATAATGACTCCTCACCAGAGATGAGATGTTTCTCAGACAGCATGATCTTGGTAACAGGGCTGCGGTGGACAGAGAAGGTCTGGAAGAGCTGTGGACCGGATCCCACCGTCTCTGGATGCTGCACTATGACACGCACTGTGCCTGAACTGGTGCCGTACGCGATCTCAATCCAGTTCCCACTGTCACCTAAAGAGCACAAACATTTATCACATCCATGATACAGTGAAAAAGAAGTGTGCACAATTGTGAAAATCTTAAAAGTATATTTTTAAAAAAAAAACTGTACTTGCAGATAATATAATATTAATGAAATCACTTAAAGGCACAATATGTAATTTTCACCACTAGAGGTCGCTTATTCAAAACAAAGGTGTAGCTTGATGACGCCGTGAATGAGCGTGTGAATCATGGAAATCATGTTCATGGATGAGCTAATGTATTAAAGTTTTACAAACTTTACGGTGGTATAAAGCAGGACAGGTCGAGAGCTGTGGGAGCGGGACGAGGCCGCTGGAACGAATACTAATGATAGACACTCAGCAGAGCTTTTATTATGCTTTTGCTGCAGTCGGACGCTTCCGCTCTTTTCGTTGTGTATGTGGGGTAACGCAGCGCTGTTTTACATGTTTAAAACAATCATACTAAATACATTTGAGTGTGTGGAAAGTTATGTTATAATGTTACTCTGTGCGTTCGCTCAGTGGCTGCTATGAGAGACTTGTTGCACTTTGCAGTAATCTAGATCGATATTAGTAAAACTGGAAATCGAAGGTAGCGCAGATATGACGTCATTGACAGGTGATGCAAAGACATGGTCCGTGTCCTGGTTAAAATTGCTGATTTCTCTGGATTTAAACATTGTTGGAAACATTTGGGATAATGTAAGTACACAAGTCAGCAAAATATAAACAAAAAATATAACAAAATAAATCATTGTTCTAGTGGTTTTTGGATATTTTAATAAAAAAATCTTACATATCGTGCCTTTAAGGCCTGTTTACACCAAGGATGATAGTAACTATAATGATAAAGATAGTTCTAAAAATCGATTTAAATATAAAAGAATAGCAGATAGCGGCACAGAAGACAGACATCTTTGGAATCACTTTCAAAATTATGTTTTTTCCAGCTGATGAACGATAAAAACATTCGCAGCCAATCAGAATCCATCAGCGTGCTTAGAATATCGTGAATGATATCGTCCACTGGTGTGGACGCTAATATAGTTATCATTATAGTTAGCTTTATAGTTATCATTCTTGGTATGAACGGGCCTTTAAAGAGAGTACACTTACATGACTACGTATATTAAGCACACTTTTACTTTAAAATTATGTTTTAATAATCTTTTGTTGTGCTTTAAAGAAGTACACTTATTTTGATGTGTTGACTAGCATACTAATGCACATGTAAAGTAATTGAACAATTTTAATGCATTATTTGAAATTACTTTTAAAGTTAATATATTTTAAATGTACTAACTTGCAACTTCATTACAAACGCATGACATACAAGGTTCAATAGAAATGACATTAGTATATTTTATATTTATATTTAAGTATATTTTAGTTTCCCATAAATGCTTGTCAGTACATTCATCAGTACACGTTCAAAGACAATAGAAGTAATTATGAAATTACATAAAGATGTACTTAAGTGGATCAAAAAAAACACTCAAAAGTTCAGCTAATTGCATTTAATGTAATTTTAAACTAATACATTTTCATTTAAATGCAAGTATTTAATTGTCTGAAAATACTGAATTCAGTTCGCACTTAAGTATATTCTATTAAACTAAATTATTTCCGTAATAAGTGCTCTTTTAAAAAGTATGCTGAAGTGCACTTCTTTTTCTCAAGGGGTGTGTCGTAATTGTGTGATCAGCTGGTATGTGAAATGCCACTGGTCTGGGTGTGTGTGAGAAGACATCAGAGGCTGGTGTGTTACTTGTTTTGGGCGTCAGGTAGACACTCAGAGCAGTAATAGCATCTTCACTGGGATCTCGATACAGCTCAGTCACCAACAAATCATTATCCTTCATCCGCAACGGAAACTTCTGGACGTCTAAAAGACACAGACATGGACGATGTGTCAGTCATCAGCTTGATGAAGCATCTGAACAATCATGAACGCACAGTAGAAGTGGGCGGTATTCTTTAATGTATTCAAAAATAAAATAAAATAAAAACGATTTAAGTATATATCATGTTAACTTCATACAGTATATCACAATATTACGGTTTTAGCTTGAAATTCAACTAAATGGTTTATATTTTTATATATTATGATCCTGTAGCAATGCCTAAACCAATGTTTATATGTGAATAAAAGCCTAAATTAAATATGTTCATCACATAAATCAATCGTATCTTTTCAGAAGGCTTGGATTAAACGGTCATAAATCATATGGATTTATTTTACAATCTCTTTATGAACGTTTTGAAGCGTCAGAGTTTTGGGTGAATAGATACTTTCAATGGAGGGACAGAAACCTCTCAGATTTCAGTAAAAATATCTTGTGTTTCGAAGATGAATGAAAGTCTTACAGGTTTGGAACGACATGAGGGTGAGTAAATGATGACAGAGTTTTCATGTTTAAGTGAACTATCCCTTTAAATAGTTTAAAATGAAAGGTAGTTTTTATACACCAAAATCAAAACTTGACAAACATAAAACAACAGATATTATTCAGGCCTGATCGTCACTTTACCTATGTAGTAAATAGATCCATTATTACATCCCAAAATGAGGAAAGATCCGGCTGTGTCATAACTGTTGATGGGAACAACATCCTGGTTCTGCATAAAGAGAGGTGAAGACATCAGGAAGTGAGCGCTTCCCCTTGTTTCCGTACACCATGAAGAAATCAGTTTCCTTTCAAATGTAATGTGAGCAAATGCAGAAAATGTCTAATTAATCAGCTCCGAGCTTGACGTTACCTGCCAGTGTTTGGTGACGGCGTTCCACACTCCCACTTTGCCCGTGTGGCTGGTGGCAATGAGCTGATTTCCTACGAAGAACAAAGCCTCGACCGGCACATTCAGACTGAACACGCCTGCGGATCAGAACAAACAGAGCCTCACAGATCAAGAGCATTGCTTTCCAGAACCAAATGCATTATGTGAAATGAGACCTTACCAATTTCACTGCCATTGCCATCAGGACAGATAGCCCACAGTATGATTTCTGTGCCCGATGCCACAGCAACCATCTTATCGTTGTCCCCTAGCGAGCCGCCCATGACCTTGGCATTAAGAGCTACCCGGTCAATCACCCAGTCCAGCCGAGGGCTGGTAAAGACCTGCTGCCATCCAGTAGACTCTTTAACCCTGAGCATGAGTGATGCCATATTTTAAAACCGCCCATATTTGCATCCAAACCATTGCTATTGGTGACGTGTTCAAAGAGGAACCCTACCTGTAACAGACCACAAACTGGGCATACGCCACAGCAATCCAGTTATGATGACCACATATGATTCGGACCATGCCTGGATCAGAGACCGGACCTAAACAACACAGAGCACATGATTCGAGAAATCATTAGAAATTAGTATTTTAAACTGGAAAAAGACAGAATGAACTAAGGATGTGCACAAGAGAACTGTTTTGCAGGAAGCAAAAAAATAGAATAGAATAAACCAGAGTAGAAATGAGTAGAATGGTGTAAAACAGAATAGAACTGATTAGAGCAGAACTGAGTAAAATAGAATAAAATAACCCGGAGTAGAAATGAGTAAAATAGAACTGAGTATAATAAAATTGAACATAATGGAAAAAAATCAGAGTAGAGTAAAATAGAATAAACAAGGGTAAACATTATGAGTAAAATAAAATAGAATAAACCAGAACTGAGTAGATAAGTAGGACTAAATGAGTAGAAATGAGTAAAATAAAATAGAACAGAATAGAATAAACCAGTAGAATTAAACAGAATAAAATAATCCAGAGTAGAAACGAGAAGAACTGAGTATAATGGAATAGAACTGATTAGAGCAGAACTTAGTAAAATTGAATAGATTAAAATAGTAGAAATGAGTAAACTAGAATGGAATAAACAAGAGTAGAAATTAGTAAAATAGAACTGAATACAACTAAGCAGAATAAAATGGAACAGAATGGAACAAATCAGAGTAAAAATTGGTAGATTAGAATAGAATAGACTAAAATAGAACAAAAATTACCTGAGAAAAATCTAATAGAATAAAATAGAATAAACCAGAGCAGAGTAGATACGTAGGACTAAAGAGTAGAAATTAGTAAAATAAAACCGAACTGAGTAGAATAAAATCGAACAGAATAGAATTAACCAGTAGAATAAAACCGAATAAAATAAACCAGAGTAGAAATGAGAAGAACTGAGTATAATGGAATAGAACTGATTACAGTAAAACTGAGTAAAATAGAATAGAATAGAATAAACTAGAGTAGAAATGAGTAAAATAGAACTGAATACAACTGAGCAGAATAACATGGAATAGAATGGAACAAATCAGAGTAAAAATGAGTATTAGAATAGAGTAGAATAAAATATAATAAACAAGGGTAAAAACTGAGTAAGGTAGAATAGAATAAAATAGAATAAACCAGAGCTGAGTAGATAAGTAGGACTAAAGAGTAGAAATTAGTAAAATAAATCATAACCGAGTAGAATAAAATAGAATAGAGCAAATCCGAGCAGAAATTAGAAGAGTAAAATAGAGCATAATAGACTTAACCAGTAGAATAAAACAGAATAAAATAAACCAGAGTAGAAATGAAAAGAACTGGGTATAATTGAATAGAACTGATTAGAGCAGAACTGAGTAAAATAGAATAGAATAAAGTAAACCAGAGTAAAAATTAGTAAAACAGAGCTGAATACAACTGAGTAGAATAAAATGGAATAGAATGGAACAAATCAGAGTAAAAATTAGTAGATTAGAATAGAGTAGAATAAAACAGAATAAACAAGGGTAAAATTATTTGATTAAAATAGAATAGAAGGACTAAAGAGTAGAAATGAGTAAAATAGAACAGAACTGAGTAGTATAAAATAGAACAGAGCAAATCAGAGTATAAATTAGGAGAGTAAAATAGAACAGAATAGAATAAACCAATAGAATAAATCAGAACAAAATAAACCAGAGTAGAAATGAGAAGAACTGAGTATAATGGAATAGAACTGTTTACAGTCAAACTGAATAGAACAAAATCGGATATAATAGAACAAATCAGAGTAGAAGAACAGAATTGAAAAGAGAAAAAGAATAAAAAATAGCCAGGACAAAGTAAATAGAATAAAACAGAATAGCATAAATTAAGCACAGAAATGAATAGAACTGAGTAGGACACAATGAAAGTGAGTAGAGAAAACCTGAGTATAAATGAGTAGAATCCAGCAAAATAGAATAGAACCAAGTATAGTAGAACGGAGTAAAATAAAATAGAATAAACCACAGAATAGAGTAATTCAGAGTACAATATAAAGGAAAAGAACATCATAGAACAGAATAGACCAAAGTGAATCAGTAGAATAGAAAACAGAACAGCTAAAAGTCAATAAATGAGAACAGAACAGAACACAGTATGTCAGAGTAGAACGGAATATAACAGAAAATAGAACAGTAAATAAAAGTATGTGGAACAGAACTGAATAGAGAAGTGGAGAAAACTGAAGCAGAACAGAACACTGAAAGGAAGTAAAGGCAGACCTGGCACTCTCTCCTCAACGACAGCTCGGCCCAGTATGCCAGCGTTGCCCAGGTTGGGCGGCATTGTGTTACTCCTCCTGACAGGGGCTCTTTCCACCGGCCCCGTGCGGCTACCCATGTACTGGGGTCCCGCCACGCTGTGCCTGTTTCTGCGCTTCACTGGGTACACTGCAACACACACACACTCGTCGTCATGACTGAAAGATGCTGTCTTTTCATACGGTCAGGGTTTGTGTTTTGTGTACCTGGAGGCGGCAGGTATCCATTGAACAACACGTTCCCGCAGGAGGAGCGATCCAACTCGTCACACAACTGCAGCTTCCGCACTGGGGAGGGAAAGACCCTGTTAATGCCACAAACTACATTTCCTTTAATAAACATGAAGCAGTATATTATGTGGGCTAAAGCCATCAGAATAATCACCTAACGGCGTGATCCCATAGAACTCAGCCTCGTGCATTAATAAGTGGACATCTATGGACCTGTCGTAAAAACAGTTTCCATAATAAGAGACTTAATTTCACAGTGTTTAATAATCTATATCACAGTTAACAGAAAAAATACAAACTATACGTTTACCTGGGGTGAAGCTCTTTAGTGCGCAGAAAGTTCAGAATGGGAGCAAACAGAGACGGATCTCTGTCTATGAAAATCTGAAAAAGACAAATATTACATTAAGAACCTTTAAATGGCATAGAATCTTTGTAATCTGCATCATTTATTATTATTAACATCTGAACCTTACCGCTCCAGTCTCATCTTTAAGTGTTGATATCCGTCCACTTAATAAACTAGACAGAGAAAAAAAACAACAACCTTTAACTGTTATGTATGCACTTATAGAAAATGCTGCCATATCTAATTTTTAATTGTCCTAATAAGACCTATGACAAAATCAATAAATCAGTATGGTCAGTTGTTGTTACTATAAAAACTAATTTACGTTATAAGCCCTTACATGAACAACATACACAAAAGAAGGAAGGATTTGATCTATTTTAGCTTTTTCTGACACACAAACCTTGAGAAAAAGGAGTCAGGAACCCACGTCAGAGTCTGTCTGGAGGTACTGAACCTGTGTTTATTCATTCAAAAATAAAAATAAAACATTTTTAGCCAAAAACTTGCAATAACAGAACATGACAGAGTTACAGATCAGGCCGCTTGTATAGGTATGCAGATGTTTATTACTGTCTGCTGCTACTTACAGTAAGTAGGATAAATGAAAAACAATACTACAACGTTACTGTAAACTAGTTGTTATGAAGACTACAATAAAGTTTCTGATGTAAAATTAACAGTTCTTGAATATGGTAATAAAGTATGTGGCTTGTTTCGAACAGGATATGCAGTTGCTTTAATACACAACCTTTTGCCCCCGACGTTAAGATGAATGATGTCTCCAATCCTCGCCATGGTGATCGTTTTCAAGGCAAAACATTCATATCTTATCGGATATTTAAGTAGGTATTAATAATATTTTCATGATAAAAGCTATTTAATTGTACTAGCCGTTGTAAGGAAACAGCGAAAGAGCGGATGTTGTAACAGAATATTTCTTGCGGAAGTGGATAAGCGATGTATTTCAAAATAAAAGTCATAAACTATATATATATATATATAGTATTTTTCGAGTATTTCAGTCAAAACTAAATCTACAACAGATGTACAAACACTACGTATATTAATAATATGATAAACTAACAAAAAATAAAAATAATGAATTGGCCTTATATTATCCTCACATGAGTTACTCAGGTTGCAGCTGGTGTCTCAACAAGGGCCCTCACTTTCTAAGGTGGCTTTTGCAAACTTGTAGAATCAGTAAAAAGAGTATTTTTTTTTTACTTCGGAGAGGCAATATTCTTCATCTGCATGGTCTGAAAGTAGACTCTTCTGTACAGTATGTGTGCATGTGTGTTATGAATTGTGGGGATATCACATATAGCTGCAAGATGGTTTGCAGCACATTTCTCATGCATATCAAAACAAATTACTGCTCTTTAGGCATAATATTTGTGTTTTCCTACCACAGACAATTTATTATCATCTTTTGTGTTTTTTTCCTCCATGTTTTCAAAGTACTTGGTGAAGAAATGAATGCATCCAAGTGTATTAAAATGCTATTTATTAGTATCAGTAGACCAGCATGAGGCTTGGGGTTTGTTACATTTATTTTGCTTAATGTTTCAAACTCCACAAGAGTGTAAATGAAGCAAAAGTACAATCCTACATTGTGTAACTGAGAATTTTATGTACATTTTTTTCAATACTTGCCTCCTGGAATTAATTTTAAGGGGCAGTTTTATGTTTATGAGGGGAATTCTTAACACATAATAATACACAAACCCATTTATGAAAAATAAAAACTCATACTAAACTTGATAAAATATTGAAACATATTATAAAATCAATATTAATATATATATATATATATATATATATATATATAAATAATATCAGGGACATTTTTGTCCCTACATTTTAACTAACATTTTGCATATGTGTTTTATGTTAAGTATCATATTTGATACATCAGGCTTTTATGGCTCATATAGTATGATATAGTGAGAATATGGAGCTCAAACTCGAGGAGGAAAAAACAAAACAAAAAATCAGTTTAATTGAGAGGAACTAAATGAGCAAAATATGCAATTTGGTGCAGATTCTGGCCAAAAAGTAAGATGAAATTCTGATGCTTGTAAAGTGAATCAATGAGACGTTTAGTGACATAAAATGCATATAAATATCAGTCGTCACTCCATATCTGCCAATAATATGTTTTAGTAAGATGATATTTAATGCTTAGTTTTATTATCAAAGCTCTGTAGTTTTAAAACATATAATGCAATGCAATTCAATGATGACTGAGATATGAACAAATAAACCTTCCTCAATATCCTGATGATTATATTTGATACTCACATTTGAACATGATTTTTCTAATAAATGATGTATGGATAATCAAGTAAACCTCATTTGCTTCAGTCCAGTAATGTTCATCTGGAATTTAGTGCTGTCAAACGATTAATCGTGATTAATCGCATCCAAAATAAAAGTTTTTGTGTTTACATAATGTGTGTGTACTATGTATATTTATTATGTATATATATAATATATATTATATATAAATATATATATACACATGTATATATGTAAATATTTCTTAAATATATACATGTATGTGTGTGTATTTATATATACATAATAAATATACACAGTACACACATATTACGTAAACACAAATTTTTATTTTGAAAGTGATTAGTTGCGATTAGTCGTTTGACAGCACTACTTGAAATATTAGCCTACTGACAATATAAAAGTTACTCTTATGTTTACTTTATAAAAGTCATTAAGGATTTAACAGCAAAAAACACATGAACCAAAAGCATTTGTAAACTAAAAGGCTTTTTAATTGCTAAAAAGTCTAAACTATCAATCAGACAACAGAAGGCATGATGTAGCAGATTGTGTGCAACAGGTTTTTCAGTCAAGTTTTGATCATGTTGATCATTTGGAGGCCTTGTGTATCAAATATGATAGCTACAGTAGGCTTTACTTACATATGTTACAGGTTTAGAAATTATTTAGGTATGATCCTCTCATCAGTGCTTTAGCTCTGAATAAACCAGTGTTTAGTCTCCGTAGTGTTAAACTCAACTAATTTTGCATATATTAAAAACATTTATTGCTGGAGTCTCATCATGTACAGTAATTACAAGACTGTCAGTTCACAAAAATACTAACAACCTTGTTCAATCACAGGTACGTGTTCTCAATAATCACATCTCTGATCTCATCAACACTCGGTGGCGCTGGAGAGCAGGGTTTCTCCTCCTGGACACAGACGAGAGTCTCCGTCTTGGGAATATGGGAATCATCCGCCTGCGGTGAGCAGCAGAGCTTCTCCGCACACTCCTGCCCGCAGCGCAAGCTGCAGACTGACCGCACTGCTCCCGAACCGTCACCGGGCGCCGCGCCGCTCCCGTCCGAGGCGAGGAACTCGGGCTGCACGGTGCAGTGCTCGATGCCAAAAGTGGCCAGCAATGCTTTGACCCTCGCCATGAGATCGTCGCACTCCGCTGCGCTCAGCCCGTCGGGACAGTGCACGTGCAGCGACGCCACCATCAACGCGTCTGACAGCTGCCACACGTGCAGCTCGTGAACCGACAACACGCCTGGCACTTCACTGAGGCAAAGCCGCACCTGACCGACGGAGAGATGCAGCGGCGGCGCTTGGAGAACCAGCAGCCCATAGCGGTGCAGCTTCGGCAGGGCCGCGGATAACAGCACCAGCACACCGACTGTGGAGAAACCTGCGTCCAGATAGACCAGGAGATGACAGTCCGAGTGAGGCCGATGGCAGTGCGCTTCAGAGAGCAGGAGAACCATACCGTTAGTCACAATGAGGACTGAACACAGAAGATCCTGGACCACACTGATGGAGCCGAGCTGCAGTCTTCTAAACCTGGATCCTTTAGAGATACATTGGGAAACTGTCAGGTTAAAACCAAATAAATTGGTGTTATATATGGTATCATCGTAAATGTCAAAAGTTTGGAATGATACAATTTTTAAAACATTTTTGACAGTAGTCCCTTGCTCAGCAAGGCTGCATTTATTTGAATAACAATGCAGTAAAAACAGTAAAATTGTGAAATATTATTACAGTTTAAAATAGCTGTTATGTATGGAAGCTTGTTTCCGCCATGAAATAAAAAATAAAAAAAAGGTAATTATGACTTTATCTCACAATTCTGACTTTTTTTTCTCGCAATTGCGAGTTTGTATCTCACAATTCTGACTTTTCTCAGAGTTGCGGTTTATAAAGTCATAATTGCGAGATATAAAGTCATAATTGTGTGATATAAAATCAGAATTGCGAGTTATAAAGTCAGAATTGCGAGATATAAAGTCAGAATTGCGAGATATAAAGTCAGAATTGCGAGTTATAAAGTTCGAATTGCGAGATATAAAGTCAGAATTGCGTGATATAAAGTCTGAATTGCGTGATATAAAGTTAGAATTGCGAGATATAAAGTCTGAATTGCGAGATATAAAGTCAGAATTGTGTGATATAAAGTCTGAATTGCGAGATATAAAGTCAGAATTGTGTGATATAAAGTCAGAATTGTGAGTTATAAAGTCAGAATTGTGAGTTATAAAGTCAGAATTGCGAGTTATAAAGTCAGAATTGCGAGATATAAAGTCAGAATTGTGAGTTTATATTTTGCAGTTCTGACTTTATAAGATGCAATTCTGACTTTATAACTCACAATTGCGAGTTTAAAAAACAGCTATTTTATATTGTAATAATATTTCAAAATATAACTGCTTGGTGAGCATAACATACTTCTTTCAAAATCATATCTTCTTAAATTAAAATGACATAAAATTCAGATATGTTGTTACTCTCACCAGTGTGTTCGGTGCAGACGGAGTGACGAGGTTCTTCTGGAAGTTGCTCTGTAGGCTGAACGATTTCCTGAGAACTTTCACCGATCCTGGAATTGGACTCAGGAACTGGTTTAATGACGCTGAGGTTTGGTAACTCAGAAGAGCCGTCCTGAGAGCCTTGATCTGGATCCAGAACACTAGACGCTTCAGGGTTGCAGAACATCAGTGCGTCGTCCTGGAGAGCACTTTCTACAACACAGTGATCATCATCACAGCCATTAACCTTACTGATCATAATAAAAAACAGAGGCACAAAACACCAGAAACTTTGGGTCACAAAGTGGAACTGATTGCATGGTACTTCATATATTGTATCACTAAAGGAATGCAAGATTATCCATTATAGACACACATTCTCATCACTGCACAACTGATCATCCCTTCCACTATATGTTTTCATTTTTAGATTGGGGTCTCTGGTGGTTTATGGCTTTTGGTTTGGATTTTGAGTGAATTTAGGACCAACATGAAAACATTTAGCAGAAAAGTCTGGCATCAAAAGTAAACTTTGGTTTTGCCGTGAAGTTGAATGACCTACTTTGATAATATTGCAACTAAATGTATCTTGTAGCTCTTTAAGCTGGAGAGCATTTTTTCGCTTTCAATGATAAGAATGAACATTGTTAAAAACATTTGAGCAATTAAAATTGTCTTTGTTTAAAGGGGACCTATTATGCCCCTTTTCACAAGATGTAATATAAGTCTCTGGTGTCCCCAGAATGTGTCTGAAGTTTCAGCTCAAAATACCCCACAGATCATTTATTATAGCTTGTCAAATTTGCCCCTATTTGGATGTGAGCAAAAACATGCCGTTTTTGTGTGTGTCCCTTTAAATGCAAATGAGCTGCTAATCCCGGCCCCCTTTCCAGAAGAGGGCGGAGCTTTAACAGCTCACACTTCGGTTGCTCAACAACAACAAAGCTGGAGAATCTCACGCAGCCAAAATGAGGATTGTGTTCAGCCTTACATTGTTCAAACCGGAGTCGACACTGATGGAGAGACTCAGGAAGAAGTTACAACTTTTAGAATGAAACTGGACGTTTCTGAATGGTTAGTGGATAAATTTATGTAGTTGCTGTGGAGCTGATTCAACTCATCGACTAGCATGTGCCGTCATGTTAATCTTTTGTGCAAATCCAGCGTTGAATTGACCCTCGTTTGTGAAGCAGTCCGGCGTAAAATGACGGCATGACAATAACACTCTACTACAACAACTCTTCCTCTTCTCTAAAGCAGCCCAACATGGCCTCACCCCCCTTTGTTGCGTGTTCTTGGGGGTGGGGTTTATGTAAATTTTAAATGTGACTGACCAAAAATAGATGATTGTATTCAAACATACCTTTGCTTTCTGATGTAGAATGAGGGTCGTTTCGCATCAGGCACTTGTTGATCCCATCTCCAGCTTCATCCATCCCGCTGCGTCTCCTTCTCCAGGCCAACACGAGTATATTAAATAACAGACTAGCTCCTCCAACCACAATAGACAAGAGTGGGTGTTGAATGGCTTCTGGCTGCACGAGGTGGGTGAGAATCTCCAGACTAATGGAGACGCACTGAGACGCCATTAGCAGAGCTGAGATCAGGATGCCAAACGGCTCGAGACGCATCCTTCTGTAGTGCTGCTCATCATACGGAGGACTCGGGCCTTCAGAAACGGAGATGTTTGGAAGGGAGGGACCAGTGGTGGTGGAGGTATCCGGTGAACAGGGAGAATTAGGATGATGCTTTAATGCGGATAGAGACAAATGTATGAAAACGTACAGCGTGTGGAAGCTGTCCACTGCGATCAGGAGGGATCTGCAGATTCGGCCGACCACAATCTCACAGACCAGGAAGGTCAAGGTCAAGACCAGGACGCACTTATGAGTAGATATCCTCGCCATTGACCTGTGCAATAACAATCAATGATATGTGAGCGAAGTACAAGTTATTGTGGAAATATCATACTTTTTAAGAATATATTTGAGTGCAAACTGAATATATTTTTTTTGGACGCTTAAATGTCAATTAAGTAAAAATTTATTATAGTTTAAATATGATAATAGTTGATCTTAAAAGTGCTTTTTTGACCCACTTAAGTAGGACTTAAAGACAACGTGAAACAGAAGTTGCGATAGTGGCTTCTCAAACAAGAACAAATGTAGGGCGGGGCTTTTGTCCATGTGGAATTGTTTGATGGTTTGCTATTGGTGGATCTCATGTGAGTGACAGGTTGCCCCGCCCTCATCTTCAGGGAAGAGAAGAGATGTCGCCGCAAGAGGGAGGGGAAGTTATTCCGATTCAAGATCATGAGGAACATGAATTAAAAACAATAATGATGTGCACGGATAAATCATTTATAATAAATACTGCAATATTCCATAAAAAGAAACATGAATTGTTAATTGTGACTTTTAAGTATATCTTTATATGTAATTTCATAATTCTATTGTCTTTGAAATATGGTTATACTGCTGAATGTACTGACAAGCATTTATGACAAAATAAAACATATTTTCAAACTTGTATGTCATGTTTTTACAGTTATATCACACTACAATTAAAATTATAATGAAGTATTTTACATGTGCTTTAGTATGTTAGTCAACCTTTAAAGCATGATTAAAGTACATTTTAAATGTTTTGTCTTTTAAGTAAAACTTTTAATTTTACATTATTACAAAGTGCACTTTTTAAAAGTGTTAAGAAACAGTCATGAAAGTGTATCCCTTTAAGTGGCCTTTTATTTCATTAATAGTAGATGCAATATGTAAACTCAGAATTGTGACTCGCAATTGCGAGGGGAAAAAGTCAGAATTGTGAGATAAAAATACCTTTTTTATTTTTTATTCCATGGCAGAAACAAGCTTCCATATAAAAGGGTCTAGCGACACCGCTTGTTAAGTCAAAGGTAGATTGATATCCTGATGTTCTCCACTTCACAGTGATCAATGTGAGAATTGTGTAAAATGTAGAGGAGATTGTTGTAAGTGAAACAGAGTACAAACAGCACAGAGTCGACATGAATACTAAGTTTCAAAGATGTGTCTCCGTTGCTATGACCTCTATCAGGACTTCAGTCTGTAAAAATCAATGGAATGCTCTTTCTGGACGCACTCCAAACCCTACTTCAGCTGCACGACAATAAGCAGCAAGTGAAGGTCCAGCAGGGAAAACGGCCAATGCAGCTTTAATCATTACGTGCTTATAGCTTGAATGGAGAGACAGTAATGCCTTTACGCTGGCTTAAACATGTCTAGGTATTAACACTTATATTAACTTGCACTAATAAGCCGTTGGCTTTATACACTGCTTAACAGATCAGAAGTTCAATATGAAAAAAATATATATATTATTTTCATGGCAATTTAATGCATTCGTGCTTTACCCCACATTTGTACTTACTTTACTTTTTGTTCATTTTAATAAAAAAAATTGTGTGAAGACACACACATATATATGGCTGGAAAGATCTCTCAGCCTATATGGTGCAAGATCCAGGCCGTCAGTGTGACCGTTCAGCGCTCATGTACCCGCAGAGAACAGCTTCATCTCGGCCAGTCCTTCGGGAATTTGCCGCTGGCTCTTATGTAGATAGTGTTTAAACATAAGGTATAATTCGTTTTGGGTATATCAAACGGGCAATCTTTGGTCTTATTAATATATTACTTGTTCCAGAGCTAATAGATTTGTCTTAATGTCTATATTAAGTTTTATTTGCATAGAAATTAAATCCTGTACTAACTAAAGCGCTGCTTTTGTACGTTTGACTGAACTGTTTGCTTGTGTTTATTTCCTATTTTACTTCTTATACTGTTATAATGGCTATTGTTAATTTAAATATTATTGTTCAATAGATAATATTTAATATAAATAACATGCCGATTTTTTTAGTATTGAGAAAATCTGTTAGTGATTTCGACTGTGAAAGTTACATTAATACGCCATTAGATGGCAGCAAAGACTGTCTTTATGAGTGAGTCAGTCAGTTGCAATGACTTTTATATTGAAATGGACTGAAACATAGAAGTTGTTTTGGTAACACTTTCTATGAAGACCATACTTATAATGATTTATAGGCCCATTTATACTTATTTATTCTATAAATATATTTATAAAGCCTCATTAAGACCTATACTGCATTTATTTTGTTTTTATAATTACTTATAAGCCATGCATTTGCTTTTTCAATGCACATGATCATAATCCATTATACACTGATATAAAAATGATCAAATATAAAATAGTTCCAGAGACACTTGTTTGCTGTACCAATTAGTTATTAATTATGTCTTTAATGGCTAATGTTTGCATTAGAAGTCATGGATGGTCATTTTAATTTGTTAAAATCTATATCTCCTCAGCCATATGCATGATACTACTTACAGCAGTTTGAAATTATACTTTAAAATATTGTTGCAGTGTTTTACAAGTATGTAACATTAAAAAAGATACATTTTTTTCAACTATTTCTGTTTTTTTTTTCTTCATTATTTTATTACAGGAATTACTGTTCATTAGTTACATTTACAAGTAAGCAACTTAAAATGAGCACATCTTCATGATTTCTTACCATTTGATTTAGAAAAATTGCATCCTGTGTTTTCACTTTACTTAAAGCCATCAATGATGCATTTATAGAGGTCAGTAACTGTATTATTACTCACAATAAGTATTTTTAAGAACACAACACAGCTATTAACAATCTATTCACTAATTTGACAGAAATAAATGTGAATAAAAAGTCATTGTAACTATAATATAATAACATTATTGCAATGCAGGTTGCATACGACTGACTAATTAATTAGTGTACACTTATAAATCAGTGTATAATGGGTTATGAACATTAGCATTGAAAAAGCAAATGCATGACTTATAATTAATTATATAAATAATATAAATGTAACTATAACTGTTCTTATAATGCGGTATAGGTCTTAATAAAACATGTTTATAAAATAGTAATACTTGCTTATAAATAAGTATAAATGGAGCTATAATTCATTATAAGCATGGTCTTCATAGAAAGTGTTACCGTTGTTTTTACTTTAAACAGCATCTTACGAGACGTCATGGGAAATCCCCTTAAATGTTAAAAGGACAAAGACAAAGATGTCGCTTTCCTCAGCGGACATTTAAACTGATTTTGTGATTCTGAATATAAGATTGACCTGAAGAATATCAGCTAGATGCAGGTAATACACTCGCTCAGGCGATCTCTCTCTCTCTCTCATAATACTACAATGCGTTTCAATGAAGCGACTCAACATTAAAGGATTAGTTCACTTTCATATAAAATTTTCCTGATAATTTACTCACGGAACGAACACAGCGCCAGTTACATTTTTTTCCGTAAGTAGAATAGGGAAGGCATAGGACATACAGCGTAAGCTTTCTGAAGAATACGAAAGTACGGTTTTGGCGGAAGCACTTGGAAGGTGATCATTTGTTTATATAAAGCATATACATTTACATTTTTTTCAAAAATGACCGATCGTTTCGCTAGATAAGACCCTTAGGCCATTGAAGTCCATTATAAGGAGAATAATCCTGGAATGTTTTCATCAAAAACCTTAATTTCTTTTCGACTGAAGAAAGACAGACATGAACATCTTGGATGACATGGGGGTGAGTAAATTATCAGGAAAATTTTATATGAAAGTGAACTAATCCTTTAATTCGTTACTAGTTTTGGAAATGAGCAATATAACACTCGTAGCCGTGCCATATGGCTGTATATCTGTATATCAGCACGGCTGTTATTCGGCCGTAGGTAATCACAGCGTGCTGATATAAAGCCATATCGCATGGCTACGAGTGTGATATTGTGTTTATACAACAGTTCGACCGCACAAGTGTTTAAATAAATAGGAAACAACAATGGAATGTCTTTAAAAACCCTCTTTTGTGGGGAACTACTTCCTTCCGCCACGGATACAAATCTCAAGTTGACAGTTTAACAGTTGAACCCAAACCTCCGTTACTAAATATATTAGCTGTGACGATATCAGATTTTTCACTACACGGTTATCGTGGCCAAAAGAATTCACAATAGCGATATATGGTAATATCTATAGAAATAGAAATCTTGAAAAAAAGTACATAATGCTGTCAGTCAAAAATAAATTAAAAAATATATATATATAGCTATATAGTGATAAATGCTATGTCGATTAGCATTGCATTATAAATAGCCTACATTATCCTTATGAAAATACCTGAGATGGCTTGAAGAACAAAAACCATGATACTGTCGCAATGGCGTGTTAATTCTCTTCATGTTTAATTAGTCAGTTTTATTCAGCTACAGCGATCGCTGGATGTCCATATTAGGGATTTCCTGCCTTATCCTATTCATTCGTCTCACTTGTGGGAAATTACGTGTGAGAGTTTAGCGCTCCATAATGCTCACAATAATTTGGGTAAAAATACTGCTCAAAAATTTAATCAAGAAGAATCAAGGTTCAAAACTATTTTAATGTGCACTGATGATGTACATTATGTATTTAAATAATGTACATTATATAATTAAATGTTTGTTAAATTTATGTAAAATTGAGGTACAGCTCTTAAAGTTCATTTATTGAATGATTTCGCAGTTAAAATAATGGAATATTGTCAAAATACAAAGTTTATCACTCAAAACTGGTGTGTAATTCTGTAAAAACAATATTTACCTTTTTGAGGATGTCCTGAGTGCTACAGAAAGTCTTCACACCAGCATGGGATGCTGTTCCCAAAGTTCCCAGAGCAGTGGAGTGAGTTTGTACCCGCTGGAGAGAGATGTGTCTGTAAGCACTATCATGTGAGGGATCTTCAGCCCGCCGCTTCACTTCTGTGCTTCTCTCTGCACTGATTTCACCTCATTTTCTCACGGCTTGCTTTCAGAGCTCCACAACTGATACGTAGAAAAAACGTCTACGAAGGGATTTCACATGGAAAGGCTGTGGCTAAAAAGGCTCTTTTTAACCCTCTCTGTGCCAGAGGGAATCTCCACACAGATCTGGCAGAGAACACTAGGCCAAAAACTAACACGTCACATTGAGTGTTTGACAACTGAGAGGCTCTTTAAAGCACTAAACCAACAGCCGGACACAATCAAAACTCAGCATGAATGCGGTGGACGGAGCTCTTACCTGAGCGGAAACACACTGGATCTTACTCTGATTTAACAGAGCTCGTGTTTGTTCCCCGCTTACACACACTCCAGATTTAACATTAGCCTTCTAATGTCAGGTTGATCAGTAATGGTGTTGAATGACTGTAATACTCTGATCAGTCTGCAGATATTAATGACTAACAGGGGGACAATGTACAGTTTCCCATGAACACATTTATCCTCTATTTTTGCACCTCCTGTTTTCTTGATGAAAGAAGCCAAATTTGTATGTCTAATTTTTGACCTACAAATGGTAGTAAAAGAACCAAATTCAATTGTCAGAAATTGCTAGTATATTTCACAAATAATTACAAAGAAATGGCAAGTAGCATTGAATTAAAAAGTTCTTTATATAAAAGATCTATCCATCCATCCACCCATATATCCATCTGTCTGTCAATCCATCCATCTGTCGGTCTGTCAATCTATCCATCCATCCGTCGGTCTGTCTGTCTATCTATCTATCTGGCTTTCAATTCATCCATCCATCCATCCATCCATCCGTCGGTCTGTCAATCTATCCATCCATCCGTCTGTCAATCCATCCATCATCCATCCATCCGTCGGTCTATCTATCTATCTATCTATCTATCTATCTATCTATCGGGCTTTCAATCCATCCATCCATCCATCCGTCCATCCATCCATTCATTCGTCTATCTATCCATTCATCCATCCATCGGTCTGTCCATCCATCCATCCGTCCATCCATCCGTCGGTCTGTCAATCTATCCATCCATCCGTCTTTCAATCCATCCATCATCCATCCATCCGTCAGTCAGTCTATCTATCTATCGGTCTGTCCATCCATCCATCCATCCATCCATCTGTTGGTCTGTCTATCCATCCATCCATCCGTCGGTCTGTCAATCCATCCATTCATCCGTCGGTCTATCTATCGGGCTGTCAATTCATCCATCCATCGGTCTGTCTATCTATCCATCCGTCCATCCATCCATCCATCCGTTGGTCTGTCCATCCATCCATCCATCCGTCTATCCATCCGTCGGTCTGTCCATCCATCCATCCATCCGTCTATCCATCCATCAGTCTGTCTGTCCATCCATCCATCCATCCATCCATCCATCAGTCTGTCTATCCATCCGTCTGTCTATCCATCCATGCACATTCTACTGTAAAATCAGCCATTAAATCTACATAGACCGCTGAGGTCTCCTGTGCTTATGTAAGAATCACTGAGGATTACATAGAAATTCCTTCAAAGTAGATTTATAATAATAGACTCGGAGTCAAATACCTCAGAAATCCCTTCTATATGCACAGAACATCCCAAAGTACAGCATGGATGAATGACTTCTAGTTGACTAAGAAATAATGATCAAAAAAAAAAGTGTCAGAATCTCAATGTAGTTCTAATTACACCCTGAGACTCAAATTCCTGAGGATTATATTATCAGTGCTTTCATTCCCATCTCAACGGTGTGTTTTTGGTTGATTATTTGACTCACTGGTCCTCTACTGTATTTATGCACGCTCTGTGCTCAGGGTTCAGCAGAAGCTTGATAATCTCAAACATATTGCTCTCCAGCGGCAGGGCTGTTTGATAGTGTTTGCATACATCTCAGGGTGTGTAACATACCAGACCACCTGATGTGTCGCTTTCTTTCATGGAACCCAGGGGGTTTCAACCTGTGCAAACTCAGGGACTCTCAGAAAACCAACAGAAGCTAGATTTTTTTCCTTTAACACTTCATAATAACTTTAACATTAACATTATTATATTAAATAATTCTTAACTAAATTAAATGCCATTCATTTTCCTATTTTCTTTAGAATTGGCAGCATAGAATTCCCGAAATAACAAATATGCTTTCACTTTCTTCCCAAAAGAATATTCCGAGAGTTACTGCATTTTCTTATTTTTGTCATGTTCACATTTCAGCAATTTATACACTTGTATACATAACTGCTATTGAGACCAAAACAATAATTGTAATACAAAATGCAACTTTTAGATGCAAGACAAGCATTAATATCCAACTTATTTTTCGCAGTAAAACCATTTGCACTACAAACCAGTGTGTTTATGATTATGATAATAAAATAATATGATAACAAATACCAGTTATTAATATCAAGCAACATGTTTCTACAGCATTCAACCTAAAAATAATAAGGTGGATGAGGTCACTTTTTAAATAATGACTTCACCCTGAATGGTAAAACAAAACTGAAAAAAATGCAAATTAGTAAAGATATTTTATGAAAACATTTGCCACACATGCTACTTTTGTCATTACATGCATTTATTTGAGAGGGAAAAAGCCATACACATCTCTTTGTGTTACAAGTACAGTTTGATTAATTTAACAGGTAATTTTAAAAATGACTAAAAATAAAGCATTACAAACATTCGGGTTGGGGGCACAGAAGTGTTGATTTCAAGGTCAAAGACTATCTGGATGTAGAGGCAAAGCTTCTCCGAAGCCTGGCAGATAGACGTCTGCTTTCAAAGTCAGAGTCAACATCAACCAGACGTTAAAGAGAAAGAGAGAGAAACCGAAAAGCACCAACCACAGAGCCTGGAATGGTGGCAAGTACTACATTTATCGGGTCAAGCCTCGCTTCGATGTCACAAGCTTTTCATTTGTCCAACGTTGGTGACATCTTTTGAGGTAAAGTTTAGTCTCTAGTGTCTCCGGCGGCAGTAGCTTCACACAAGTTTAGTGTTTTCTTCATGAAGTCATGTGGTCCGGCACTCCTACTGCCTCATTGTAAATGGCGGCCTTCATGCCCAAACACACTCTTGATTTACATAATATACTCTCCCAGAGCTCCACCCCCATTTATATAAATCAACAGAGCCTCGCCCCTTTCCCAAACCCCAACCAATCAAAATAGGAAAAACTTTAAACTTAATATTTGCTCTTTATAGAATCTGAAAATATACACCAAAGGGGGGAAAATCCCACAACAACAGCTTTAAAAAAAAAAAAAAAAAAAAAAAAAAAAAGACGGGGAACACGGGGAGGAAAAAAACTAAATCACACAACAGACTCGGGTTGTTTAAAATAAATATAAACTGATTCAGCCAAGCAGCCAGAATAAAGAGCTGAAAAAAGGTTTAAAGGCATGTCCTGTCTTCGGATGAGTACGTATGGTGACACACAGGGTTACCGATGGAAGACAGAATGAGTATTTGTGTGTGTGTGGGAGAGAAAGAGAGTGAAAATTGTACAATTCATTCGCCTGTTTTTTCCAAATCATCTGGATCATTCAGATGATTCGCTAAAGATCAACAATTATCGATTGTTCCACATATTCACGCAGGTTTCAAAGCGCTTTCGCGGCTTCAGAGGTGCTGGTTGATGGAGTGAACCTGGTGAGATCAGAAGTGGATGTTTTGACCGTTTCCTGAGCAGCAGCAGGAACAAACGGAAAGCAGATGCGTGTCACTTTGGTAAGTCCTTTTTTTGTGTTAATGAGACAATAATAATGACAAACGCACACATACACTCGAGTGCAACGAGGCACTCGCTAAACAACTTCCGCCTGCCCGACAAGATCTGAAAGCCAAAACCAATGCTTCAATGTCTTTGCTCAAAGTGTTCTAGTTGGTCAGTCTTTCTACTGCATTACAACCTCCAGTCCACAAGGGGGCAACGGGGAGCAGTGACGCGCCAACAGCATAAAGGGGTGGAACAGAAGAAGGTCGCTGGTTAGCGAAAAGTTTGTGTTTCTCTGCGTGTGTGTCTTTGGTAACTGTGTTTCTGAAGAACACCATTGCTGAACGAACATACTGAACAACTTTACGGCAAAGTAACCAATCACAGGTTTTCGTAATTTCAATATAACGCCAATTTTTTTAAGGTTGGACATTTCAGGGAAGTTCTCCGTGTTGTTTTGAAAATTTGTGGAAAAGACACAAGAGAAAGATGGAAAGAGTCCAGAGGAATATGAGCAAATGCCATGTGGCAAGAACAAACCGGCCCTTCTGGTTCTCACTACACGTGTGGATCCTGAGAAGAGACAAACACGGGTTAACTTAACCAGACTTCCTCTTAAAGCACATTCATGAGTTATTATTCCAGGAATTCCTTCATAAACATGGGAATTTCCTTGCATTACCTAGTTTACAGCATTATGGTGCATCTCTGCTGGTGTCCAGACTGGCATCAAGGAGAAGCTCCTCTAAATCCTGCCCGCAGCTCAGCTCCGCAGTCACGCTCACTAACACACACACATATGAACACAGTGTCATTCCCTGTATGTTCAAAATCACTATCGAGAGGATATATTGTCTTTGTGCTTACACTATACTCAGGTTGAGTCCTGTTCATAGCTCAGTCCAACACAATTAAATAGTGCAAAAGTATCAATATTTCACCGCAGTTGTTAGCTTGCAGTATTAGTTGCATGCAAAAAGATGAAAAACAAATATAGCTGCAAGCAGCAATTACGGGGTCAAGCCGAATAAGGGCAAAAAAAGAAAATATTTGTGGACATCTATGTTCATGAGCATGGGCGACATTTGACTCTCGAGTTAGGGGGGGGCAAGAAAAAAAATCTTTTTTTTTTTTTTTGCATCAGCAAATTATTCGCAGAAATTTTAAGCAAACAAGTTTAAGTTTGCTTGTTGTTTATTTACTCATTTATTTAATAATTCACTTTTATTATCACGGGAAATGACGCGGACGATATGTGAATCAGTGTCCATCATTTTGCGAGCAACTGGTGATAAAGAAAAATGCCACGTCGCAATATTGAAAATATTTCCATTTTAAACCATGAAGGCAAGCCGGTGGATATCACACGAACAATGTGCAAACTTTGCGTGAGAGTTATGCCGGTGAAGAAGTCTCAAACTCCAGTCAATTATTCACTACTACAGAAACTGAAAGTAAAAACTGACTGATATACAGCATGACCACTGTAGTCTGATTCACAAGCAAATGACTGTTAAGTATTTTAGGTCCCATCTTTCACTGACGAGCATTTCTGAATAAACATCACTCACTAAACGAACTGCATGTTATTACTTTCAGTGATATGAAATGAAGAAAGTGTAAATTTACATATTTGCAACAGAGTTCTCTTTAAAATATAATAAAAGAAATACAGATGTACGGAAAAGGTATTTATCAAAAAATTCATGTTTTTCATGCGTAAAATTGTCTGGTAATATTTTATAATACAGGTGAGAATCACCAGAGGCCCCACGAAACGATATCACGATTTGATTTTATTGTGATTTTAAACATTTAAGTAATAATCATAATAATTAAGTTATAATCTGGCAGCGAGTAAATATTAATGATCATTAAAAAAAACTGTTATAAAGTACACAAAGACAGTCAAAGGACTTCCTTCATACAAAACAAAGGTTTGTGGGTTTAATCAGACTGAAAAGATCGATACTTGGTGTCAGTGTTTCAAAACAACATCCCCACGCATAATAATCGCAATACTATGCTGTATCGATTTTTCCCCCAACCCCTATTTCAGGGGTGTCCAACCCTGCTCCTGGAGGGCTACCGTCCTGCAGATTTCAGTTCCAACCCTGCTCCAACACACCATCCACAGCAGCCCTGAACACTATGATTAGCTGGTTCAGGTGTTTGATTCGGGTTGGAGCTAAAATCTGCAGGGCGGTAGCTCTCCAGGACCAGGGTTGGACACCCCTGCCCTATTTTTTGATGTCATCTAGTCAACACTGAACTGATTTCAACTGAATATTGACTGTTTATTATTGTCTTTTTAGAGTTGCTTTACAGCAGAATTTAATTTTGTTTGCAATCTGTTATTGTATAAAGCACTATATAAATAAAGGTGACTTGACATTGAAATTGGTGTGAACAGGTCTTAGGAACCATGCAAATGTCATGTAACCAAAATAAATGTGCTACAATATTGTATTTTATAGATGACGTGGAACATGAGGTAATCCATTGATAACTCACCATGCTCCATAATGCAGCTGGCTGGTTTGAGTCCCTCTGGTTCGAGCAGGTGAAAGGCAAATTCTGGCTTCAGCCCATTGGGAAGCACTGCTCCCGCGCTCATAACCGCACAACCTTCGGCTTCTTCGTCAGAAGATCCCGCTTGAGCACTACAGCCCTCCGTATCTAGGAGTTCATGACCATCTGCGACCTCCAGTGAAGGCTGCAGATCTTGCTGCTCTTCAGGGTTTGGCGTCCCGTCCTGGGATTGTCCTGACACTGATGGCTCTGTGTGGGTGGGACTTGATTCCTGGATCTGCTCGTCCTGCTGGTCCTCCTCACTGGTATTTTGTGTCTCTTGTGGTGTTTTTGTTGTTGTATCTACTGGTAACTGCTGCTCTAAGTGAGTCTGATCGAGTCTAATTTGGCTTTCAAACGGCGTAGCAGGTTCCTGTGTGCTTCCCGATATTGAAGCTTGCTGCTCAAACTGAACTTTATCAGAATGAGTCACGTTCTCCTGCTCATCCGCAAGTGAAGACGCTGACGTGTTGAGAACTTCGGCGGGCACTGGTGTTGTTTCTGCATGTGATGTTAACGCACTGAGATCAGAATCTGTTGGTTGTGTTGATTTCTGCTCAGGCGGTTGTGAAGGTGCTTTTATATGGGTTTGTGTTGGTGTTGCAGATGTTTGGCTCTCTACCGCCCTCTCACGGACAAATTTCGGCAATGCAGTCACCTGCTGCTGCTCCGGTGGGCTTTCCACACGTGTTACCATAAAGATTTTGTGTCCTCTGCCGGGGCTAGACACAGAGAAACAGCGGCCAGGAGATGATGGGGCTCCGGAAGCAACGCTGGCTTCGGTCACCGTGATTCCCGAACTGACGGCTGGAGATCCTGGTAAAGGAGGTGCCAAGGGCACGACCTTACAGGTGTTTATTGCAGGAATCGGTATGGGAGATGTGGTCCTTGCAGAAGCATTCGACGAATCCACAATGTCTTCATCCTCAGTGTCCGAGTCCGAGTCGTCTTGCAGTGTCGCTTCTTGAACTTTGACTTCTTGGTTCTCAGATACGTCCTCCTCGGTTGCGTCTTTCTGAACGGCAGCATTTTCTTCCTCGCTTTTCTCAGCAGATGCATCTTCATCCTCCTGAGTTTGGTCCTCTGTGGCAATTTCTGGCATTGAAGCTGACTGTCTCATTTTCTGTTCTGTTTCTTCCTTCTCTTTGGCCAAGATGAAGTTCCTCTTGCAGCCATTCTGAATGTCTGCCAGCAGGGCGCGCTGTGTCTCGATGAAACTCTTCACCTGCAAGAACAGAGAGGGGATAAAAGCGGTTATGCAATAAAAAAGATCAATGTCGCAGTTACATCTGCTGAACACTGTGGTAAATAATTAACTGTAGTTAGTGGAAAAATAAAATAAGTGGCTCCAATATAACATTAAACTGCAATGTTTACCTTGATACTGCATATTTTAAAAACATTTCAATATATGAAAAATCCTATGTGAAAAATTTTTAAAGGATTAGTTCACTTCAGAATTAAAATTTCCTGATAATTTACTCACCCCCATGTCATCCAAGATGTTTATGTTTTTCTTCAGGCGAAAAGAAATTAAGGTTTTTGAGGAAAACATTCCATTTTTCTCCATATAGTGGACTTCAACGGACTTCAGTAAGGGTCTTATTTAGCGAAATTATCAGTCATTTTCTAAAAAAATAAAAATGTATATACATTTTAACCACAAATCAAATCACAAGTCACGCGTGACCTTTACAACGTGATTACGTAATGCGTGGTGCATCGCAGAGCAGTGGAAGACGAGCATTTGTGGTTAAAAAGTATATATATTTTTTATTCTTTAGGTAAGACCCTTATTCCTCGTCTGGGATCGCCATTTGAAGCTGCACAGAAACTGCAATTTGGACCTTCAACCCGTTGGTAGCCGTTAAAGTCCACCATATGGAGAAAAATCCTGGAATGTTTTCCTCAAAAACCTTCATTTCTTTTCGACTGAAGAAAGAAAGACAAACATCTTGGATGACACAGGGGTGAGTAAATTATCAGGAAAGTTTAATTCTGAAGTGAACTAATCCTATAAATCAGTCTGAGCTCACGGAAGTGAATAAAACTTACCATATCTAATGTCGAATCTGTATTAACACTCATGCACATTGTATGTTGTGAGATAAAGAAGGATCATGAAATTAGTCTACTGACACTGGAAACGTAATGCCCGAAAAAACAACACATTAAAACAACTGTTGCGACATATTAGCATATTAGTGTTGCAGCAGTAAAATCATTGTAAATATACTCAGTATTACTTTATATTAAGCTAAATCTTTCCCCTCCCCTTTAACAAACACTCACCGTCTCTTTCTTGGGCTCTCGGTCCAGGTCTAGTCGGAGCAGAGATGTGTTGACTTTAAAGGCGAGGGAGAGAGCCATGAGGCCCCCGGTCTTGATTTCATTCTCCCGCATGTCTAACCGGAGGAGCCTCGGACTCTCTGCGATGAACTCTGCTATAGCGACCGCTCCTATCATATGAACAAGCACATCGATCATCTTCACGCTCACACACACTTAACACAAGCTGACCTCTAGAATTCACAGTCATCCATCTTAGATGAAGCAAATTCATTGTGGTCTTATGTAACTTCACAATTACACTCCAGATCTCACCTTCACAGGAGAGTTTGGTGGAGGCTAGACCCAGCCTGAGGATGGACCGGTTTGCTACAAGTCCGTCTTTCAGTTTGTGCACTCCTTCATTCCCTACTGCATTATGGCCCAGGTTCAGTGTTTCCAAGCTTTGAGTGAATGGCTTCAGTAGCAGAGAGCGAAAGAGACGGATCAGTAAAAGTAAAAGGGTGTAAATTGAAAAGAAAAAAAAAAAAAGAAAAAAAACACATTTGAAAGAACTGAAAGTGGATTAAATATTCAGTGTGAACACCTTCAAAAAGTCAAGATCTTCAAGATGAATGTGTTTATGACTGTTCTGCAAAGCTTATTTATTCCACGGAATAAACTCAGAATTCCAAGGAAAAAAGTTCAAAATTGCGATATAAACTCAAAAAAAAAAAAAATTTAAAAAGTGAGATAAACAGATTTCTGAGAAACAAATTTCAAAATTACAAGATATAAACTTAGATTTGCAAGATATAAACTTAGAAATGTGAGAAAAAAATTCAGAATTGTGAGAAAAAGTCGCAATTACCTTTTTTATTTTTTATTTTTATTCCATGGTAGAAACAAGCTTTCATAGGGATCTAACAGGAAATACTGTATTTTCACAGTAAAGTGTGTGGATGTACGCTCAAGACTGCTTATAAACCACACAGCCTGTTCAGAAGGCATGTACACACTGCAGTGCATTACACACAAGGCTGTGAGAATGTGTGTGTGTCTTTAGTCCTTAATTAACAAAAAGATGCCAGGACACACATAAACACAAGCGTTTCACGGTCAGCAGCTGCCAACATGCACAGCATCCTCTCAATCTCCATAATGACCATCTGACTGAATGGGGACGAACTCTCCTCCATCTCATTCTCATCTGTTTGCGGTGGATGTGCTGTATTGTCAGTCATTTTACAAAAAGGCATAAGGGGCTATTGTTTTGTTGCAATTACACTGCCGAAAAAATTTGGATTTTGTAATGTTTTTGAAATAAGTCTTATATGCTCACCAAGGCTGCATTTATTTGTTCAAAATACAGTAAAAACAGTAATATTTGAAATATTTAACAATGTAATTTAAAGGAAAGAATGTTTTTTTTTTTTTAAGAAATTAATACTTTTATTCAGTTCTATTTCGGTAACACTTTATTTTAGTGTCTTTGTTAGATGTACTTACTTTGGTAAAAATGATAAATCATGCATAATTACAAGTAACTAACCTAAAACTAAACCCTAATCCTATAGTTAGAACGTTGTTAATTAAGATTACTCCGTAGTTCATTGTATAATTACACTAAAAAGGACAGCTTTCAATAAAAGTGTAACCTATTTCTTTCAGCTTTACAAATTTGTGTAGAGCTTGGTGTGAATTTTTGGACAAAATACATTTTGGTTTGTTGTGTTGCTCTTGGTGTGAATAAGCCCTGAAGATGTAGAAGTATGTGGAATTGTTCATGGAAACTTTTGTGACGTAATTGTGTGGATGTTTACCAAAGCAGCGGTCAGGTAGCCCATGCCATTGTGTGTGAGCTGGTTGTTCCAGAGCACCAGAGTGACCAAACCCTTCCTCTGCTCCTTGAGACCCTCACATATATACGCCAGCCCTGAGGAAACAAGGAAAAGCAAATATATCGAGAGAACACAAAGAGCTAAAGTGTGCTACAGTTGGTTGAACAACAAGTACAAACACTTTTGAAGGAGGTGACCAAGAGGAGATACAGAGAGAGGATGAGGTCAGACCTGAGTCTAGTATGTGATTGTTTCTCAGGTCCAGAATCTGGATGTTGTAGTTGAACTTCAGCAGATTCCCCAACTGAGCCGAATCCTGCAGACCATTCAACTTATTGTCAGCCAAATACAGCTCTCTGAGGTTCATGTTCATCTTCAGTGCCGTGGCTGCACACACATATGAAACAAGTTGCCTTTTAGTTGCTTCATTCATTTGTGTAAAAATGGTTAACTCTATAAATCAGAATCAGAATCAGAAAGAGCTTTATTGCCAAGTGTGCTTGCACACACAAGGAATTTTTCTCGGTAAATGAAGGTACATAATAATAAAATTCAAGAATAAAATATGAAAAGTATAAAGACACAGAATAGGAATATTTACAGATATGAACATATTTACCCTTAACAGTATTATGGATAATAAATAAAAGAGAATTGACAAGATACTGCACTAAACGGTGGCCTTGGGAGGCATTTAACTGTTCAAGAGGGAGATGGCCTGTGGGAAAAAGCTGTTCCTGTGCCTAGATGTTCTAGTGCCGTGTTCTGAACGCCGGCCGAGACAGCTATAGTCAAAATGACAACAGAACTCATTCAGATCATCGGCCAGTTGTTGATTCCCAGCAGATTGAGGTGACAATGTCTTGTAATTGATGATGTCTTTGAGGCTTTTCCACACTGATGCAGGATCGTTAAATGAAAACTGGTTTTTCAGCTTTTCAGAGTAGCTTCTCTTAGCTACTCTTTTCTCTTTTGTCAGTGTGTTTTTGGCCTGTTTATACAAGACATTTAACATTTAGATGCAGAGATGTTCACATTGTAGGTATATCTAGCAAGTAACATGTTTTTACAACAGCAAAAATATTACAATTACTAACTAGGCCTGAAATTATTAGTCGATATTATCATAAAAAGAATTGTCAGGATTTTTGATATCAAAAAGTCATAGTCAAAAAACAAATGACCTGAATAGTTGATTCATCTAATAGAACGATTATTGAAAATAATCATTAGATGCATGATGATTAGCCAACTGTCATTAAAACTGATCTCAATTAATTTGATCGCTAATGCAATATTACTAGTATTTCCAAGCATTTATATTTAGTAGTAGTAGATCATCTGCCAGATGTTGATTCCCAGCAGACTGAGGAGATGATGTCTTGTAATTGGTGATGTCTTTGCACACTGATGCACGATCGTTGGATGAAAACTGTTTTTTCAGCTTTTCAGAGTAGCTTCTCTTAGCTAATCTCTTCTCTTTTGTCAGTGTGTTTTTTTGGCCTGTTTATACAAGACATTTCACATTTATGGTAGATGTGGAGATGTTCACATTGTAGGTATATCTAGCAAAGTAACAATTTTTTTTTTTTTTTTTTTTTTTTTTTTTACAACAGCAAAAATATTACTTTTCTCTTTTTTTCAGTGTGTTTTTGGCCTGTTTATACAATACTTTGTCCCCACTTCTGTAGGCATCTTCTTTGGCTTGGAGAAGCTGTTTGAGTTTTGTAGTGAACCATGGTTCATCATTATTATATGTTGAGTAAGTCCTGGTAGGAACGCACATGTCCTCACAGAAATTGATGTAGGATGTCATATCATCACGATAATCTCCAATCAGTGCAGTTGAAACAGGCTTGTAAATCCCGCTCTGCTTCTTTGGTCCATCTCTTTACAGTCCTTACTGCAGGCTTAGCAGATTTAAGTTTCTGCCTGTAGGTCGGGAGGAGATGGACCAGGCAATGGTCAGGGAGTCCCAAAACTGCTCTGGGAACTGAGTGATACTGTATGCGTCCTTTATTGTGGTGTAGCAGTGGTCGAGTATGTTTCTGTTTCTGTCTCTGGTGGGGAATGTAATGTGCTGCCTGTATTTAGGTAGTTCACGGGTGAGGTTTGCCCTATTAAAGTCCTCGAGAATAATAATAACAGAGTCCGGATGTTTTTGCTCCACGTCTATAATGCAATCAGCCAGCTTTTGCAGTGCTGTGCTCACGCAGGCTAGAGGAGGGATGTAAACATTCACCAAAATGAACTAGGAAAACTCTCGCGGAGAATATAAGGCTTGCAGTTAATGAAGAGGGCTTCTAAATTAGGACAACACATCTTCTAAAGCCTACTGTATAATATTAGATACATAAACTTTCTAAGGCCTCTAAATTTTCAACATGTTCAAAACTTGTGCACATTCTACTACAAGCCTTCTGTCATCTAATTTATAGTTCACACTCTTTTAGAAAGTCATAACTTGTATATCGCTATTAATATTTCAAGAAGAAAATTTACTGAACAGAAACAACTTAGGTTTACTTGTTTATCCATACTTACATTTTATCATGATTTTTCAGGCTTTTTCAGACATCAGCCTTTTTCAGACATCAGCGTTTTTTTCTTCTTCTCAATTTTATCAATATTTCATAACTTTTATATAGAGGAACAAATGGAGCAAAAATAAGCAATTTGTTGCAGATGCTGATATTTATATGGCCAAAAAGTAAGATGAAATTCTGATGTAATGCTTGTAATGTAAATCAATGAAATCTTTATAACAGTATAGCAGACTACTTAAAATAAAATGCATATAAATATCAGTCGTCACTCTATATCTGCCAATAATATGTCTTAGTAAGAAGCATTTAAAAGCTTAGCTTTATGATCAAAGCTCTGTAGTTTTAAAACATATAATACAATGCAATACAATGATGATTGAAAAATAAACAAATAAATCCTCAAAAGCCCGACGGATCATATTTGATACTCGCATTTTAACAAATGTATGGATAATCAAATAAACCCAAGTTGTGTTCATCTTGAAACATTACTAACAATATAAAAGCTATTTTTACGTTTACTAAAATCAGTAAAGATTTCACAACAAAAAGACACGTGGACCAGCTGAAGGGGGATGTTTTTACAATTATAATAAAAGGCCTTTTACTTGCTAAACTATCAATCGGATGACAGAAGGCATGTAGTAGATTGTGTGCAAGTTTTCAGCAAAGTTTTAATCATGTTTATAATTTAAAAACCTAAGAAGTTCATATGATACAGTAGGATTTAAAGGGTTAATGTCCACTGTGTTCCCCATCATTGGTTTTCCCATTCATTACCCAGCAGCATAAGCGGTCGTCCTGAGATGCCAGCGTTCTCCAGGTGCAGGACCGCCAGGCTGCCGCTGATCCGCAGTGCTCTGGCCACGAACGGAGCCGAATGGTCCAACAGCGGGGTGTTACGGGCGTCCAGGTATTGCAGAGAGCTCGTCTGGATGAGACACACAGACGGATAAAGATGAGCACATCAACTGTTCCTAACAAGTGTGAAACGAGTGTCAGTCACAGCCTTACCTTCCTCATCATGTGTGCGGCGGCCTGCCAGCCGCGGGTGCCAATGTGCTTGTTGCTGGAGATGTTGAGATGAGTGGCAGATTCATAGTACTCTATCATATCGAACAAAGCTGATGCTCCCTGAGAGGCATAAAAAGAGACACTCTTATTTTTTTTTCTTTTATTCTGCATTTCAGACAAAAGAGAACAAATTAATAGCAGTCTTTTTTGTTTATTCTGGAGAAGGAGATTTTGAAAGGGATGTCTGCAAAAAACACAAACACATGCAGACAACCTGAGTTACCATGACAACAACCTGTTGCACCTGTTCAGAGACTGATGAGGGAAAAACATCTCTGCCCTTATTGCTAAGGCACCATATGTAAAAATATTATTAAACATATACTATTAAAACACATATTACCATAGTACATGGGTCATTGACGAATAAAGTTTTTAAAAGTGTTAAAAAAAAACATAATGGAGATAAAAATTAATTTTGAAGATTTATTAAGTATTAACAATGAGATTATGTGGATTTTTATAATCAATTAACACTGCTTTTATCATTTTTTTACAGGATGGACAAAATTTGTCACCAAAAACGTCATTCGGTTTAACAAAAATTTCGGTTTTACCGAATGACACTTTTGGTTATACCGAAAGACGATATTTTCAAACAATGCTAACAGGCTGATATCTAGCTAGCTAGTTAGTTAGCTTGCTAGCTAGCTTGCAAAAGGACAATCAAACATTTATATTTTGTTAGATTAAATTTTCCATGTTTTATAGCGGTTATAACCGAACGACCTGATGTTTCGGGACATGCGTATGATCAAGTGAAAACATGAATTTTTCAAATAGTTAAGAGAGAGTTAGTTACTTTACTTCACGACCATGTGGTCCTTTGCAGGTGTCTGAATGATGTCACATCCTGTCACATGATACTGACCGCATGACTTGATCCAAATGGTCCCTTTATATTGGTTACTCCGAATGACATCAATGAAATTCATTTTTCCGGACATTCTTTCTCATAACAAAACAACGACTTCTACACATAATTTTAATACCATTTTGCACTATGTTGATATACGATGATGATAAAAATCAAGCCAGAATAAAAAATATATACATTTATTACATTTTAAGATATTTTTTTATCACAAATGAAATGGCTGTATTGGCCTTTGGACAGTTAAACCGAATGACCTTTTGACACTTCAAAATCTTTAAAATACCTTTATATGTAGCAAAATAAAATTAAAACCTTTTGGATTCAATAAAAGAGATCTAGTAGTACTACCTTACATACTTTGGACATACTTTTTACATACTTTATTATTATTAAGGCCTTCGGACAAAAAAATTACCCGTCACGTCACTGACCCACATACAGTCTTATATAGTCTTATAGTCTTTTATACTCAAGACATTTGTTTCAAAACACAGCAAAATCAGTTATATTGTGAAGTATTACTAAAATTTAAAATAACTTTTCTATTGGAATATATTTATTCCTGTGATTAAAGCTGAATTTTCAGCATCATTACTCCAGTCTTCAGTCACATGATCCTTCAGAAATCATTCTAATGTGCTTATTTGCTGCTCAATTATTATCACTGCTGAATTATGATCATGTTACACTGAAGACTGGAGTAATGATGCTGAAAATGCAGCTTTGATGACAGGAATAAATACCATTTTACAATATATTCACATAGAAAACAGTTTTAAAAAGTAATTAACTTTTGACCAGTAGTGCATATAAAAAAATATATATATATTTTTTCAAGGTAACATGTCCAATTGTAATTTTACTATATGGTAATATTTAAATAAATGTGATGACGATTAGTTCTGGATAAAAGCCCAGACTATGTCCCACATGATGCTGTAAGTGCTGAGAATTAGCCTGCATGTTTGTACGTGTGCATCTCCAGAGAAAATATGGTTTTGTTTCCAACATCTTTACGCTAGAGATTTACACACTATCCTCTGAGCAGCACGAGTCATTCCCTTTTCACACAGTGACCTGAGACAAGCCGAGACACAACATCTGAAATATTCACTTGATGGACACAATGTAGAGCTCAGAAAGAGAGGGAGAGAAAGAGAGTGCACATCTAACACTTGTGATGGGACAGAAGAAAGAAGAGACGGACACACAAAAGGCAATACACATACACTGTGATACACTAAAATCAAACAAGCAGAGAAAATGCTACTTTAGCTAACATATGGAAACAAAAATTTACATGAAAAACAGCAACTCTAGACACCATAAAAGTTGTTTTCTCATAGTTTTAAATTTAAAATTTCAACAATATGAATATGTATGAGTATGTGTAAACTGTCAAAAAGAAAATACTCAAACAGCTCCTTCTGACCATTTTAAAAGGGATATAATTTATTCAAATAAAATTTTAGAATCCTATTATTTATAAATTATCAAGATTGTTACGTATGCTAGTGCACTGAATAATATGCGTGGGTGTGTGTTAGTCTGATGTAAGGCCTCTAATTCTAGTTGGGAAATAATCATTTTGGAACCAAATAATATTTGCATTAATTTGCGTTAAATATCCCGAGATTCTTCATGTTAGTGAATAAATGCACAGATCCGCTATTATCGTTCGAATTCCCTAGTGGTCTGGTGGTAGAATTTTTGTTAACCGTGTCAGAGGTTCCGGGTTCTAATCCGCCCTCGCACAGGTTTTTTTTTTTCCTCATTAAAATCAAAGATGTTCATCAATGATTGTATATCAAGAGCATGGACACGTTTGTGTGCATTTTGTTTTGTGATTTCACTGGAAAGAATAGAGTCTCCGCAACGGCATTAAGAGATAGACTGACGCGTTCTGTGTGTGCATGAGTCAAAAGAGAACGTAAACCCCGCCTACTTTGATTTGATTGGCCATCTCTATCATTTTGACATTGACGAGCACTGTTATATCGCTGAGGCAGACCAGACTAAAAATGTAACTTTTAAACCTTTTTGTCATCCTAACATTTCTAATTAGTGGGTGGGGGGGACTTGTCCCGCTCAATGTCTATGGTGGTTACGGCCCTGTGTTACAGATCCCATTGGAAGAACAGTCACTCTTCATTATGGAAGATGATGTCTCGGTCCAAGCTGCTATCACCTTGCATGTTCCTGTTTAAAAACTACTATACTCGAGTGAAAGCTCTATGTTAAATTGGTGGATGTAGAGTGTAAACTTTGACCAACTTGCATTTGTTCTGTCTCTCCTCTCAAGTCTCATCATGTTGTATATTATGTGTGAGGCTGTGAAGGAGTGAGCAGCTAAGTATGTCGCGTGACAGGATGTCTTGCTGTATTAGACACTTAGGAATGAGTGCCAACCCCCTATTCATTTTGTTTGCATGGAAAGTAGGGCGTTTTTACGAAGAAGACTTTTATTTTCTACATTTTCTTTTGTTAGTCAGCTTATTGTTAAAATCAGTTAGAGGTGGTTTTGTTCTATTTATTTCTTTTGTTTAGCACCTCTCATGCTCTCGCCTTCCCACCTTGTCTTGTCGTTGTATTGTTCTTATTCGTTGATTGTAAATACTGTAAATATTGAGTTCTCACCTTTTCACTTGGCACTGTGCACTTGGAAAAAACAAACCTTGTAATTTGAATCATGACTACCATCTATATCCTCCTCTTTCACAGCCACACATCTATTTCAAGATTCACACACACACTTCTTTTTAATGTTATATCCTCACATACCCCTAACCAAAAATTCCCATTGCCTAAGGGTCGCAACGAATGAGAAGTAGGTATGGTAATAACATTTTATTTTAATGAACACACACACACACACACACACACACACACATTATAAACACCAAGTCTGCATACAAGAGTTCTCACAGAGGAGGCGGGACAGGGCTCAATGTTTCTGGAGGACCCAAAAAAACAAACAAAACGCAACCAGTTCATAAAGAGGGTTTAAAGGTAAGGAAGATTAGGAGCGCAGCAGGAGCGCAGCAAATGCTTATAGACACAGGAAAACAACTAACATGCTGATTACAGTGCTGAGAGTTTAAAGAGGTGCAGCAGGGGGACAAAAACTTGCCATGGCCAATCAAACATCCAACAACACTTAAAGAAAAGTTGGATTTGAGTCAGAAAAACTGATCCCAGACCAGCAGTTAAGACTAGAGCAAGAAATAATAATAATAATAATAATAATGCACACAAATAATATAAATAACTAATAAAATAATGTCAACAGATAAATATAAATAAATAAATGCACATTTATTTATATAGTTCTGTTGACTACACAATGTTTCAAATCAGCTTATATATATATATATATATATATATATATATATATATATATTAGTGCTGTCAACGTTAACGCGTTAAGGCATGCGATATATTTTTTCCAGTTTAACGCGTTAATTATATTTAACGCAATTAACGCAGCATCCGTTTGATCTGTCATCCTTTGGCTAGCATTACAATATGATCACGCTCTTATTCATGCAAATGCTTTTAAATCATTGAAGCGCGCCAAAAGAGAAAAAGAGAATGCGCTGTCTGTGAATGTCCTGTCACACACACAACGCACAGAAAGACGCGCGCCAGTATTGTGAACAAAGGTAACAGCGAAAATTACTCACTGCTCTTAACTAAAGAACTTTTGTAGCTTTAATAATGATTAATCTATATTTAATTTAGGCTATAAATCATGCAGTTTATATCTGTTACACAGGTAGGAAGGGCACAGGTAGCCTAAATATGACATTTATTATGGGTTTATGTGAGGATTGTTCTAAGTTCACTTAAATTAAAAGTTGTTATAATTTTGAAGCCTAATAAATGTTAAAAAAATGATAGCTTTCAATTACACTGTAATGTTGAATGGCTATAATTCATGTTTAAAATTGGGGGAAAAAAAATACATTTCAGCGAGACATCAGTAGCTGTATTAGTATCAGTGATACTGGCCTTCATTCGTAAAAAATATGCCATTAAACAAGTATTTAAAATATACTGTCTTTATGTTGTTTCTTTATGTTGTTTTAATTTGGAGATTAACTGCAGAATTATTACATTATAAAATATATTAAAAATGTAAAAAACTTAGGTGTTTTTAATTGTGATTAATAAATAATAATAAAGTTATTTTTTTTAATCGATTGACAGCATATATATATATATATATATATATATATATATATATATATATATATATATATATATATATATATATATATATATAATGTTAATTATTTTAACAAAATAAGAGGGATCATACAAAATGCATGTTATTTATTTATTTTTTTATTTAGTACTGTCCTGAATAAGATATTTTTCATAAAAGATGTTTACATATAGTCCACAAGACAAAATAATATAGCTGAATTTATTAAAATAACCCCGTTCAAAAGTTTGCATACCCTTGATTCTTAATACTGTGTGGCTAGCTGGATGATCCACGACTGTTTTTTTGTTTTGTGATGTGATGTTTGTGATGATCCCTCTTATTTTGTTAAAATAATTAACATTTTACAGATTTTGCAAGGTGTATGTACACTTTTGACCACGACTGTATATAATAATAATACATATATAGTTATTGTGATGATTAGAATATGTCTACATACATAGTTTCTTTTATTTCACAATAGCAAATAAATAAATGAATTAATAAAACCAGTTCCCCATGACACATCTCCCTTAAGTAGTGGGAGAGTATTTAAGGAGTAAGTGAGTGTGTTTGTATATATGGAAGACGCTGAGAGATCCACCCAACTTATGACTTATAGCAAAATTAACGCGTTAACTCAAAGCACAGTAAGTGGAGTCCAGGAGCGGCCTTAAGTAACCTATTAGAAACAGACTGAATTTATGTCTCCAGAGCTCATTATATCTGTGTTTATGTTGGACAAACACAATCCATATCAGACCAGTCCACACACAGAACACATGCCTCGACCAAACACACAACCGTGGCTGCTTAGCCTCTAATTAGATGCTAATAGAGCGGCAGCGAACATTTTGATTGTGTAACAGCACTGATAAATGAAATCAAAGCACTGAACAAGCTGTTACAGAAGCTCAGGCAGTTTTAAAGATGGAAAGAGAACAAAATGACTCTGTAGTCAGAAAGATAGTCAGCATGAGACTGGTAAAAAACTCAATGGGGTAAAAAAAAAGAGCAGCACTCACGTCCTCGTCCAAGTTGGTCTGTTCCAGATCTACTACTTTAAACTGAACCCTCTTAAAGATCTCCTCCAGAGATTCACATGATTTATAGTCCAGCTTCTCTCCTACGGAAATAACACAAAAATGAGATATTACTTTCAACTTTTGCACTGATATGGCTCTTTATATAACTTCATATTGTAACAACACAGATCGAAGCCAAACACACGGCTAATCTTACACGCATGATGTTTCTGTTACTTTATTATTTACAGTAAACCTGAATCATTTGAGGATGAGATCAGCTTATCTATGAACACACACCCATTAACTACACAAACTAAACAAGCATACAAACCAGTCTTAACATGTTGAACTGAACAGAGGGTGTGTGTGTGTGTGTGTGAGAGAATGTATAAAAACGTGTGACATACAGGATCCAATTCATTTCCATGACCTTTTCTAGCTGTTTATAATTCATGAACTGTAATTACAAAGTATACTGGATTGAGATTTCATAGATATATCATCTTTGGGTTCTGTAAGATTTTTTTTATGATTTTCTAAAGAAGTCTCTTCAGCTCACCAAGTTGCATTTATTTGAATAAAAATACAGTAAAAACAGTAATATTGTGAAATATTATTATAATTTAAAAGAACTGTTTTCTATGGAAGCTTGTTTCCGCCATTAAATGAAAAAATTAAAAAAGGTAATTGCGACTTTTTATCTCACAATTCTGACTTTTTTCTCAGAATTGTGTCATATAAAGTTAGAATTGCGAGTTATAAAGTCAGAACTGCGTTATAAAGTCAGAATTGTGAGATATAAAGTCAGAATTGCGAGTTATAAAGTCCGAATTGCGTTATAAAGTCAGAATTGCGTGATATAATGTCACAATTGCGTGATATAATGTCACAATTGCGTGATATAAAGTCAGAATTGCGAGTTATAAAGTCAGAATTGCGTGATAAAGTCAGAATTGCGTGATATAGTCAGAATAGCGTGATATAAAGTCAGAATTGCGTGATATCAAATCAGAATTGCGTTATATAAAGTCAGAATTACGTGAGAAAGTCAGAATTGCGAGTTATAAAGTCAGAATTACGTGATATAAAGTCAGAATTATGTGATATAAAGTCAGAATTGCGTGATATCAAATCAGAATTACAAGATATACAGTCAGAAATGCGAGTTATAAAATCAGAATTGTGTGATATAGTCAGAATTGCGTGGTATAAAGTCACAATTGCGTGGTATAAAGTCACAATTGCGTGATATAAAGTCAGAATTGTGTGATATAAAATCAGAATTGCGAGTTACAAAGTCAGAATTGCGAGTTACAAAGTCAGAATTGCGAGTTATAAAGTCAGAATTGCGTGATAAAGTCAGAATTGCGTGATATAGTCAGAATAGCGTGATATAAAGTCAGAATTGCGTGATATCAAATCAGAATTGCGTTATATAAAGTCAGAATTACGTGAGAAAGTCAGAATTGCGAGTTATAAAGTCAGAATTACGTGATATAAAGTCAGAATTGCGTGATATCAAATCAGAATTACAAGATATACAGTCAGAAATGCGAGTTATAAAATCAGAATTGTGTGATATAGTCAGAATTGCGTGGTATAAAGTCACAATTGCGTGGTATAAAGTCACAATTGCGTGATATAAAGTCAGAATTGTGTGATATAAAATCAGAATTGCGAGTTACAAAGTCAGAATTGCGAGTTATAAAGTCAGAATTGCATGATATGAACGCGAGTTTATATCTCATAATTCTGAGAAAAAAACGTCAGTCTTTTTTCCCCTCACAATTGGACATAACACGCAATTGCGAGTTTATATCTCGCAATTTTTACTTTATAACTCGTAATTCTGACTTTATATCACGCAATTGCGAGGAAAAAGTCAGAATTGTGAGATAAAAAGTTGCAATTACCTTTTTTTTTATTTCATGGCAAAAACAAGCTTCCATAGTTTTCTACGTGAATATATTGTAAAATGTAATTTATTCCTGTGATCAAAGCTGAATTTTCAGCATCATTACTCCAGTCTTCAGTGTCACATAATCCTTCAGAAATCATTCTAATATGCTGATTTCCTGCTCACGAAACATTTCTGATTATTATTGTGGAACATTAATAATCCACATCATTATTTTTTTAATGAATAGAAACAGCATGTATTTGAAATATTAATCTTTTGGAACAAAGTACAAGTCTTTACTTGATCAATGTATTGCATCCTTGCTGAATACAAAAAAAAAAAAAATATATATATATATATATCTTACTGAGATTCTGAGAAATCTTATTCTTTTGAATGATAGAGTATGCAGTATATAGAGAGAATGAACATCTTTTAGCCAATGATAATATTTTAAAAAGGAGACTAACAAGAAAAACTCACATTCACTAAAGATATTCCCTGATTGATTAAATTTCTATGACTATTCCAGGACTGGAAATCACAATTTTAAAATACCCTGAACTTTCAATGACCGTCCGAACACTGAACATTGTGATAAGGCCCATTTTCAGCTCACCTTTGAGGTCTAGGCACTCGTTTCGCTGTGTCAGGTCTTTTAAGTCCTATGGACAAAAATAAAAAGAAAGAGTTTACTATTAAGAGATGAATGCTTATTGGATAGGTAGATGACTAGCCAAGATCACTAATGTAACTCTAGTCAGAAAAGTGTGTGTGCAATGACAAGTGGTTTACTAAAGTGGTTTGTGTATGTGCGTGTGTGTGTGTGTGTGTGTGTGGTAACATGTCAGGGTTACCCTACACACTGGAACTAGAGGACTAAGAGCTGAAAGTATGCCAGCATAAACGTTGAATTCATACGTTTCAAGGCTGTGTAAACACTAGGACGTCTGTGCTCTGAAACACCAGGGGGCAGCTGCCCTAAACTTGTTCTCTGATCAGCAATATATCCAAAGCATTCAGAGTCACCACCTGACATTTAACGCTGCCATGCAAACAGCATCTGACCCTGAGCTTTCTAATGTGACTTCAATGAGCCTTGTGTTTCTGCTGTTACACAAGCCACCTGCGGTCATCTTTTACTCACCAATCAGAGACTTGGGTGGTGTGCACTTGTACTGGGTGAGGAGGGTAACTGTATTAAAGGGGTCCTATTATGCTTTTTTTTACATTTTCAACTTTCTTTAGTGTGTAATGTTGCTGTTTAAGTATGAAAAAGCTCTGAAAAGCGGGAGTTATTCTCTCTATCAGTGCGCACTGTTAATAGTCTTGAGTTTTCTTCACAATATTCCTCATTTCAATAATTCAAATGCAGAATAAAGGGGCGGGGCCTGGTTGAGTTAGTTAATAGTGTGTTGAAACTGCCAGTTTTGGTAAGGGACGGGACATTTCCCAAACACCAATCACAACACACTGCTCCAGCCGACCAATCAGAGCACATTGTGCTTTTCAGAAGGAGGGGCTTCACAGAGACAGGAACTAAACAGAGCGTTACTGACAGACTGGGAAGAGAGGAGCCGCAACAATGGAGAATATGAGGAAAATAATGAACATTCAAGCAGGAAACCTGTTCTAGTAGAGCCCAAAAACAAAATCAAGGGCATAATATGGCCTCTTCTTAAAAATTATATTTACATGGCCACTTGCCATCTGTGCTAAGTAAACAGACATAAAGGGAGCATTAATCTTCTTAGTAGCGCGCGCTCGCTCGCTCTCTCTCTCTCTCTCTCTCTCTCTCTCTCTATTCAATTCAATTCAATTCAATTTTGCTTTATTGGCATGACTTACACAGTATTGCCAAAGCAGTGGCCATTACATAAGCAATGAACAAATAATGATTATATAATGCATAAACAAAATAAGAATAAACACATAAATATTTTTTTTATATATACAAGAAATAAAAACAACCAAAAAAAAAAAATGATTAAGACCATGTAAAAGAAGACTCTCATTGCTTTTGCTCTCAGCTCTTTCACAGCCAGATTGAAGTTCGCTGTTGAACTCAGTTTTAGACCCAGATAGGTGTATTCGTAGGCGTGTTGGAGGACCTGGTTTCCTGCTCTAAAGGTGTATCTATTTTCCCTACACCTGGATCTGTTTTGAAAAATCATTATTTTTGTTTTTGCCAAATTAATTTTAAGAGCCCATGTTTGACTGAATGTCTCTATGATGTCGAGGAGTTGTTGTAGTCCCTCTTTTGTTTTTGACAGAATGACTAAATCATCTGCAAAGAGGAGACATTTAATTTCTGATTCAGTCAGGGTTGGGCTGGGGGCAGTCGAATTATTTAATGCTTTGGCTAATTCGTTTATATAAATGTTAAATAGTGTGGGGCTCAATGGGCAACCTTGACGGACTCCTCATTGTTGGGAGAAAAATTCTGTCCGTTTGTTCCCTATTTTTACAGCACATGTATTGTTTTTATAAATGGTACTGATCAAATCAAATGTTTTCCCTCCAATCCCATTTTCCAGTAGTTTTAGGATGAGTCCTTCATGCCAGATTGAATCGAAAGCCTTTTCAAAGTCAATAAAGCAAGCAAAGATTTTGGTTTTGTTTTGGTATACATGTTTATTAATGATCGTGTGGAGGGTGTAAATATGGTCAGATGTTCTGTGCTTGGGCAAAAATCCAATTTGACTTTTATCCAGGATTTTGTGGGTTTTGAGAAAGTTCTGCAATCTCATTAATAATCGAACAGAATATCTTCCCCAGGTTGCTATTGACACATACGCCTCTGTAATTGTTTGGCTCAAATTTGTCTCCTTGTTTAAGGATTGGTGTAATCAGGCCTTGATTCCAGATGTCGGGGAAATATCCTACACTCAAAACAATGTTAAATAATTTGATTATTGCGGTTTTGAATTTGTCATTGGTGTATTTGATCATTTCATTTAATATTCCATCAATGCCACATGCCTTGTTGGGTTTTAATGCATGTAATCTATCTGTTAGCTCATTTATTGTAATTGGGAAGTCCAGGGGGTTCCGATTGTCTTTAATTTTTTCTTTCAGGATTTCTAATTTGGTTTTTATTTCATTTTGAGCAGGATTTGTTTCGGTTGTTTTGTACAGATTTTCAAAGTGTGTCCTCCATATGTTCCCGTTTTGAATGGCCAATTCTTCCTGTTGTGGTCTATAGAGAGTGTTCCAATTGTTCCAGAAGTTACTGGTATTTATTGACTCCTCCATTGCTTGAAATAATTGTTCTGTATGCTCTTCCTTTGTTTGTTTGTAGACTTTAAGAGCTTCATGATATTGATGGCGGAGTTCTTGATTGTCTGGATCTCTGTGTTTTGGATTAGAAAGATTTCGTACTGTTGTTCTAATACTTTTACACTCACTGTCAAACCACTTTTCGGTGGTGTTTTTTGGTTTCCTTTTTGATGATTTTTTTCAAATTGCACATGGATGCTGATTGGTGGAATATGTTGGTGATGTCACGTAGTGCCAGATTTATGCCCATTTTATTTTGTGGATATGTGATAATTATAAATTTGTCCAATAATAATTTGATAGTTTGACTTTCTGTTGCACTTTGATAATTTTCTGTGCTGTTTTTTGTCCACTTGTATGATTGTTCCAGCTTTAGTAAATGAAAGGGCTGTCTGCGTGATTCATTAGTTTGAGTTTTCGTTTTAGATATAATGTAATTTTACAGTGGTCTGACAGAGGTGTTTGAGGACTGACTGTGAATGCTCCGAGATGCACTGGGTCAATGTCTGTAATGAAATAATCTACAGTACTGTTGCCCAGAAACGAATTAAAGGTATAACAGCCAAAAGAGTCTCCCCGAATGTGACCGTTTATTATATACAGACCCAGTGACTGACAGAGCTCTAGTAGGCTTTTCCCACTTTTGTTTGTGAATTTGTCATAATTATTTCTGATGTGGTATGAGGGCAGAGGGTGGCTGGTGTTTGTAATATATTTGTCTCCCTGTGTGTTGACAAAGTCTGGTTCAATTCCAGTTCTAGCATTTAAAATCACCACACATTAACACATTTCCTTTTGTCTGGAAATGGCAGATCTCATCTTGCAGGATGGAGAAGGTTTCTTCATTGTAATAGGGAGATTCAGCCGGGGGTAAATATGCAGCACACAAGAATATGTGACGGTCTGTGGAGACAATGTCTTTTTGGATTTTTAACCAAATGTAAAATTTTCCGGTTTTTATCGATTTGATTGAGTCTATGAGTTCTGTTCGGTACCATATCAGCATTCCCCCTGAGTCACCCCACTTAGTTTGGTTGATGGTAGAACTATTTCTCTAAATCCAGTTGGGCAGCCAATGGACAAATCTTTTATATTCCATGTTTCTTGTAGTATTATAATGTCAGAGTTCTGGATTTCTTTTTTGAAGTCTGAATGTTGGCTCTTAACACCAAAAATGCAGGACCTTAGTCCTTGAATATTCCAACATGTGATTTTTAAGGAATACGAGTCCATTATTTAACCGTTTTTGTAATTTCAAAACAAGACAAACATCAGTATATTGTTGAATTGACATATCAAGAATATATTAAATATTTTTATATTATTATCTCTCTCTCTCTCTCTCTTCGGTGCATTTCTTTTACAGGCCTGTTTGTGAAGTCATTTTTCCAGGGGTGACTAAGCAATTAGGAGAGAGGAATACAAGCACAGACTGAGGTGATGGAAAAACACATACGTACACATGCACTCAGTAATGACCGGCTATTTTCTGCCCTGGGGACTCCCAGTGGAAATTTACCACGATGCCCTCGGAAGGACTGATGTCTTTCTGCACAACTACAGGTTACACATTTTGCACCAAAAATACATTATATGAAAAAAGTACACTTGCAGAGAAAAATAAAGGAATGGAAAAAAAAAAAAACAGATGGGAAACACAAAAGAAACAGACTCGTGAACGGAGGGAGAGGGGAGGAGAACGGCAGCATGTGCTGGTTGGTGAGCGATTGTGGGTGTTAGCTGGCATCTCTGTGCAAACATCAGGCCATGATAACATGATCTCTCTCTTTCTGTCTGTTTTCAGTGACTCAGCTAGGAGCAGATGGGAGAAACGTTTCTCTCTCTCTCTCTCCCTCCATCGATCTGTTTCAGCAGGCATGCACGTGTCCTCCTGTCTCATTATAACACCCTGCCGAAATCTTTCAACTTTGGAACTGTGTGAAAACTTTTTTTTTTTTTTTTTAAGAGATATAACGGTTTAAAAAAAGTTAGTCCATTACTGTAATTTAATTACTTTTCCCTTAAAAAAAGTAAATTAAATTTTTCTGTTATTTAATTACAGTTACTTCTGATGTAATTGCATTAAATTCTGTGTAGACTACAGAACAATTCTATATAAAACAATAGTGGATTTAACATATTAAATTCTAATGTTAAAATGTATGTTTTTAATGTAACTTTCTCCTTTTAAATACTTTGGTGGGTTCAAGAATAATTTATGCAATTTTATATTATTTATTTAAAAGAATTAAAAAAGCAGTTTTATGTCTATCTCATATTGTTCAACTGGTCGGAATTGATATTACTAATTACTTTCTAAATCCCATAAGTAATGCAATACTTTTTAGAGAAAGTAATTAGTCCAGTAATCTAGTTACACTGTTGAAGATGTAATTAGTAACTAGTAACTTTTTTTTTTTAAGAGTAACTTACCCAACACTGGGCTCTACACATGATTTTATGGAGACTTTATTTCACACTTTTGAGAATGAATTTTGTTGATAAACATAAAAATCCGCACCTATCGATGAACCATTGCAGCATGGAAAAATTTGTAATCTTTTTCATCTCAAAGTGAAAGTTACGCAACAGTAGGTTTCATAAATTTGGACATTTTTGGGCAACCATGAGTTATATATTTTATATTAATTTAATTAAATCAATTGATTTCAACTGGGGTTGATACCGGTAATTCTCAGAATATACATTCTTATACATTTCATTTGATATATTTAAATAAATTTTCTCTTTTTTTTTTTTTTTTTTTGCATCACAGTGTTTTTTCTGTGTTCATGTAAAACTTGAAATCTCTGGAAAACAAAATATTAACAAAAAAGAAGTTTGACTTTCCTCCAACAACAGCCATAATTTGTTTTTCATGACCCATTTTGTGCTGCTGAACCATAAAGACTCTTATGTTAATGACAAAGTTTGTCCTTTGAAAATCATAACATTAGTAATTACAATACATAATTGCTATATTTGTCATAGGAAGTCTAGTAGATAAATATTAGCCGACAAAAAACAGACACATTCATGTTGAGCTCTAACTAAACCAATTTAACGCTACATGCAAATAACTGACTGGGAATTTGCCTGGGCGTGTGTGTGTGTCATCAGGACAGGAAGAAATGACCGTTTGTTGACTCAGTATGGTATGTTTACAATGCAGTGCCTATAAGAGGCTTTCAGCAAGCGAGCTGCAGCCAGAGGGAGTCAGGAGGCATGTGACTGGTCCGATGCCAGAGGTTAGAGAGGTTATATGTTTGTGATCAGAGTACAAATGTAATCCAGCGCAACGGGTCAAATGGGGATACAACAGAGATTACTAATGTGCACAATCAAGCTTCCCTTTCTTCAATAAGTGTCTAATTAATGGGGACTTGGGGCCAAAATGCCACTCAAATTCAAGATAAGGGGGCAAATATGCACAATAAAAAACTAAATCTATTACAGTCACAATTACCGTGAAAAGTGTTGATTGCGGCATTACATCTAGATCTGCTCACTTTGCATCAAAGATTTATTGTTAGGGTTGGGAACCGAGAACCAGTTCTTATCCAGAACCGGTAGTGTTTTTCGTAAAGTACCAGAACCGTGCAAAATTTCTAAGTTTCGGTTCCGAAAATGGTTCTGGTGCGATGGGTGGGCGAAGTATGGGGAGCTTATACGTTAATAGAGACGTTTCACCTCATGAATATTATATCAATGAACGCACTGAAAAGCCCTCGCGCTACTCATATACGTCAGATATCGAGAGAGAGAGAGAGAGAGAGACAGAGAGAGAGAGAGAGATGCACAAAGCTGCACAATTAATCTTTAAACGATCGCGTTCTAGACTTCATCACCCATATGATCTAATTCCTAAATTACAACGATTCGCCCGTGTATATTAAACCTTTGACAAAAATAAAATCTTGACATTCAAATCTGCGTTCGTGCTGCCGTTGATCTAGATAGATCATTTCTGTTACAAATACTCCAATTATCACAGAAGTATACAGAAGTTTATTATTCAGATATAAACGCTGATGTCTACGTTACAGATCAAAACAGAATAAATTATCTTTTGAAAGTAACTGGGTGCTTTAAATAACGACTGTATCGATAGCATTGTTACGCCACTAGGTGGCAACAAATTACTGTTAAAAATGTGAAACAAGTGAAGTCTTTATGAATCCAACTTACAAAAATATTTCACCTGTTTGGATCTTATATGTGTTCAAGCATCTTATTTGTGTTGAATTTGTGGTAACAAAATGTATTAGTTAATGTATTAACTAACATGAACTAACCATGAGTAATACATGTTACTGTATGTGTTAATCTTTGTTAATGTTAGTTAATAAAAATACAGCTGTTCATATTGTTCATGTTAGTTCACAATGCATTAACTAATGTTAACAAATTTTAATAATGTATTAGTAAATGCTGAAATTAACATTAACAAAGATTAATAAATGCTGTAGAAATGCAGTTTATTATTAGTTCATGTTAATGTAGTTGACTAATGTTAACTAATGAACCTTATTGTAAAGTGTTAGTGAATTTGTTGAGATTAGCAGTCTGTTAAACTCATTTTACAAGTATAATAAACACAAAAAGGCTTGTTTAGTTGAGTATTGTGCATTTCTTCCCGTTACTCCGGTTTTTAGTGGTTTAATAATTTTATTGGAACCGGAATTGGAACTGGAATCGTTAGGCAAAACCAGAATCGGAACCGGAAAATTTCTTATTCCCAACCATATTTATTGTACACATTTTTTTTTTTTTTTTGCAATGTTGAGCATTATAACCAAAGCGCACACGTTTCTGTTGAGTGTATGAATGCAATGGCCAATCAGAGGTGTTTAGATTAATCACAGCAACTAAGCAATTAAGCAAACAGCTGAAAATGGTGGAGTTTTGTTCAGTGTGCGACACACTCACTGAGTTTTGCACTCTTGCGAACTCTCATCATAAACATCAAAGTGCAGATACGATGTAAACAAGACATTAATTTTTCAGTGTAGACAGCTTCAGTGATTATAACAGGAGTTTTTGCGAGAGTGCATAACTCTGTGAACTTGCACTAGACTTGGACCACGTTCTTTGCTCGCTTTTTTGTATATAATTTATTCCCAGTTTGAATAACCTTTTTCTTTTTCTTTATGATACTAAAATACCAGAAAAATCATAATGTTATGTGTTGATTTTCTAATGCATAAAAATCAATAAATTAACTCATGGTTCTTAACTTTTGTCTGTGTAGCCTACAAGAATATGACAAGCCATTTCCCCACACATAATTTATGTATTCTATTAATCAACATTAACAATCATTATTACAACACCAACAGCAATATTCTGCAATAATGATTTGTCATAATATTGTAGTTCTGCCCTGCAACGAATTACTGTTTTTTTAATCATTTACATACTTTATGTTGGCTATTTACATTATGCAATTGTTGTGTAAATACATGCATGCCACCTTTGATCACGTTAAACAGTCTGTGTAAATAAACATACCATGTCAGATGCAGCTTCTGTTCCACCTTTGCAGTATAAAGATGACTTTTGTTCATGTTGATAAAATTGGTAACAGTCAATAGTATTCTAACTGATTGAAGTAACTGGTTAAATAAATGTAAGTATTTGACATAAAAACAACACAGAGATGCATTTAATATGGTAATCAAATATTGCAAAGCAAATATTTCCTCTTAATGGGAAGTTACTTTCTGACCCAGGTGTGAATATACTGCTTTATGACTTTGAGGAGGACTTTAATGAATTTCCAGGATGTTTTTATAGATGTGTTACCTGTATCTGTTTGAGCACTTTTGGGATTGGTTTGCAGTTGAGCTTCTGGCATGCTTGTCTGTAGGCATTCAGAATCTCCTCCACCGTCACATTCTGGGCTGCAGAGACAAAACCGCACAAAGACAAGGTCAAAGGTCAGAGATATACTATACAGTGTAAACATGTATCCACGGTTCACCATTCTCATCAAATGAAAAACGGATGAAACTAATTCTGCACAGCATTAAATTAAAGCCTGAATCCAGCTCATCTCATTCTCTATGTTTTAAACAGCCATTGCTCTTAAAATACTGCCTTCGTAGGCAGGTTCTGTAACAGAGCAAATGTGTAGTATCTGGACAAGAAAGAGAGTTTGAACAATGTAAAGAGCGAGAGAGCAAACGGATCTGTCCTCATTAAGTCTGGGAGGTGATCAGTGTGTGTACACTGTGATTCTTGAGCGCTCTCAGTAGGGCCTTTGTGTAGCACATGAACACACACACTCAAAGCAGCAAGTGGTCTAGACCTTCTAAGCGCTGTCTGCAGTCATATGACTTCATACATTCAGACTTATTGTTTTGAGGTGACACACATTCGTACATGCAGAGTGCAAGGTGGTTTAAGGCTAAGCTAAAATATCAGGGCTCTACAGAGAACATTCGCTTGCATTTGCAGTGCGGGGATAATACAGTGTTATTTGTTATGCAAAGACATTAACCATAACATAAAAGTTATGGATAATGTCTTTTAAAACTGTTTTAATATAACATCATAGGTAGATCTCAGAGAAAACAAAATAAAAGTTCTCAACATAATCTGCTTAATATAAAAAAAATATATTTTTTTTTTGTCATTCTGTTCAATATTTATACCTGATATAGATCCAATAACAATATGTAGAACCGATGTTTAATTGTTTATTATTTTCTTTTATTATAAATGTAAATAATAAATACATATCAAAAATTAGTATTATTAATAATAATAATAGTAGTAGTGGTAATATATTATTATTAATATTATCTCCAATATTTTATTATTATCTGTCTATTTCTATTTTTTAAGATTTTTGTGCATCAATTTCACATTTTAAGTGACTAACAAAACAGACAATTAAATATTTAATTACAGTTTCTGTATAACAATTAATCGTCAGCCATAATGTTACATTAATGGCAGATTAGTCTGTGGTTAAATCTGTGGTACGACTACAGCCATTGTGTGTTCGACTGGTGTTTGTAATCGCTATGGCTCTGTTTGGTTCATTCCTCCAGCACATTTACACACAGTGTGTACTTGACCAAAGAGAGAAACACATACAGTGTACAGACTAAAGTTAAAAGTTAAAATTATGGTTTATTTTCACCCTGTTTATGTAAACCAGCTGTGCATGCTGTTGATTACCACATACACATATTTACCACACACATCCGTGTGTATAAATGAACGGGAAACATGTTTACAGTAAACACAATCACAATGCAAGCTTTGCAGGACTGAAGGTTCAAGAGGAAATGTGTTTCTGTTCAAGCATTCTTCAGTGTTTTTACTGAACTTCTTTACTACAAATGTCCCCTAGATTGTCATTTCCATTTTCCGGTTATCCTTGCAGGTATATTAATCAGAAGTATAATATTTATTTTTTTTTAATTAATGCTGTACTGGTAAACTACTTACCAATTCTTAAATGGCCATGACATGACTGAATATAACTTCGCTAAAACATAATGCTTAAATAAATATATGGTGAAATTAGATTTCATGTTGATGTTTTATAATAATAAAGGTTAATGTTATGTTTCCTATATCAGTATGGTTATAATGGTTATAATCAAAACAGTGTAATATTAGCATGTGTTAAATGTTCAATTATTGTTAGGGATACTCCGACCGATTGGCCGCAGATCAGTATCGGACGATAATCACGTTCTATTGATGCTTCCTCGTTTCCTCGCTCCTCAGTCCTCCAGCCTGTGACCTGGAAAAAGAAAGCATCTTGAAGGGCATCTCAATTCTCTAATTGCACCACGAGAAGGCGAGGAACGAGGAGCGAGGAAGCTTCCAGAGGAGCGATGAGCGGGGATGCACAGGTGTATCCTATGTGGAAGTCTTTCTTGTTGAAAAACCTGACGCACATATAAATTCTCCTCCCCCTTCACATCTGTTACAATCATTTTAATTTATGTTTTAGTTTTACCATTGCAGTTAAATAAATCATATATCTCACATATTTCAACAGGGCATCTTGCTTTATTAATATTTATTTGAAGTGACGCTTGAGTGATCAAGAATATAGCAATGTACAAAATAATCTTTCCTTCAATTCTTCCATCCTCATTTCCTTTCCTCACATCCTTCCCTCGCCGAAGCACATGTAAACCGTATACAGATGAGGCTTTTGTGCCACATTTTACTTTGTAAATTCACGAAACATTAGTAAACCGCACATTTTTATTTAGATTTTATTTAGATTGTCTCGATTCAAACGAGCCCAAACACAACATAACATGATGTGTAGATCTTGAGAAAATTATGACATGCTGCTTGGCTAAAGCTATAGGACTCGCAATGCGATCATTTGAAAGTTCAAGCAATGGAAACTGGATCTCGGGTACGGTGGGTAGGGACGATGTGTCGAGACCAATCGGACACTGTTTTACAGCTCTAGCGCTCTTTGATTGGATTGATCACTCAGATTGACAGGTATCGATTTACTGTGCGCCACAGAATAGGAGCGTACAGCTGAAACAGCACTGGAAGATTACTTCTTGATACCTTGTTTTGTTTTGTTTTTTAGAGTTATAAGCCATTACTTTTAAGTATGAAACCATTAAAAATGCCTTCTGCTTGTTTATACACACTTTTTATCTATGTTACCGACAGCATCCTACATGTGGTATATGGTAATTAGGTTCAAAATAACCTGAAATATTCCTTGTATATGCAGAAAAGTAAAAGCACTGAATTCAAGAGAAAGACTCCTCATTTAGTACTCACAGAGTCAAAGTGTTATAGTGTTTCTTTTGTTTTTTTGCACACACAAATGTATAAACACCACAGAGCACTGGTGACCAGTGATGATGTGCTGGGTTGATGACTCTAATGATAATTACCCGTTTAGATGCAGTCCTTCCACGCTTGCTATCATCTAATAAGCTGCAGAGTAATCACAGCCACCATCACTAACATGGGCTATAAATAAAAACTAATACATGAATGACTGAGACGATTCAGCTAAGAGTGCATAATTGTGTGTGTTTCGTCTTCTCCTCAGGCAGTCTAATTAAACTAAAGTCTGCTGTAAAAGATTTCCAATGGCTCATTCTCCATGAGTGGAGCTCTGGAACTCCTTCTGATGTTTCAGCAATACTTCTTTAATTCAGTCTACAGTATTTAATATGCAAGCAATACCAAACCAATGCCCAATAATTACAACAAAAACATGGTTAAAAAAATGGTTATTGTTTACCCACAAATTTGCCATAACGTCCTATTGTCAGCCTGTGATATCGTCGATAAACAATATCATTTTTGCGAGCAAAGATGAAGTTGGCGATGAAGAAAAACGTCACATCACATAGAAATACTTCACCCAAAAGTCGAGCCCGTGGATATCACACATGCAAGTTATGTCGGTGAAGGAGTCTACCCCTTTTCCACCAGCATGAACCGGGAGCTAGTTCAGAGCTAGTGCTATTGCCGGTTTGGAGTTGGTTCAACTGACGAGCTTTCTAAGAACCGGTTTGCCTTTCCACGGGCTAGAGAGCCACTACAGAGCCAGGTGACAGGTCTTACGCCACTGTATACGTCACATCTTTCAGAAATGCTAGCGCTGAAGCGCCTAACACACCAGGCTTGTTCGAGATGCATCGGCTTCTCGATCGGTCCGCGTAGCTCCAGTGCATCTCAAACAAGCCTTCCATCAACAATGGCGGAAGATGCGTTAATATTGATGCTCACGGCTTTGTGAGCCTACATCGGCATCCAAACACGGCAAATCCAATGAATTTGTGCAGCTCGCCGGAATTTGTATAGATGGAAATTACAATCGAGCTGCTATTAGCTCGATTAGCTGCCATTTAAAAAATGGCGGTCACAAGTTTCTGTTTGTCTTGTTGGTCACGGTAACCCCGCCCCCAGCCCCTGACACAAGCGGTTCTTTCTTCTAGACCAGCAATGTTTTGGTGCTACTTACGAAGCACTTTTCCTGGTTCAGAGCTGGTGCTCTGGGTGTCGAAAGACAAAGAACTGATTTGAAACTAGGCTGTGGCTCTGATCCAGCACTCAAACTGCCTTGGTGGAAAAGGGGTAACCACTGTCAATTATTCCCTGAAAGTGAAGTGAAAGCAAAACTGACCAAGCTTTTGGCATCTGACGCTGCATGGCACATTAATTCTCTCAGACACGACGAGAGCGGAATCTACCTCAATGCTGATAACGGTATATCAACTATCTTAATTTATTTGCCTAACATTTCTCTTGTAGACCACACATTAATGATAGTGAAAAAATGAGAAGATCGGCACAACCCTAGTCTGATCAGATTGAGCTGTCAACCAGTCACGGCAGCTGATAAAACAGCACTTACACACTCAAGACAAAACTGGAGGAAAATAAGACCTTTTGAGTGCACTTACAACTAACCTCACAGGAAATAATCATTACTTACTGAACATTGCCCTGAGTGAAAGTGGTCATTTAACAGTTCAATTACATGGTTTTGTCAGCAACGTAATAGCATGTGTTAATCCAAACTCGGTCCTGGAGGGCCACTGTCCTGCAGAGTTTAGCTTCAACTTGCCTCAACACACCTGCCTGGAAGTTTCTAGTATGGCTATTAAGACCTTGGTTAGCTGGTTCAGGAGTGTTTAATTGGGATTAGAGCTAAACTTTGCAGAACAGTGGCCCTCCAGGAGCAGGAATGGACACCCCACTCCAGAAGACAAGGGGACCACTTTCACATCACAGCAGATAATATAAAGAACAACCCACAGTCAGCTGGTCCACTTTGCACCATGGTCCTGATGATCATTATCCTGTGTATTACATGACTATCAATAAAGAAAGAAAAAAATTGAATTGATTTTATCATAAGAGAAGATAGAGACTGTAGAGCGCTATGAGAGTCACAAAACTAGCAAAGTTATGTTGGGAATATCTGGGGGAAAAGGTAAATTAAGCCATTTTGTGGTTATTACAACCAAAATCTGACTTCAGAAGGCTGTGATTGACCAATCATAATAACCCTCTGACGAGGATACTTTAAAGAAAATGGATATATGGAAAACAATCGGTCATACCCTTGGAATAAAGGTTGAGAAGTTTTAACGGAGATGAGATTAGGCCAGGCAAGCAAACAGCAGGGCTGTGTATTGCCAAGAATCTGGCGATACAATACATATCACGATACAGGGGTTACGATACGATATATTGTGATATATTGCGATATTGTAAGAAAGGTGATATATTGCGATAATTTTTTTTTTTTTTTTTTAGAAAGATCTAATTTTAGAAAAAACGGTCATAAAGAACACACAACCATATGCATAAAACCTGACAAGCAACTTTATTTTATTTAATCAATACAGTATCATTTGCATTTATATCACTAATCACTATTTTGTGCAATCTAAGTAAAGGGAAAATAGTAAAGTGACTGCAGGATTCTTTATGTGCATATGTTTTAAAGGTTCACAGTATAGCAGTTTTTAATTTCTCAACTATTTAACAACAGAAAGTGCATAGTTCATTCCATGACTGAATGACTGTTTGTTTTATATTTAATACTGTAAAGCTGTTTGCTTTAAAGCAGTCTACTGTATAAAGTGCTATTTAAAGTACTGAACTGCAGAGCTGGTGCAACCATATCCACATCGCTATGATCAGATGCTTTCTTTCTGCTGCCACCGCTGTCAATTTTGTTGTGTTTATTTTGTTACTAAGAGGAAAACGTGCAGTACATATCACATATTCTATCGAAACGCTTCTCAGCAGCGCGGATGACGTCGGGATGTTAAGCGAGCTCTCAGATTCAATGCATTTCCCGAGTATTTAGATTTTTAACATGGCCTATTTTGCAAACAAAATTACTCGTCGATTTCCTTAGTGGCTTCTTTATAGCTGAAGCCAAAATGAGTCCACACTTCAGCTCTGTATACCGCGGGAGCAGAATAATTCTATCGTCTTGTGAGCTGGGTTTGCTAATGCTAACACTAGCGATGCACGCATCTTCACCTTGCGCTTCTCCGGCTCCATGTCAGTTTACGCTCTGAGATAACACTGCCATCTAGCGGTTGGGTTTTATACAGTCTGTGGTTTAAACTGAACACAAAGCCACAAATCTTTGACGTAAATAAATAAATATATAAATATCGATACAGTGTTTCTGAGAATCGATACAGTATCGCCAAACATAATATCGCGATATTCACGTGTATCGATATTTTCTTACACCCCTAGCAAACAATGTAACAAAATTATCTCAGATATCCAGCGCTAACTTCGACAACATTGTCTTGCTTCCTTTGAAGTTGCAGTGAAAAAGACTAGGCGTTGTTTTTATTCCACTATATTGACTTCGTCAGGTAAATTCACTGTTAGATTAGATCGATTACACTAGCTAGATTCACAAGACATCTGCTGGTAAAAGTCACGTAAATGCAACGGAAGCATGAATAAAATTTGTCTTCAAAGACGACGACTCTCTAAGAGTGACGGATTCTCCCCTCCCTCTCAACTTTTAAGGATCTCGTTTACCCAAAAAGCGTCTGTTTTTCCTTTGATGCTTTTGTGTAATGTAAAGCAGCAGGTGGTCATCTATTTTCGCTACTTTGAAACAGCAGCACGCGCTTCGTATAAAAAGACCCGTTATCGTTCGTTGGTGTGGATGCTAATATAGTTATAGTTATCGTTCTTGATGTGAACGGGCCTTAACATCAAACATACTCAATTCAACAACAATTTATTAAAAGTTTTTTTTGTTTGTTTTTTTCTTAGGGCCCTAAGAAGTCAATTTTATTTTTTCAAAATTCCATGTTTTTCGTTTTAATTTCTCTGGATTATGTTTTAATTAGGGATGTCAAAATTAACGCATGTGATTATTTTTTCCCCCAATATAACACTATTAAACCATTCAAGTGCGAAAAGAAAAAAACCCTCAAATCTGTAAACAAACAGACAGCATGCCAGCACCGCATCAAGTTCTCTTTCGCAATTGAACGGACAAAAATACACAAAATTGTCAAAATTCCCATTTTGCTGAGTATCTTTATAAGCACAGTCTTAAATTAGTAAAAAAAAAAAAAAAAAAAAGTTAAAATGAACGTAAAGAGTTGTGAGAAAATAGGATGTGTCAGATCCACGTCATGTGCATCAGGTCTTAAAGTGACAGCAGCCTAATAATCCTGCTGCTGTCTGTCATTAATGTAAATCAAAGAACAAAAGACAGAGAAAATCATTCACTGCTTTTGACTGATTAACTTTTGTAGCTTTAATAAGGATTAATCTACATTTAATTTATAATGTATGAAGTGAAGACTGGACTTTATGCCGTGGGCAGAGTCTGAGAAGGGCACTGAATGTGCTCCATGTACTCTGTGTACAGCATGTCCTTGGAAAAGCATTAGCTTGGAGAGTGCTTACAAAGTCTCAGCATGGGTAAATGTTCCCAGATAGAGAAAGACACAGAGAGACTTCCCAAAATGGGAAAATAGTACACTCCTTAATATTTCCAAATGCACACAGATAAATGCCATTTGATTTTACGTGTTGACTACACCTCCAGCAGTTTCACAGAAGGCAGAGCAGCACTGGCATTGAGTATTAGATGAAATAATTTAGTCCAAGTCATGAAGTGTCTTCAAAGAAGAGATAAGCATGCATGTTTTTCAAGTGCAGCCTTGTTCTTTTTACCAAATCTGCACAGCTATTTGGACACGCCATCTGGGTAGGTTTCATAACCTTAAAAAACATCCAAACGTGATTGTGGGTGTGTGTTTACCACTTCTGGATTCCAGATCTACTAAGTTACATAGACCTGCACAGTGGTAAGATTTCATTTGAAAATGCTACAGTGATACAGATTAACCACAACACTAAAGCATCACAGAATCTCAATCCTAATGGCACATCCACTACGTATATATAGATTATGAAATCACGAGAGTGGGGTGAATTAATGAAGAACTGTCTATCAGCAAACAGTCTTTGTGGAAACCTTTGGTTTGCATTCCTCTGAATGGCATGTTTCCAAAAGGACCATTGGAGAACACTTACTGAAGTGTGCTGCTGAGTTGGCCAGACGTCTAAATTAAAGACTGCTCCTTCAGATTCAAACTCATTACACTTAGATCAATACACAGAGTGGTACTGCAGTACACAGTCTTAGCAAAACGTGAAGAAACATGAGAGTTTAAAGGGACTTTCTGAGCAGGTGTGTCGATCTGTTCAACAAAATCAGTACATTCACATTAAACCCTATGGTTTTGAAGGTCATTCTCGGTCAGGAATGTTAAATACATCTTGATGACAACATAGAACACAAAAAGCATGTCCTGGAGCTAGCAGTTAAAGCGAACCACAGAATATCAATTGCCAGTGTAAATGAACTGTGCCACTTTCCTGTGAAATACATCCCTGAAATTCTCGGGAAGAGTCTACTTGCCTGCCCCGAAGCCTCTGAATATTAACTGCGCAATATACATTTATGTTTGTAGAAGATTAATAAGTGAGGCAACAAAGCCAGAGGCCATTTTAATCCAGCTTAAACCACAAACTAAAAAAAAAAAAAAAAACAACTTCAAATACTATAAATGCTTATTATAACTATAGTAAGTTAAAGGGATGGTTCACCCAAAAATGAAAATTCTGTCATTAATTACTCACCCTAATGTCGTTCCACACCCGTAAGACCTTCGTTCATCTTCAGAACACAAATTAAGATATTTTTGATAAAATCTGATGGCTCAGTGGGGCCTCCATTGACAGCAAGATAATTAACACTTTCAAATGCCCAGAAAGCTACTAAAGACATATTTAAAACAGTTCATGTGACTACAGTGGTTCAACCTTAATGTTATGAAGTGACGAGAATACTTTTTGTGCGCCAAAAAACCCCAAAATAGCAGACACTTAAAAACTGAACGGGTCTGCTCAATTCAGCGTGAGCCGAACGAGAGTCACAGCACAGATCCGCAGCAGGAGTATACGAGAGTACGAGAGTGAAGAGCTGACAAGATGATGGCAGAAGATTTTTGGATTGTTTTTTTTTTGTTTTTTTAAATATTTTGGATTTAAACCCAGTGCTAATAGGGAACTTGCAAAGGATTAGTTGTGTTTTTCTAGTTGTTGTGTTTTTCATTAAGAATAATAACCCATCATTCAAGCAATTGCTGCCCCTAAATTGGTGCTTATTTGAAAGCGAAAGTAAAATACGCATGGCCGCAAGGGCATTAATAATGGTGTGTGTCTACTGGCATGGGCCGTTTTCAGTTCATTCCTAGGGAAGCTCAACTTCCATAGGAATTAACTGAAAACGCTCGCTCTGCACCATTATGAATGCCTGTGCGTCTGTGCGTATTTTACTTTTGCTTTCAAATTAGCAAGGTGCAAAAGAGGGAACCCCCAATCCCCCAATCCCGGTGATAACGGTATTATTGGTGTTGTCACACGTTGATTAACCGCTGGGAAAATTTCCTCACTGTCACAACCCTACCTCACACATTTGAGAGATCAAGACAAGTGGACATATCACATAGGCCAATATATCGGCCGATATTTGGCATTTTTAAATATCGGCATCGGCCGATCAGTTCTGTTTGGCTGATGTATTGGAAGTACATCAGTACATCAAAACTTTTATTTTGACGCCATGCCAGACTTTCATCCAAAATCATTTACTCACTGTCATGTCGTTCCAAACCTGTAAGACTGCTGTTCAATCTTCAGAATGAAATCTGAGCTATTTCTGTTCCTCCATTGACACTATACGCAAGTACCATTTTGACACTTTAAAAAGTTCATAAAGAGATCTGGACAGAAATCTCTCATATTTCATCAAAAATATCTTCATTTTGCGTTCCGAAGATGAATGAAAGTCTTACGGGTTTGGAACAAAATAAGGGTGAGTAAATGATGACAATGTTCATTTTTGGGTGAACTAACCCTTTAAAGCACTGTTTATTTCATTTGTATTTTTGTTCTGTTGTATTTATTTGTCATTTTTGTTTGTAATTAGTTTCTTTGTTCTTATTGTATTGCTGACTGTTTACTTCTTGTCTTCTGTAATGTTTTGAGGTCCTTTTACACTACATTAGTTAACCTAGTATTAATTTATGCTGAAGCCTATCGATAATTGTGAAATTTTACAGATATCTAAAATTACTCATATGAAATAAGACTTTGATCATATTGCCCACCAATAATCGTGTTAAATAGTCGTGATTTCAATATTGACCAAAATAATTGTGATTATGATTTTTGTCATAATCAAGCAGTCCTAATAGGCTTTATCTCTGCCATCGGCCACCCTGCTCTCTAAGATATCGGCCATCAAAAAACCACTATTGGCTGACCACTAATCAAGACGGCATAACACACGAGTTTATAAAAGTGAATCCTTCAGGCAGAACGATAATTAGGTCTCAGTTTAAACAGATTCTTGGAGTGTGATTGCCCAAACTTCAAACTGTAAAGCACAGCAGGCACTGGTCTTCCTCAGAGCGAAGATAATGACAGCTCATTTAAACTCTGCACTGCCGTTTGATAAGGATGTATGTAAACAAAAGTTAAATGTTGGCAATTAACGTGAGGTGCTGTCAGCAGACAGAATCAAGCCCCTCAGGGTACAGACAGAAACGCTCGCACACTTGAGCAAGACTTTATGTTGTCCTCCTTTTCCATCAAACAAGCCTAGACATCACTAAGTTCATTTCCTCTGAGCTGAAGGCATGAGACAAAACGTACCACAAAAGCTGGTTTTGGTAATGTTTCTTCAACTATGGGCACTTTGGCCCTGTAATTTGTCCAATAACAATGTCCAACAGTGGTTTGTTTTCTTTGCACATCACATGTCTCATATTTCACTTCAAGCATGCTCTTCACTGACACTGTGAAGATTTTATTATTGAAGACTTTCATTTTTGTATGTTTGCAAACTGACACTTTTGCAAGAACTTTATTAGGAGCAAACCTGTCGATTGTTACAGAAATTATGGAACTGATTGAGAGACAGTCAAAAAAAGAAGTAGCAGAAAAATAAATGAAGGCATGGTAAAAAGTTCCCAAGATCTTTATAAGGTGACCGTAATACAACAATACAAAAACCTGAAATCTGTTCAACCCCTCAATATAGAAGATATGTCTTGAAACGTTCTAGAACTTTAATAAAGCTCCAATGTTTCAGACTCAGCAAAAATTGCTCCCAAAGTCGAAATACCACAGACCAAATGAGATTGTGTCATGAATTACAATCTCCTCTGTAAGCCTCCCAATAACTCACAGACCAACAAAGCATAAAAAAAATGAAAGCAATGTTCTATTCCTCCTACCTCTCTGAAATCATTGCTATTGCCCAAAACATGCAGTGACAACGAAAGTCAGACTTTTATAATGAGGAAGGCCAACCACTTGGGTTGGTAAAAGGATGTAATAGGTTCATATTAATGATGAGGAAATGCTTTCATTAGTATGTAAGCTTGTTTCCGCCTTGAAATAAAAAATAAAAAAAAGGTAATTGCGACTTTTTATCTCACAATTCTGACTTTTTCTTCTCACAATTGTGAGATGTAAACGGGCCATTGACAAATAAGGTTTTTAAAAGTGTAAAAAAACAAAAAAAAAAAACAATGGAGATATAATTAATTTTGAAGTTTTATTAAGTGTTAACAATGAGATTATGTGGTTTTTATAATCAATTACCACTGCGTTTGTCATTTTTTAGAAGATGGACAAAATTTGTCACCAAAAAAATAATTCGTTTAACCAAAATTTCGGTTTTACCGAATGATGATATTTTCAAACAATGCTAACAGGCTGATATCTAGCTAGCTAGCTAGCAAAAGGACAATCAAACATTTTATATTTAGTACAAGTTTTTAAAATATTACAACATTTTCCATGTTTTATAGCGGTTGTACTGAATGACCTGAAGTTTCGGGACATGCGTATGATCAAGTGAAAACATGAATTTTTCAAATAGTTAAGAGAGAGTTAGTTACTTTGCTTCATGACCATGTGGTCCTTTGCAGGTGTCTGAATGATGTCACATCCTGTCATATAATACTGATCGCATAACTTGATCCAAAATGGTCCCTTTATATTGGTTACTCCGAATGACATCAATGAAATTCATTTTTCCGGACATTCTTTCTCATAACAAAGCAACGACTTTTACACATAATTTTAATACCATTTTGCACTATGTTGATATACTGTATGATGTTATAAAATCATGCCAGAATAAAAAATATATACATTTATTACATTTTAGGATATTTTAATCACAAATGAAATTATGTACTGGCCTTTGGACGGTTAAACCGAATGACCTTTTGACACTTCAAAATCTTTAAAATACCTTTATATGTAGCAAAATATAATTAAAACCTTTTGGATTCAATAAAAGAGATCTAGTTGTTCTACCTTACATACTTTGGATATCATATCTTTGTTTTTTTATTATTATTAAGGCCAAAAAATGACCCGTCACATCATTAACCCAAACTCACAATTGCGAGTTATAAAGTCAGAATTGTGAGATATAAAGTCAGAATTGTGAAATATAAACTCACAATTGCGTTATAATGTCCAACTGTGAGGGGAAAAATACTTTTTTCTCAGAATTGTGAGTTTAAATCTTGCAATTCTGAGAAAAAAAAAGTCAGAATTGTGAAATAAAAAGTTGCAATTACCTTTTTATTTTTTTTATTTAGTGGCAGAAACAAGCTTCCATAGATTAGCCTGTTAGATGCCCTGAAATGACAAAACATTATACGAATAACACAACACCACCAATAAATCTAGATAGAAGTATAAAATTTTGGGTGCAAAACCAAGCAAAAAAAAAAAAAAAAAAGTTTATTAAGAGGCTAAAGCTCCAGAGCTTTCCAAACTTGACCAAAGTATTCTTGCAATAAATATCATTCAATAAATGAATGATTTTTTATCCCCGTCAGATGTGCACGAGGGGCCCGGAGCTGTGCTGTAGCTCTCAGAGACACCACGGGTCAGTAACATCTGAGCGATATGCTCCAAAATAGATCTTCACACCACCTCATGCCAGCGGACCTCAAAGTCATTCACACAGCAGTGCCACGGTCACGGGGGGCGGTGTGTGTGTTAAGAGAGAGAAAAACACACCCACGCCAGCTATGCCCTTTCCCTGTAGCCAAGACACATCAAAAAGGTCCTGAATGAAAGTGTTAAGAAGTGTCAAATCTCCCCCAGAACTAGATTCAAAAGCTAATAACTTTAGCTATTAGGGACGTCAATTTACACAAATTCCCATGATTGACTGTAGTTTAAATTAACGATCAATTAATCGATTAATCGTTAGCCTTAATACTGCAATATGCGTCTACTGCAGTGGCTTATAGACCTTATGCGCGAGAGAAACAAGCGCGCCGCCATCTTTATAATACCGTTTTTGAACTTCCGTTTTTGCGGTAGCTCTGTATATTTCTATGGCATCACTGTCAAAGAATAATTAGCTGGTTAAGTGGATTTACTTCTTGTAGAGTTAATGAAAGTTATCATGAGCATTGTAATGTTTAAAGCAGATGTCTTAAATGTCATTAGAACGGGAAGATTTTAAAACGAGCAGTTCATTCATAAATATGTAAGATCGCTGTGGAAATACAAACCGGAAGACAAAAGACAACGAGCGCAGCTCTGAAAAGGGGCGGGGCTACATAAGGTCTATAGCAACAGGGTGTGTAAATGCTGCTCAAAATGCCATGTTCCTCACCAAATAAATGAGAAGGGTTTTTAGTAAAAAGTAAAGGTTAGTATGATTGTAAAATTATTGTCGATTGTTGACGTGATTGCTCATTTAACTAAATTACTTATTTAATAATCAGATTTAACGACTAATACGACGTCACCAAGACCGCCTCAGATACGTGGTATCAACACTGTCCTGTGCATTGGGTTACCAGCATCAAGTCCAAGCCTATTCATTTCCACCCCCAATGTAATACCAAATTTAGCATTTTAATCAACAACTACGAAACGAAAAAACACTGACAGCCAATCAGAATCCATTCTAATTTAAGGGCTCGCTCATTTAAAATGGCAGGCAACATTGCGGAGAAGTTAATAGCCAAGGTCCAGAAAAATCCACCACTGTTTGACAAGTCAATCCCCCTTTTCAGGGATACTTTAAAGAAAATGGATTTATGGAAAACAATCGGTCATACCCTCGGAATAAATGGTAAGAGAAGTGTAATTAATGGAGATGAGATCATTATGCCAGGCTAGCAAACAGTGTAACATAAAATTACCTCAGGTATCCAGCGCTAGCTTCGACAACATTGTCTTGCTTTCTTTGAAGTTGCAGTGAAAAAGACTAGGCGTCGTTTTTATTCCACTATATTGACTTTTGATAGATTAGATCGATTACACTAGCTATTCACTCGAAACATAGCATGCTGAGGACATCTGCTGGTTAAAGCTGTGTAAATGCAACAAGAACAGCAAAAACATGTTGTACACACTTTGAAACCGCAACACGTGATCTTAGAATAAACAGACCGTTATTGTTCGTTGGTGTGGACACAAATATAGTTATCGTTACGGTTATCGTTCTTGGCGTGAACGAGCCTTTACTGATCCTTCCAAGACTATCACCAATCATTTCTGCAATTTTGACAAAACCTCATCTATGTTAGACAGGCAGATAACATAATCTTATATATATATATATATAAAATTACAAAAGATTTCCATTTTAAATGGTTTAAACAAAAAATAAATAAATAAGCAGCACAAGAGAAACAGTAACAATTATTTTAAATATATTTTATTAATATTACAGTATTTTAGATCAAGTAAATGCAGCCTTGGTGAAAATAAAAGACAAAAACATTTATAAAAAAAAAAAAAAAAATTGAAGTGGAGTACAAATAAAATTTCTTTTTAATCAGAAATTTTTATTCTATTTATTATTATAAATATCCTTTATATTTAAAATTTTGCTAAGTCATCATTGTAAACAACCAAATAAAAGAGAACAAACAGCTTGCTTTCAGATCCACTGGCTCTCTCATGAAGTCATTGATAGGAGACACACAAACACTGTAGTGTTTCCCTGAGACCAAAACTCTGGGTCAGAGGAAAGGGTGTAGGAAACCAAGCTACAAAAGTGGGAAGTTCAACCTCAGAATATAAGGAAATTATAGAACGTACAGTACAGTCAGGTGACTTAAAGTACTTCCTCACACCTAAATAACAAAGAGAACAATGTGCAACTGTGAAATAAGACCTGCCAACACCTGTGATATAAAAGCCACCATTCTAAGATCCGCTTTAATGAGATCAGAGTTTACTCACATGAGTAATTCAACTAACTAGTTACTCAGTTACTCCACTGCAATTCACCCTAGCAGCTTTAAGAACAATATTTGCAAGGACAGCCCTGCTGAAGTACTCTGTGCCCTGCTCAAAGTCACAATAGTGGTGGAGCAGGATTGGGATCGCTGGAACTCTCCACGGACAACATTACTTGGAAATTAACCAGCAACCTTTGTGCTAGCTAATCAGATACCTAAACATTACAGGCTATTACCACAAACAGCCTGGGATAACTGGATGTACATAAAACAGTCTTTTCCAAGAAGAGGTTTTTGTAATGAACACTAAGTAGACTGCTGACAACAAATTGGACAATGCGTTTTTAATTTAGTAAACATTACTAATGATCTTTCAAACGATGTATAATGTAGATGTAACACTTTGCAGCTAGGTTAAAGTTGTTAAACTACGATAATGCATTGCGTATCATGTAGGGATGCATGATATGAAAATTTTGGCCGATACCGATAACCGATAATTCTTTATATTTGAAAGCCGATAACCGATATATTGGCTGATAAATCTAAACAAAAAATTTTATATAATTTTTGAGAGCCTTATTACAAAAACAAAAGTCTCACCATTAAAAGCCATGTCCCAGGCACACAATTATAATGTTCTCAATCATTATAGGAAGTTTTATTTAACAAAATTCGGGAGGCGCACGTTCAGGTAATCAACCAATCAGTGCAAGAGGAAGCCGGTATATAAAGCTGTCTCTCACCTCTATCCTGCGACAAGTTTCACAGCATCCCTCCACCACCCCATCACCTCACTCTTGGCTGGTTTCTATCCCAGTTAAGGAGGGGGAGTACTCTGGGTTCGGGCCAAATTCCGAGCTCGGAGCCCTCCCCCGGACAGCACGCCAAATACGCATAAATTACTATACAAATTACTTTATTTTGATTTCATGTACGTGTAAACTCCTGAAAATATTATGTAGCCTATATGACAGACTTGTGCTGTACGTTGCACAGTATTTTCCTTTTTGAAGTGATTTCAATCATATTTCAAGCAATTCAAAACCATAAAGTACGCATCTGAAGTGTCGCAGCTGAAGGAAATAATCCATTATATATCAGCTTTAATATATCGGCCAAATTTTCTTATTGGGCCAATAACGATAACATGAAAAAATGAAAATATATCGGCCGATACCGACATGGTGGCCGATATATCGTGCATCTCAAGTATCATGAACTAACAACAAACCATTTTTACAGCATTTATTAATGTTGGTTAACGTAAATGAATACTATTTTTCATGTTTGTTTCATAATAATGTTTGTTTTAACAACCTGAAATGTTAAAAATGTGTCAGTATATATAGATGAAATTAGCATTAACCAAGATTAATACTGTAAAAGTACTGCTCATGATGTTAGCACATATTATTGTTTTTACAAATTGTTACAGATGTATTTTCAAATTGTTACAATATAAAGGTTCAGATTTTATGCAGCCTATATTTATATTTGAATGTAAATCAATTACATATGTGTACACCATTATATAATGTCTGTTACTAATAAATGAAGCTCAAGTCAAGTTTCGTTTGAAAGACTTCTAAAGATGACTAAACTGAGTTTGAAGTAGACTGGAAACAATAACATCAAAACTACGCTAAACTACATACAATAACAAATATTTTAAAAATGTGTTGAATTTTCCAACTGCCTTTATAAACCGACACTACTAAGTAAACAAACAGCAGCTGTCAGACAAAACATTGCGTTTATTGTGTCTCGACGGCTTTGTTGTTTCAATTGTTGAGTTTCCACAGACACAAACAGCACACACAACACCTTGACCAGTGCGATACGCAAAGGAGATTCCCTGCAGGGTAAACAGAGACACACCTCAAAACCTTTGGCCTAGAAAGCAAAGAACGAGGCTGTTATATTTTTGCTGGCTCAAAAACATCAGACACACTTCAGCCAATCAAACAGAACAATGAACCGGTACTGTCTGTCTACAAGATGCTGATATCTCCGAATGTGCTTTATGCAACACCGTCCGGAAGAGTTAGAAAGCTCTCTCCATATCTGTGAGACAGCTGCCTGAGGCTCAGACGGATCGCAAAAGGTTGTTATGGAGCCGCTGAATGACCCTGGAGGACTTACGGATCAAATGTCATTTGGATCACCGAGTCTTTCAGGAAAAAGCCACCATTCTCGGAGCATAACAGGTAACAGAAGCCATGTTCAAAGCCTTGGCTTCAACTCAGCAGTCCGAGCACAATTACGCAAACCATTTAGAGTGGATCAACAATGCAAGCCGCAGGAGATGAGCTCTGGATTTGAGATCATGCAACTCAATATTTGAACTCAACAGCCCAAGAACAGTAACGCTACATTCACACTATCTAAATCCGATTATTTGTGTATCCGATTGGAATTTGTTCTAAATGATTGACTGTCCGCACTGTGTATTGCAACTGTTCCGATCCGATGTGTGTGTACCGTGGGGCTCTTTTTTTTTATGAAAATATTTGTTGGTTTCAATGGCAATGATGTTGTGTTGGTAGGTACATGGAGGGGTTTGCAATTAGGGATGCACCGATATGAAAATTTTGGCCGATACCAATAACCGATATATAACCGATATATTGGCCGATAAATCTAAATCCAAATTTTTATATAATTTTTGAGAGCCTAATTACAAAGACAAAAGTTTCACCATTAAAAGCCATGTCCCAAGCACACAATTATAATGTTCTCCTTATAATTTTATTACCGATATTTGAAAGCCGATAACCAATATACTGGCCTATAAATCTAAATCCAATTTTTTATATAATTTTTGAGAGCCTGATTACAAAGACAAAAGTTTCACTATTAAAAGTCATGTCCCAAGCACACAATTATAATGTTCTCATTATAATTTTATGTAGCCTATATGACAGACTGCACATGTTGCACTTAACTGTATTTTCCTTTTTAAGTGATTTCAATCAAATTTCAAGCAATTCAAAAGCATCATGGTGGACAGTGCGCATCTGAAGTGTCTCAGCTGAAGAAAATCCATTATTTATCGGCCAAATTTTCTTATTGGGCCGATAACAATAACATTAAAAATGAACATATATCGGCCGATACCAATATGGTGGCCGATATTTCGTGCATCCATATTTGCAATGTTGTCTTACAATATGACAATGTGTAGCAGCGCCTCTGGACTACGGATCTCATGTTCTGCAGTACGGACCATCTTGCTTTATTAGGCATGTGGTCCAGGCCGACTAGCAGTGACGGGCTCGGATTTTTCTAGAAATGAGATTTCAAACCACATATGCCGTTCACACTTGCTCAGATTCCAATCAGATATGCACACAGATATGCAGTCTGAACAAGGCGTAAAGGTCCACTTACCGTGTCTCCAAGGGTCCTTCGGCTCGACCGCACCAGAGACGATGTCCTCGTCTGATGGAAAGGTCACCCTCTTTGACCCGTGCTTAATCCCAACTCCCTCGCTCGGTGTGGTAGCCGTGGAGACTGTCTCCGAGGGCACGTCGACGCGACGCTCCTCTGAAGGTGTCTGCGAATGCAGTTCTATGACAGTTTCTGATATTAGAGAGTTGTCGCAAATAGAGGCACTTTCCTCAGTTTGAGTCTGGGCTGGCTCGAACTCTAAAATGCCATTTTCATCCAGACTTAAATCCACACCGATATCCATCTCACTATCATCATCATAATCACCTGCTTCATTACCCCCATCTCCAACAGAACAGTTGGTCACTGGCGGTTCCTCAAACTTGCTCAGGTCACCGGCAGAACCATTAACAGGGTCGGCTGACACCGCAATGGATCCATTGTTTTGACTATGCGGTGCTTTGAGCTCTGTGGAATCATCATCCTTCAAATGGATGTCTTTTAACCTGGCCAGGACAGCAGCGTCCCGTTCCCCTTGGTCTCCATCCATCAGCAGGAGGCTGTCACGAGGAAGGATTTCGTGTGATATAGTGTTATCAGGCACATTGCACAAATCTATAGCATTGCACAAATCTAAAGCTTGATCCTCGCAATTCATTTTCTCATTTCCAGGGAGCTGGAGCACGCCACTGCCTGTCTCACACTAAAAGAGATAGAAGTTCCCTTCAACCACCTACAATGCAGTTCAATCCTCTCAAGCTTAGGGAGAAAACGTTCAATATCTCCTTAGTAAGTGCATCACTAACTAAAAGTTCACATCATAGAAGTGCCTGTATTTATTTATGCACCTCGCTTCATTCATACGTCGCTGTGGTATTGATTTTTAAGGGTTGCATCAGGAAAATCACTACGTATCCTAAGTGTTTTTTTAGTATTTATGTCCAATTAAGTGCTCCAATCAACGTTGTAGACACCTACAACATCTTTCACAGTCAAACTGAATCAGTTTTAGCCGCATTAAAAGAGTCTCACATGCACATCGTTTTGACATTATCAGCAAACATTGTGTTATTAATGTCCCTGTCCACCATTAATACTGTAAATTTCTTCTCATCGCGTTGAAAAATAAGTTAAGCACTGACAGATGTATTTAAAGCAACTATAAACAAGCCGTGAGGTGATGAAGATTATGGTGATGATGATCAGGCTTTCTCCACTGGCCTGCTGTCCTACACCAAGACCATTAAAGTAGTAAAACGGACTCCTTAAGCCAATAATCTAAATGTTTGACGCTCCAGTCGTGTCTTTAAGCTGTCAAGACGAGGAATCCTGCACTGTCACTTTCCGTGTCGCAGTGAACACGAATAAACACAGGCGTCACACTCCGGAGCGCGCTCTCATCCCCAAAAACCGCCACGAACGGACTCGTTTGCGCCGTGTAAACACTCTATTCCGGCCGCCTTGTATGAATGATGTTTTTCACATCGCCAAAGCGCACAGACAGCAGAAAAAGAGAGAAATATCGGCCCCGTTGTAGCTTCAGTCCGGACCGACTGTGTGCGTCTGTTGACTGTTCGGAGATACGTCATCACCCCGGTTGGAAACGCATCGGAGATTTCAGCTTCCGCACTTTCAGCGCTTCAACTCGAGGGTTTGTTTATGAGGAAGTGTTCCCAATAAAATTACAGAGTTGCTGGTGTGTTTTGTTTCTTTGGCAGATTTTCATTCGCAGCAACAGCGTTTGTAATTTATTTAGATTAGCATTTATAATGAATGACTATAAAAATATCAACGAATCAGTTGACATTTGATCCTTACCAAACAGCTGTCACGTTGGATGGTTTATGACGCGTGTTACAGAGAAAAAATGTATACATATTTTTTTGAGAGAAAACAGAGAAGAACGTATATACATATGAATATATATAAATGTAAATTAGTATATATTGAGTAGATATTCAATCTATTTGGGTAAATACCATATACATAGTAAAATGACACTTTTATGACACGAACCAAGTATTTCATATTTTACAAATGACGTCGAAAAATATGTTAGTCTTTTAGAAAAAGAAAACTAGTCACAAACAGCACAGGAATTGCAATTTATTTAGAATGTTTTTCTCTGGCAATATTATCGGAGTTAATGGGACTGTGCAATACTTTTTTAAAAATGTAAGGAAAAAAATCGGTAACACTTTACAATAAGGTTCATTAGTTAACATTAGTTAACTACATTAGTTAACATGAACTAATAATGAACTGCACTTATACAGCATTTGTTAATCTTTTTTTTTTAATTTCAACATTTACTAATAGCTACATTCCTGAGCTCGGCTGCCCCGCGGCACCTGCGGCTCAGACTCGGCATCGGCGTGTGTTAACCGGGCCGATTGTGGCCCGCAGCTCGTTCTGGCACATGTATATTTGTTATGGCTGTAAAACACTGGGCCGATTCCTGTTCACAGTAACTGGCCCAACTTTGGCTGTAGAGATCTGGGCCACTTCTGGCAATGACTCGGCTTATGTTCACGCACAGATGGTTACATAATGTAGCAATAATTATCATAAAATTGACTAAAATTTCTTGGTAGTTCCTGATATGTGTTAACTACACGTTTTAACTAGCGAATTTGTCAAAAACATCATATTTGTGGTAAAACTTAAAAAAGTGCTGTATAAGGCAGAACATTCTCTAATATGTATAATACCAAATCTATTTATAAGTAATGCAGCAATTCATTCTTTTATATGCTTTTATGTATTTTAAACGCGCTTCACTGCGCTCTCAGGTGATTCATTCATCTAAACGCGCGCGGCGGTGAGAGGGCGGGGTCTCGTACCTGTGGTAGTGGGTGATATCCGCCATGTTTGTGCGGATTGGAGCGGACGCGAGCAAAACAATGGATTATTTATCAAGAGATATTAATGTTTGGGGTCATTTTGACAAAACAGTTCTGGTAAGCATCGAAGCACATTTACATTTGTAGTATTTTTACTTAGTAGACGCTTATAAAGGAACTTGCAAAAAGTTATCTTCACGTGACTGCAGCGAACGCGGCTTTCTTGCCTTGCCTGAAAACTTTAAACGAACGAAATCTTTTTCATCTTTGATTTAAGCATTGTTATGTGGATCTCGATTTTTTACGCTGCACTAAACTTTGACGAGCAACACTCCGATCTGCAAACAAAGAGCTGAGGAAGAGGATGATGACGGTCCTCCATACACGAGGAGAAAGAGCAGGTTTGTTTGTTTGTGTTTAGTTTCCACGCGCATATATCTTTATGAATGCCATTTTAATAAGCAAAAGTTGTTTGTATTCCATATTTCTTCAATAAGGTGAGTGAAGAGAATTTGTTTATACTGTCATAGAAGATCGTTGTTTTCAAATAACTCAATTAACTAACGTTAAATACATAAGCTAGTTACATACGCTAGTTTCACTGATTTTTTTTTTCAATGAGAATATACTGCAATCCAATATGCATTAGTATGTTTGAGACCATGTCCTGTTTCAGATGCTAAATGTAAGCAGATTTTACATTTACAGATGCTGATCACTGCTAAAACATGGAAACAACACAAACACAGCTAATCACTTTTGTTGCTACTAGTTGCTTCTTCACTCAGCATGGTAAGACACACAAGAATAAGTGAATATTTCTCATAACATGCCATAAATTGCTTTTAATATTACTGTTTTGTATTAATCAAGAGAAGTGTTATCATCGCTGAAGAAAAGGATTTTAATCCCCAGACACTGAGCAGTGCAAGCCCTGAAGAAATAAGACCATGGCCATCATCTTTATTATACTTCTCTGACTGAACTAGCAAGGAGCATCTGGAGCCAATGAGAAAGTTGGTAAGTTCAAGTAAAGTTTGGCACATTCAGTTAGACCGTGCTACCTTTATTAATAGATGTATACTATTTGCTCTTTACAGGTATAAAGTAAACCTGAGTAAACGCCACTACTTTAATGATTATTTCTAAGTTTACTGAGTGGCGCAAACTGCTGTCATCCATGTCACATCCTTGCTCTGACCGATGTTACCAGAAGAATCCTTTCAGCGTGGCAGATATTCACAAGCGTCTGGAGCGAACTTATGGAACACGTAAGTAAAGCAAAACATTTATGATATGATTTTTTTTTTAATTGCTTTTTGAACGCTGTAAGGATATCTTAATGAAGGGCAATAATGTTAACATTAGCTGCCATTTTTTTCTGTCATTGCAGTGCTACGTTTTATAAGTGTGTTGCTGCTGTTTGTTAAGCACACTGATCTGAGAAATGTGATTTTATTTGTACATTCATATCATGTGAATAAACTAGCTGTAGCTTTATCTACGATAATGTCAAGGTTGATACATGGATGTGAAGTCAACAAGATGTTGGATATCAAGTTAACTAATGAAATCAACAAACTTGTAGTAAACCTTTACAAACTTTATTTGCAGAGCTTCAACACTTAAGGTAACTTCTATTGAGTTGAAATGCAAGTTGAGTGATGAGACAGACTTGACTTTTGCTTTTCTACATCCATTGTTGGTTATATACTTGTGTGTTTTTGGTTTTCTAGGTTTGTGCAAAGTTACACCGTATCACTGAAAACGGCACACATCAACGAGATTTCAGAGACTCTGCGTGACATTTTAAATGTTTATAATCTTTAGGTGAGTTGAAATTTGTCAACATTAACTACCTCCATTACTGTCTTCATTGTATATAAAATAAAGTTGGCTTGCTTGTTTAACATGTTAATTTTTGCTTGACTTTGAAGGGTGTGCATGATATCAGCATTAAAAACCCACTGTAGCCCTCCGTGCTCCCCAGTGTATCTGTATGAGGACGACCCACAATTCTTCAAGACTTTATCTTCACAGGCAGTATGTAAGGAGTTATCTGTGTGATCAACTCACTACCTTAATCTAAATGTAACTTTTCTTGTGAGAAGGTCACCTGACTTTAACTTATACATGTTTACTGCATGGTATTCCCTGCTAAAATGTTTCTTGGGTGACATTATTATGTTTATGTTGAAAGTCTGACACAAAATGTGTAGCTTATGTAATACATTACCTGAACTGTGTGAAATGTTATTCTCTGTGTTTGTGTTATTGCTCTGCAAAATACTGTATGATGTTTTAAGCAACTGGCCATGCTACAGTGATGGTAATACCATAGTACTGAACAAATGGCTACTATTTTCATAAACCTTGATATTTATAAGAATAGCATGGTATTACCATGTACATGTCCAATGTCTGTTCTCCCCACATCTTTTTAGTTTTCAGGGGTAGTTTATGGAATAGTTTTATAAATCCTTGCTCTCTTCAGTTGATAAAAATATTGTCTCTTGTCCTTTTTTTACTGTACAATGTTTCTGAGTCTTTAAAATAGATGGAAGGTACTTTAACACCCGAGTTTGTGTTGACTGTAACATCTATTCACTGTAACATCACATCACTCAGTTCATTCATCTCACCACTAGAGGTCATCGACACCTCAATTCTGAAAACAGATCTCAAAATTTAATAATAAATACAGAAAAAACAATAATATTGTGAAATATTATTACAATTTAAAATTATGGTTTTCTATTTTAATATACTTTAAAATATAATTTATTTCTGTGATGCAAAGCTGAATTTTCAGCATCATTCCTCCAGTCTTCAGTGTCACATGATCCTTCAGAAATCATTCTAATATGCTGATTTGATACTCAGTTATTATCAGTGTTGAAAACAGTTGTGTTGCTTAATATTTTTTTGGAACCTGTGATACTTTTTTCAGGATTCATTGATGAATAAAAGGTTAAAAAGAACAGCATTTATTCAAAATATAAATCTTTTCTAACAATATAAATCTTTACTATCACCTTTTTATCAATTTAACACATCCGTGCTGAATGAAAGTATTAATTTCTTTAAAAAAAAAAGAAAGAAAAACAATTACTGACCCCAAACTTTTGAACGGTAGTGTATATTGTTACGAAAGATTTCTATTCTAAATAAATGCTGATATTTTTTAACTTTTTATTCATCAAAGAATCCTGAAAAAGTATCACAGGTTATAAAATAATATTAAGCAGCACAACTGTTTCCAACATTGATAATAAATCAGCATATTACAATGATTTCTGAAGGATCATGTGACACTGAAGACTGGAGTAATAATGCTGAAAATTCAGCTTTGCATCACAGAAATAAATTATATTTTAAAGTATATTAAAATATAAAACCATAATTTTAAATTGTAATAATATTTCACAATATTATTGTTTTTTCTGTATTTATTATGAAATAAATGCAGCCTTAATGAGCATAAGAGAATTCGTTCAAAAACATTAAAAATAGTAATGTTTCCAAACTTTTGACTGGTAGTGTATATTAAAATAGAAAAACATTATTTTAAATTGTAATAATATTTTACAATATTACTGTTTTTTTTTTTTTTTCTGTATTTTTGATTAAATAAATGCAGCCATGATGAGCAGAAGAGACTTCTTTCAAAAACATTAAAAATAGTAATGCGGCCAAACTTTTGACCAGTACTATATATACAGTCAAACCAAAAATTATTCAGACACTACATATAATTTTTGATATATTTTTACTAGTGGGTGCAGGACACTATAGTTCTATAGTTCATTCATCAAAATTTCTTCATACAGTGGACTACCTGTAAAATTGATAAAAATTTATATATATATATATATATGCCTTCATTCATATATACTTTGATACACACACACACAAACACACACATGTATGTCGATTTAATTACATTTAATCCACCCACAAAAATCAGAGTACTAGTTTGTTGTACAATTACTTATACCATAGTGGCCCTTTGTAGGCCCTTGGCTGCTTGTTCCCCATCCAGGGCCCATTCCCAGCCGAAACATCAACAAGCCTCAAACTCTTGGCACTGTTGTGTTCCTTCATTGCAATTCTGAAATTACTAACCAAACCATTTGTACACTCAGTTCTTCGTAAAATGGCTCTAATTATTCAGGCCTGTCTAATGTGTGATTTGACCCTTCATCTGTGCAGAAGACAGAAACAATTACCAGAACACTTCAACATCCCAGGACTCCAGCTGTAATGCAGTTAGCAGTGGTTTAATTTAGCGAGAGCGAGCGAAGACGAGAAACAGAGACCTCCCTCTGGCTGAAAGTAAATATTTTAACATCAAATGGGAGGCACTCGCTCAGCTTGTTTTTCGAAGTGATTTTTCTGGTTTCCTCTGCAGTTATTAATGGCTACTTGTGCCACTGCCAATTGCCCGGTTTGAGGAAAACCAACTGCATCCTCTGCACCTTTTCTTTAACCGACCGTGAAAAGAAACGGAGACCAAACGTGGGAAAAAGCGAAGACCGAAGCTTTGCGATGTGGCATAACCGCTCGCCGGTTCATCGCTGTCAGGTGTGGACATGCCTTATTTGACGCCGCAGGAAACCCCAGATCTGTTTGAACTTCCTGTAAGGTTGCCATGGCTGCACTTTTTAAGTCTCCCTCAGCATTTGATTTATTTTGCACATTGCGCAAATTGAAAACGGATCCAACAATGATCCTTGTCATAGGGGAGGCTGCCGTCTTCGTCAGGACATTACTCATGTGCTCTTCTCTAGAGATCCATTCACCTGACATCAGTTTAAGGATTTCTTGCGATTTATCTGCTGCGGGCATAAGAAAGCCATAGGTCTTGTGGAGGTTTTGGACTCCAAGAGTCAAAGTTCACAAAATGTGTTCAAATATCAAAAGGCGCTGATATATGCCGGGAGTATCGGGAACATTTGAAGTGTGTTTATCCCATCCGTCTTTTTGTGAACTGAAAACAGGATGCCATCAGAGGAGACGATTCAATCTTAATGTTTGTGTTGGCTTTCTTGGAAGAGTGTGGTGGGTTTCGGGGTGTGGCTTGGAATGATTTCCGAGAGATCTGCTCTTTCCACCTGTTTCTGTGCTCCATCTATTAGGTGTGGGAGACAGGTGCACGGGAACGGGAGCAGTTCATTCGGCTGTCGGGAGGCCCGGTCTCCCCCAGCCGGCTGTAAATCCACAAATGTGGCGAGTTGGAGGATTTTACTGTTACTCTATCTCAGGTCGTTTTCCCCCCCATGTGCTTTGCTTTATGGGGATGTCAGGCAGAAGCTGGGGGAGAAGCCATTGGGTCCCAGGGAAAGAATTCATCTTCTAAATACACCAAATTCGAGAGTTAATCGCTAATGCTTTTCACACACTTAGGGAGTGAGAATGAATGAGACTTCTGTCAATGAAGTGCTGAGAAACAACGTCTTTCTTAAAGGATTAGTTCACTTCAGAATTAAAATTTCCTGATAATTTACTCACCCCCATGTCATCCAAGATGTTTATGTCTTTCTTTCTTTAGTCGAAAAGAAATTAAGGTTTCCTGCAGGATTTTTCTCCATAGAGTGGACTTCACTGGGGTTCAACGGGTTGAAGGTCCAAATGTCAGTTTCAGTGCAGCTTCAAAGGGCTCTACACGATCCCAGACGAGGAATAAGGGTCTTATCTAGAGAAACGATTGATCATTTTCAAAAAAATATGAAAATTTAAATACTTTTTAACCACAAATGCTCGTCTTGCACTGCTCTGCGATGCGCCACGCGTGACGTAGGCGGAAGTACCGATCCAGTGTCTACAAAGCGAACGTGCAAAGACTAAGACAAACGCCCTTTACAAAATAGGTAAAACAATAATGTCGGATGATTTTGAATTTGGAGGAGGAAATTAGATGAAGTTTTTCACCCTACCGCGGTACCGCGTCACATGTGACCTTTCCAACGTGATTACATAATGTGTGGTGCATCACAGAACTAGTGCAAGACGAGCATTTGTGGTTAAAAAGTATATAATTTTTTTTTTTTTTTTTTTTAGAAAATGCCCGATCGTTTCACTACATAAGACCCTTATTCCTCGGCTGGGATCGTGAAGAGCCCTTTGAAGCTGCAAAAGTACCAATATGTACCTTTGAGGTACTAATAAGCACTCTTTAGGTACAAAGGTGCACCTTTTGTACCTTTTTTTTCTGAGAGTGTATGGTGGTTGCTTGGTGGTTTCTTACTAGCCCAAGTTGAAACAAACCATTCGTTCCCAACAGTCTCGGGGAAAGATACTTTTAAAAGTATACATTACATTACTTTTGCATTACTTTTTCTCACCTTGGCTGGGTTTGCTTGTTTTAAAAAGTTTTATTTTGCAAATATAAAGGAACTTTCACACCAAAAGTGAAATGAATAAGCCTCAGGCTGAAGGAAATGCAAATTCATCCCTGTACAGTAGAGGGCGCAGTTCAAACAAACCTTTCAGCTGTGCTGACATTCTGGATCACAGAAGAATAGGACACAGGAGAAGAAAATTTAACACTCTTAAGCCCGGAACACACCAAGCCGACAGTCGGCCGTCGGGCAGTTTTTGTTCGTCGACCGACTAAGTTTTCTCAGTGTGTTCTGCATTGTCGGCTGAAGTTGGTCCTCGTCGGCTTTTTTACGGCTGATTCGACATGTTGAATCGGCATCGGAGCTCGTCGGGCCATCTGATCATTCTGATTGGCTGTTCAGCTACTGCCACCTGCTGGTATGGAAAGGCATTTCATCTTACGCATGCGCAGAACGGACATGCTACTTGGATGTCGGCTGTCGAGCGTCGGTTTGGTGTGTCAGGGCAACTTTGGACCCAGACGCTGCCAACGTCGCCACTAGTTCGCCGGCGTCGGCTTGGTGTGTTCCGGGCTTTACTTCAGCAATTTAAAAAAATGAAACACAAATGTGATGTTTAACTAGTCATTTTTGCCGATTCATATTGAATTGGATTGGACTGGTTGAATTGGTCAGAATCAAAGACATTGGTTAATAAAGTGAGATTAAATACATAAAGTATATTAGTATTATTTAACATATAATATTCTATTATATTTCACTGTTTTTATTCATTTTGAGGAATACTGAATCTGTTTTGTGCAAATGAGATGAGTAAATTGCATGTTCACATTTAGTCTAAAACTGCAATAACTCATGTTCACGCACAACACCTCTGCACTTACTCATGATTTCTCTCTACATGTGGACAGAAGAGCTGTCAATCAATACATGGGAAAACAAATGAACTTGCGTTACTTATTTGAAAAAGTAACTCATCGATTTTGTTGTAAACTTAATAGTAATGCATTACTTTACTAGTTACTTAAAAGTAATCTGATTACGTAACTCGAGTTACTTGTAATGTGTTACTGCCAGCACTGTTTGTGGGACACTTTTTGTTTATAAAATATATGTTAAAATACATTTCATACAAACAATCAGCTCAACTTCTCAACTCAAAAGTTTGGGGTCAGTACATTTTGAATACTTTTATTCAGCAAGGATGCATTTTTTTAAATAAATGCTGTTCTTTTAAACTTTATATTCATCTAAGAATAAAGTTAATTCAACTTCTTTCTTAAAGCTACAGCTGCCTTCATCTAGTCCTACTACATTAAACGTGTTTATGTTTGTTTGCCTCAGATTTATTATATATATATATGGTTGCTAAGGCATTCTGAATGGATGTTGGTGTGTTTCTGTTTTAGGTGGTTGCTTGGTGGTTTCTCACTGGCCCAAGCCATAAAAACATATTCCCAAATTGCTGGGATCCTAAAGTTCAATGTAAATCTGTGGGATTTTTTTTCTCTTGTATTAAACCAGGCTGCCCTAGAAAAGTAATCTTGAAAAAGAGTATCGTTTTCAAAAGTTTGTTTTCAGCCCCCCCAAAACGCCGTTGTCATGTAAATAAATGGCCAAAATTCATAACAAGTTTTCCGTTTTTAGTTAAAAACGGTGTCGTGTAAACGGACCCTTAAAGTCTTCGCTTTCATAACCATTTGTCAGCAGTAACATTCAGATTCATTGCAGCATGACCTGACTGATAGCTCCAGTTGTCATGAAATCACCTCTTTGATAGTATATAAATGAGGTAGAGTAAGTCTGAATGGCTCATTTCTTCTCATTCTGATTATGTCCACGTTTATTTCTGTTATATGCAGTTGAGTACAGTGTGTATTGGACTGCACACTTGGTCAGAGAAAGAGAGGGAGAAATATAAAGGTTAAGTTTCATGTTTTCCAATCCCAAAGGACACTCTTTATAAACAGGCAAACATTTTGGGCTTGTGTGTAATTATTGCATATACACGTGTATTTATACAGATGGTACATATTTAGAGAACTTCACATGAACACACACACGGGCTAAATGCAAAGTGTCAGTCTATAAATAAATTCTGAGGCTGAATTTCTGTGATTTGTTTTAGCATAAGGAGAAATATTCATAAACGCCTTCATAAGGGGTCAGTCATGGGACACTCGTTGTTGTTAATTTTTTTTTTTTTTTTTTTGGGGGGGGGCATATTTCATATAAACAATGTTTTTTTTTTTTTTTTAAACGAAATTAATACTTTTATTCAACAAGGATTAATTAAAGACATTTTTAATGTGTCAAATGATTCTTCGAGAAACCTGAAAAAATGTATCATGGTTCCTACAGCACAACAGAATTCAAAATTGATCATAATCAGAATTTTTTTCTTGAGCAGAAAATCTGCTATAAGAAGGATCATGTGACTATAACATTCAATAGAAAACGGTTTAACACTTTTACAATATTACTGTTTTTACTGTATTTTTGAGTCCCCCTGTAGTCAATAATTTTATCCCTTAAAATTCATCTTTGATCACCAAAATGACATATTAAACTTTTTTTCCTGTGAAAAAAAATAAAATAGCTTGCATGTAAGTCTAAACCCTTGCTTCATTTAGTATACGTTGATCTATGAATATACTAATTAGATCCGCCTCCACTCACTCGTAGATCCGCTCGGTCAGCTTACTGAGGTAAACGCTGCACAATGGCATCGCTCTTTACAACGTCGGACACATAACGGTAATTAATATGATTAGCCTTTTGCTTGATACGTTATCAAACAGCTAATAATGTGTTGCTAATGTTACACAAACCATGTTCCCATTCGCGAGTCAGACAGCTAAAAATCAGTATCCTTAGAAACGCTCTGAACAACTCAGAACGAGAAAGGTATATAGTTCATCATAACATCGTAATATACATCATACACCCGCCATATTGCTAAATCTACCCGATTTTTCATATCAACAGAAAAATATACGGGGATAACCTTCTCTTGAGACACTCCTGCTTCATAGTTAATGATATGCTAAAGCCCATCGGCACGTTGACGTGATTGGTTACAAGGTAGTTTGTGACGTCAGAAACACCAACGATTTCAAACCGCGTCTTTGAAACTGTTTCAGATCGCGTCAGTTTTAAACAGAAAATACTCAGCAATGGTGTTGACTTATGAATTTGCACATTGTTTTATGTCTTAAAGCATATTAAAATCACCACATAGACATATAAACAACATTAAAACCTTGATTTTAACCACAGGGAAACTTTAACCCTTAAAATGTTTGGAAACTTTTTTCAATATTAAGATATATACACCTATTAATGGTGTAATGAAAATATTTGATGACTTTTTACTCGCTTATGCCACCTGCCATTTTCCAAATAGAACGTGGTTGAAAATGCTACAAACATTTTTCAATGCCCTACAAAACCTACGTGAAGATTAAATTTCAAGAACTTGGCACTTGCATTTAAACCAGGTTTTTAAAAGATTTCTCCTCCTCAACAACTCAAGACATCCTTATTTGTCATTGACCCATATATAAACATGCAAGGCAATTTGTAAAGTAATACCCACACTGCAGTTTCGAGACGTGTTTATACGTCAGTGTAAATTCAGAGTTCAGTCAACACAGACATTAATCAAATCAATCTTTTGACACACACGCACGGAAATACAAACACCAGCCCTACACGCTTCCTGTCACTTATCCCGTCAGTTGCGCGTTCTGGCCCGCCGCCCGCTGCCGTTTATTAATGAGCTAAAGGACTCGGATGGCAGACAGGCGTTAAACCGCAATTTGCTCTCACCTTTCTCTCTGTTTACCTCTTTCTCTTCCTCCCCATTTCCCTCAGGCATTTCTTGGGCAGCAGGACAAAACGGGGGTGAAGGAAGAAGGGATAGGCCAGTCTGACGGCTGATAACTTCCACATGTCTGTAAGGTTTTTGAATCAAAAAAGCACCTCTTCGCCTTAAACCCTGACAAAAGCAACAGAGGAGATATAAAAGCCACGGACCTATTTGATCTGTGACCGAGCACCTGCGAGTGGGGACCGTTGACTAGTCAGCGCAATTTCTCTTCCTTTTCCATGTCATTAGAGAACAGGCGGCCTGATTTCCCTCCTCTTCCTTTCATAGGACCATCTGTGCGTCCATTTTTTGAACTCTACCTGTGCTGCTTGACCCTCTTTCCTCTCCAAAATGTGATTAAACGCTCTTCATCTCTTCCTACGCCCCAACTCCCAACCCAAAAGACAGTCAAGCATGAAAGTACGTGAATGCAAACGTTTCTGGATACGCAAGCTCAGTTTTGTGTGTCACTAGCTATCTTTACATGTTTATAATTGGATTTATGGACTGAAAAACCTTCATGTAAACATCGATCTGATTAAGCTTGAATGTAATTGAATCTAACTATTTTCTCAGTCAGATTCAAAAGTACTTTGCACACCAGTGCAAATGCATGTTTACATACGCTTTACGTCATATGAACATGTGTATGTTTTACGTCTCATTTCTTACAAACTGGTCAGCGGATGAGACTGAGGGTGTGTCCCAATCAGAATGATCATTGATACGAGTTTCCTATAGTCAAAAATTGGACATAAATGGCCTTTCAAGTTGGATTTACGACTGGGAAACTCAGAGATCATTTTGATACCCAAGTTTCTGAGTTGCGCACACCATACATTTTAAACATGCAAGAAGAGAGAACTATTGAATGTTCTATTCATTTTTCCCACAAAATCTACATTGCAAACGTTTGACCAGTGGTGTATTTGCGTATATAAGTAATAATGTGATGCATATTATATGGATTTTACACTGTGAAAACAGCATTTATTTGACCAAAACATTTGAATCGTCAGCAAGCTGACTAAAATGCAGTGAATGGATACAATAGCACAGGTAATGCTTATATGGTTGTCAATGAATGGGACATTTTATTCAAAATCCGTTGGATATTGATTAAATCTTCTATTCTTTTTGGCTTTAATAAGATTTCCCCAAAAAATAGCCAAGAATGAATCCAGTGTCCTTCATGATTCATATTTTTATTACTAAAAAGTAATTCAGGGGACCTGTTACTACAACTTAAATAAATGCATGGTTGCAAGTTAAAAATCCTAATTTATTGTTTTAATTAAACCTTTTAAGTTGCAAACATTATTTTGTTGAGTTCTGTTGATCATTACATCAAATTAATATCGTCTGTAATTTAAACTCAAATTTCTGCGTTAATTGGCTTTTAAAAAAAAAAAAAAAAAAAAAAAAATTAGGTTGTAGTAAATTAATGAAATTGTCTTGATAACTTCGGAAATTAGGCAGTGGATTTCTAGTTCTCAGCATGCTTTGCATATAGGACTGGATAAGGAGAATAAATGTTGAAATTAAGTGTTATTTGTTTTTAGTGAAGGGAAAGACTTTTTAGTGTTTAATGCTGTTATGTTTGACATTTAAAAGAGTTTCTGTAATGTTGAAGTTTTTGTGGTTACCATTGTGCTGAAGAGTAGATACATGAAGGTAAAATTTACATAAACCCCGCCCCCGAGAACACACAACAAAGGGGGTGAGGCCATGTTGGGCTGCTTTAGAGAAGAGGAAGAGTTGTTGTAGTAGAGTGTTGTTGTCATGCCGTCATTTTACACCGGACTGCTTCACAAAGGAGGGTCAATTCAACGCTGGATTTGCACAAAAGATTAACATGACGGCACATGCTAGTCGATGAGTTGAATCAACTCCACAGCAACTACATAAATTTATCCACTAACCATTCAGAAACGTCCAGTTTCATTTTAAAAGTTGTAACTTCTTCCTGAGTCTCTCCATCAGTGTCGACTCCGGTTTGAACAATGTAAGGCTGAACACCGTTACTGACAATCCTCATTTTGGCTGCGTGAGATTCTCCAGCTTTGTTGTTGAGCGACCGAAGCATGAGCTGTTAAAGCTCCGCCCTCTTCTGGAAAGCGGGCCGGAGCAGCAGCTCATTTGCATTTAAAGAGACACACACAAAAACGGAGTGTTTTTGCTCAATATAACAATAACGGGACAGAGAAAGGATGTCATTGGAACACAACAGTTTTTTCCCAGCTGATGAAAAGATTGACAGCCAATCAGAATCCATCCTGCTTTATAGATCTCGAGCAAGCGGCAGACAACAAAACTGCAGCGCGTGCTTATAATAAACAGAACGATATTGTGCGTTGGTGTGGACCCTAATATAATTATCGTTATAGCTATCTTTATAGTTATCGTTCTTGGTGTGAATAGGCCATAGTCAAGCATTTGCATGCACGTAAAGAACGTTTCTATGTGACTTCTCAAGGTCCAGAGGGTTCACCTTTGACTGCTTTTCACCCCGCCACGCCCCTCGTGTCCTCTCCCTACTTCTTTTAAATATTCATTTCCGCCCTGGATGTGTTTGGGAGAGCTTCCTGCACCAGTCTCACTGGTTTCCCTGGGAAAGATCTGTAGGAAGCGGAGTGGATGGAGTTGCTGTGTGTCCTGGCGCCTGAATGCATCCAGAGAGTCGTTTAAAAACCGACAGAGGGGCGGGTGTCTCCATCACTCCGTTAGTTTGCCCTTCTCCATCAGATCGCTCTCATTACCGGCATTACTCCTTCTCTTGACTCAAGTGGTTGTGCTTGTTCAGGACCTCGTCCATGGGATCTGTTGTTTGCTTTGACATCTGGGGGAGAATGTGGGGTCCTGGAGGGAGGCTCAGTTTTGCTGTTTAAACCTCTTTCTCTCACTGGTAATATGTCAGATTTGTCATGTAATAACACCTGTAATAAGACTGAATTACTACTTGCATATGCTGCACTAGTAAAGGACCTACAGGCCTGTTGATGAAACATTAAGGGCTTATAATTCTTTAGTCTGTCTGAACACCCGTGCCTTTTTCTTCTGCTACGACACCACAAAATCAAAAGGAAAAAAATAGAAATTATTTTTGCATTTCCATAGATCATCATAAAACCATTAAGATTTTTTTTTTGCATTGCTCTTTACTCTTGATCATTTAAAAGGCATACTGACAACATCTCTTTTTCAGTTCTCTATGGTGCTCCAGTAATTTTTTATTTAATTGCAGTAAAGTACAATACAGTATTTTTATGTGCATCAGCATACAAATACAGTACAATAAATAGTACTATGCTTTTCTATAGGTTATGCAGAATAGAAAAGACTAATTTCGTACGTTTGATTTTGGGGTCAAATGTCACATGCCTGAATTGCATATTTGAATTGTTTTTAATGTAAACATCAAAAGTGAATCGTCAAAGTTGCAATGAATACAACTAAAAATATAATATAGGCCTACAGGTCAAAAACGTGTTGATCAGCAACAGCACAATCTAACTAATTACTGTGCTACTGAAAAGAAGACTCGAATTGGTGAATCAATTTTTAATCGGTTCATTTACACAAACCGTCCAAACGAAATGATTCATTAGAATGAATATGATTTTCCAATGCTACGCATGTAAGTGAGGAATGAGGATGAACTGATTCATTAGACTCAATCGAATTGCGAACACTACATATGAGAATAATTGCAGTTTAGGATGAACCGATTCACTAATGATTCAAACAACGTTCCAACGCTACCTGGAGGAGATGGCGGCCATTAGGCCTATGAGTAGAAAAACGCGCGTAGGAGACTATTCCCTGAGCTCACGCGTCGACGGTAAGTGTATCGTAAAAAAAAACAGCGATGTAGTGCACTGTACCGCTACTGTTTGGAACTAGTTGTTTGTTATTGGGAAAACTACAGAGCCACTGTCACACTTAAGTTAGTAGCATCATTATTTTTAGTTTAGTTCCACCCGTGTCTACGCTGCCCACAATGGATGCGACAAAGCGACTGTTGCAGATCCATTTGTCCTTCGTGTCATAAATGGCGAAAGTGTTTTAGATTATGTCGGAAATTGAACGAAACTTCAGTTTACTACGGTGGCCGAGAGAGCTCAACGAGCTGCAACTGAAGAAAACACATGCAAATAGAAAAAACACCAGCAAATAAAGAAAACATCTTCATCAGTTTTACAACACGTGCTGCAAAAGTTCACATCCAAATACAGAAACGCACTGCAAAAATCATCATCATTCAGATCATCGCAGAGGGGGGCTTGAGATCGCCGGGCCTGGTATGTGCTAATTGCAGCGCGTTTCTGTGGTTGTGTTGTGAACTTTTGCAGCGCGTTTCTGTATTTGCTTGTGTTGTGAACATTTTGCAGCACATGTGTTGTCAAACTGATGAAGATGTTTTCTTTATTTGCTGGTGTTTTTTCTATTTGCATGTGTTTTCTTTAGTTGCAGCGCGTTGAGCTCTCTCGGCCACCGTAGTTTACTGATCCAGTCAGTGTTGCCATTTGTGTAGCATAATCCTGCAATACCAGAGGCTGCAGTTTCAGTACAACATAAGAGTCCCTAGTTATTTATGTAGTACTAGCTTTATAGCACTATGTAATTATGTATTTGTATTATTAATTTTCAGGAATGATTTACTGAAAAACTATTTAAATTTAATTTATATATTCTCTTAAAGGCACAATATGTAAGATTTTTTTATTAAAATATCCAAAAACCACTAGAACGGTGTTATATATTTTGTTGACTTGTGTACTTACATTATCCCAGATGTTTCCAACAATGTTTAGATCCAGAGAAATCAGCAATTTTAAGCAGAACACGGAGCATGTCATTGCGTCGCCTGTCAATGATGTTATATGCGCGCTACCTTCGATTTCCAGTCTTACTAATATCGATCTAGATTACTGCAAAGTGCAACAAGTCTCTCATAGCAGCCACCAAGCGAACACAGAGTAGCCTAACGTTATAACATAACTTTCAACACACTCAGCGCTGCGTTACCCCACATTCGCAATGAAAAGAGCAGAAGCGGCAGACTGCAGCAAAATGTAATAACAGCTCCACTGGACTCGAGATCGGTGTGCATCGCAGGTGTCTATCATTAGCATTCGCTTCAGTGACCTCGTCCCACTCCCACGGCTCTCGACTCGTCCTTCTTCATACCACCGTAATGTTAGTAAAACTTTAATACACTAGTTCATTCATGAACATGGGTTGGTAATCCTCTTGAAATATTTAACCTAATTTGTTTCAATATATGAGCCCCTATATTCTGGTTTTAAATTCAGTTTTCTTGGAAAGAGCTTTTTAATGTTGAAGTAAGCTATTTTCTGTGGGGCGCTTCTCGTCTGATGTAATAAACGGTAAAACTGTTTGTGCTAAAAACTAGTTTGTTTATAATTACTTTATTATAGCTTGTCAAATTTGCCCCTATTTGGGTGTTAGCAAAAACACACTGTTTTTGTACGTGTCCCTTTAAATGCAAATGAGCTGCTGCTCCTGGCCCCCTTTCCCCTTTCGCGCTTCGGTTGCTCAACATCAACAAAACTGGAGAATCTCACGCAGCCAAAATGAGGATTGCCAGAAACGGTGTTCAGCCTTACATTGTTCAAACCGGAGTCGACACTGATGGAGAGACTCAGGAAGAAGTTACAACTTTTAGAATGAAACTGGACGTTTCTGAATGGTTAGTGGATAAATTTATGTAGTTGCTGTGGAGTTGATTCAACTCATCCACTAGCATGTGCCGTCATGTTAATCTTTTGTGCAAATCCAGCGTTGAATTGACCCTCGTTTGTGAAGCAGTCCGGCGTAAAATGACGGACTTGACAATAACACTCTACTACAACAACTCTTCCTCTTCTCTAAAGCAGCCCAACATGGCCTCACCCCCTTTGTTGTGTGTTCTTGGGGGCAGGGTTTATGTAAATTTTCGGGTTTGTGATGTCACTAACCCAGGAAGAAGCTCGTTGTAGTCCCACCAGCCGTTTGTTGTAGTCCTTAAACAGCAAATTCTTTAAAAAAAAAAAAAAAAAAAAATCTCCCTTTATATTGAACTTTGAGCGTTGTAACTTTGCAGATGTTGTTTATGCTCTAACAGCAACATTACACACTAACTAAAGTTAAAAAAGTGAAATCATAATCAAGGACCTCTCTAAAGTTATGTTAAAAATAAGTTGGAAAGATACTAAAAATGTATTCATTTCCACAGGTCTAGTCTTTGCACCTGTTTGTTTCAGGTTTGAATCAGGTCTTCTCTATTGAAGTAGAGTTGGCTAGGTGGGGCTGTCACAAAAAAAGTAAAGTCCTAGAAATGCAGTCTTAAAACTGAGGATCTGAATTTGAAAAAAAAAAATCACTTATTATAATGGCTTATATTTGCTTTTTCGCACCACTCGCGTCCGTTGTTAGTTGTTAGTGTTTATATAACCATGGCAGCAACCACTACGGTGATTCAAGACGATGACAGATTTTTGACATTGTCTGAGGCCTGAACGCAGAGCAGCTTTTTCTCATTTTGTTCCAGGTCTACACATGTGCTGCTTAACAAAAGTCAGACTTGGACATCTTGACTGCAATTAAACTGCTACAGTTTATGAATCTGAGGGCAGTCCAGTCCAAATAAAGCACAAAATGGACTCTGTGATACATGGCTCTACCAATAGGATATTCAGAATATAACTCAGTCCATGACAGGGGACAGAACCCGTGTGTCTGTTTATTTGCATTCTGGACACAATGTGCACGGCAGCGTAATTGCGGAGGATCCTCTCAGAGGTGGTCCGGCACGATTTGAGATGAACAGGCTGGTTTTAGTGGTTTGCTGATAATTGCTAAACCTCTGCTGTTTACTGTAGTAAATAAGCTGTTTCTGTGCAGTGGGTCTCAAAGTACAGGCCTGCGTGTCAGTTTCACAATAACATTCAGCACGACCCCGGCCTGCTGATAGCGTGAGAACTTCAGATATAAGTGCGGGTGTGTGAGCCATACAGAGGATATGTGTTGTTGTGAGTGTGTTTGTGTGTAGGATGGTGAGTCGGGTTGGGCCAGTACAGGAAGTGTTACGACTTAGCACGTTTGGTTTTCTCATTCTGGCAATGAACGGCGTGTCATTTATCTTTTTGTACCATAACCATGGCCAAAAACAGAAGGGAACTTACTGATTTCTGACTCTTGACCTTGAGACTTCAGGCCTTCCGCTGCAAATCTGCCAGGCTGTCTGAATCAAAATATTGTCAATCTGTGGTGGTTTGCTGACTTCAGCTATCCAGGTTATGGACCAAAGATGGTTTGATAAACTTACACTGAAAAAAAGCTATAAGTAACATCTACTCCATTTTTATTTTGTTCTTGCACTCAGATTAAGTAAATTTCACACATAGAATTAAGTCAAATCCACTGTACTTAACTAAGCTAAGTACACTTAAGAAAGTGAACAAGCACATACTTTTTGATTTTGCTCTTTTCCACTCCATTTTTTACACTAATTTATCTTAATTTGAGAAACATTTTGTTTGTCACTGCACTAACATTAGCATAGCTATGCTCATTGAATGAAGCAACAAACACAATAGTCATCGTATAACCATCCTACAAACTAACCACAAACTCTACTCTTCAGTACAATGGGAACCACAAAAATGTTAACAACAGAAACTATTTTAAATGTCCAACATAACTCACCATTAAACACTAACAGGTTTTTGCCTTACTCAAAAGCGAACATCTTAATCCAAAATAATTTAATTTCAACATTTACTCTCCCAATTCAGTTCTATGCAAAGCGCAATGCAAATGTACACAAAAGTAAACTTCAATATCAATATTCAATCAAGTGAATTAAACACAATTACCGTGTGGTTCCAGTTAGTGGTGCAATGGATGGATTTTTCGGATCAGCAAAACGTTAAAACATTAAAGACAAGCAAAAAAATAAGAACAAATATACTAATTACAAGCATAGATAAATACAATATAACAAAGTTACACACACAGTAAGGTCTAACTGTTGTATTCAGGTACAGAAATGTAATAAATGTAAAATAACACTGCATAGTGTTCACTGTATAAATTAAATATAGATTAATCTTTGTTAAAGCTGTCTTTTGTTGTTTGTTTAACATTAATGACACAGACAGCAGCAGGTGTGTATAGGCTGCTGTCACTTTAAGACCTAATGCATGGATCCAATATAATGATACACATCCGATTTCTTTCTCAACAATTTACAATTACTTAAGACATAACTGACTGTGTTTATGAGAACACTTGCCGAGATGGGTATTTTGTAGGGGTGTGACGAGATCCATGAGATCTTGCAAGATTAAAATGTGATGAGATTTCTCGTCAAGGTGAAAAGCTGTCTCGCGATATTGCCATGATGGAGTGTGAGGATGAAATAAGGACAGAATATGCCACCGCTACATTTACATTACACCTCCACTGTCGTTTGCTTTTTATAGAAATAAAAAAAAACATTTAATTCAGATGGATAACGGTCGCTTCAGTCTCATCCAGCTCATCCAACATGTCGTACATAGTGCAGCAGGAATCAGAGTTCACTGATCACGTGATGAGAGTAAGTGACTGACAAGACCATGGCGGAGGATTCGTTGCGCAGCAGATCCTAAATGCTTCTGACAAATGTCTTATCTTGTAGAATACGCACTCAGCACCGGCGCTCCCTATTCACAAAGTATGCGCGAAAGCGAAAGTAAACCGCGAGCGCGCATTCAAACGCGATTTCAGTACACCACATTTTGAAAGCATGCAAATATCTCCCAATAAAGCTATCTTAGGCTGGGCTGTGAAGTTGTAACCATCTCTTAGCTCTGTATCATGCTTGAAGAAAAAATTGGTTTTATTTGCAATATTGAGAGAGTGCTTTGATTATGGTTGCACAGTTTTGTTTGCACTTAATAAGACTAAGAGAAAACTGTGTTATTCATTTTTATTTATACTGTTTTTATTTCTATGATCAATTTCAAATGCACCTGCAGACTATTTTTCTAGTCATGTATTTCGCCATTGAGGATTTCTTAAAAATACTGTATAAAAATCTCGTCTCGATCTTGTATACTCAATCTCATGTCTCGTGAGCTAACTGTCTCACCACACCCCTAATATTTTGACGTAATTTTGTGTGTATGTGTCCATTCAAGCGCAATAAGACGCAAAAGAGGAATCAATTTGGTGTTTGTGCACTATCTGAAATGGGCCTCTCTGTGTGTGCGGCTCAGAGACGTTGAAAGACGGCTCTGGTGTGGCTGTGCACACAGATAACAGCACGCGAGTACCGAATTAAGTTCTCTTTCACCTCTTCTTGCACTGTAATGGTTTAAAATCGCTTGAATGTGTAATTTGGAAAGACAAAACACATGCAAATTATAAACTTTTACTCTTTGCAATTAATCCGCAAATCACATGCGTGTGGGACCATGAGGCCTGGTCCACAGATCAACTACAATCCATTAAACCCCATAAAAATAGTCAGTTGTCATAGTGTAAAAAGGGACAGTTCACCCAAAAATGAAAATGCTATCATCATCTTTTTTTTTTTTATTCTTCTGTGGAACATTTTGAATAATGTCCTGATCACTCTTTTCTCTATTATAAAACTGAATGGGGTCTAGTGCCATCAAGCTCTGAAATGTCAACAAAATGGCATAAAAGTGGTCAAATTCAATAAAATATGTCACTTTAAGATTGCAACAGGTCTGGTCACAAGGCACATGAGAACCAATGACATTTGATGCCTTTGAACTCAGACCTGATGTGACGCATTTAAAGCTGACTTATTTGATTTGAGGGCTATGAAGGAGGGGAAGGTGATCAGCGAATAATGACATACTTCTAGATTTTGATCTGTTTCTCACTCAAAACTTGTATGACTTCAGAACACCTGGAATATATTGTACGAGTCATGTGGACTACTGCTATGGTCTTATTTGGTGCTTTTTTTTGTCATTTTTTGAACTTGACGACCCCAGTTTCTATTCACTTTCAGTAAATGGAAAAGTGCTGCCAGGATATTCTTCAAAATTCCCCCTTTATGTTCCACAGAAGAATATGGGCATATGGGTTTAGAACAAAATGAGGGTGCGTAAATTACATTTTTGTGTGAACTTTCCAGCATTTATATTAGATTTGACATCAGTATTAATTTACCACTTGCCTTTTAATCATTATGCAGAAATGCAAGGTGATGTCACTTCCTTTCTGATAGCGCAAGGTAGTTCTATTTTATTCTTTCGGGTATTTCGTTTTTATGCAGCTGTTAAACTTGATACACTGGCACCAGATCCCTCTCCTGTGACACAAAACACATCCACCTAGTAAAATTAAAACTCCATAATAACCTTTTATGACAGACACCGCTGACCTGCTCCAATGTCAGCACAGTTAAACCATGTGATACTTATTGCTTTTTATTTTGAACCAATGCCACATCACAACCTGGGGAGGCTCTTTATAAAGTTCATTTGATGCACGGCTGGCCCATTATAGTACTTGAGTTGCAGTGAATGCCTTTTTTTACAGCTGTGAATTAAGAAGTATCCAGAGAATGCTCCTCAGACCCATTTAGATTCAGGCCCAGTCTTGAACTCAGTTCTTGCAGTTATAAAAGTGGCCTACTGTGGTGAAAGACTCAGTGAGTGTAAGTGTACAACTTGATCAGCATATGATATATTGACGGAAGTTAAATATGCATATAATGTTGCTATTTAACTGCTCTCTAAAAAAATAATGTGTTGGCTTGCCAGGAAAAAAATAATGCAACAGTATGCATCATTTTTTTTTTTTTTTGACAACTTTGAGTGAATTTATGTTCAACCAACAAGCTACATTGAGTTAGAGGACACAAATTTTTAAGTTGATTACTCAAAAAAATGAGCCCTGGAACCAATGAATCTGATCTATTTCAGTTCAAATCAACAGCTATCATAGCACATGCTAACATAACTTATTTAACATGTATATTTAATGAACAAGTAAGATATTATTTGTCACTGGCATTAGCGCAGTCATTGCTGATAGAGTCAATGTAGTGTTTACCTTCATGTATCTACTCTTCAGCACAATAGTAACCACAAAAACTTCATTACAGAAACTCTTTTAAATGTCAAACATAACAGCATTAAACACTAACAGGTCTTTCCCTTCACTAAAAACAAATAAATTAACACTTAATTTCAACATTTATTCTCCTTATTCTGTCCTATGCACAGCATGCTGGGAACTAGAAATCCACTGCCTAATTTCCGAAGTTATCAAGACAGTTTCATTAAGTTACTACAACCTAATTTTAAATAAAAAGCCAATTATGCAGAAATTTGAGTTTAAAGTACAGACGATATTAAGTTGATCAACATTATTATGTCAACAGAACTCAACAAAATAATGTTTGCAACTTAAAAGGTTTAATTAAAACAATAACCAGGCATTTATTTAAGTTGTGGTATAACAGGTCCCCTGAATTACTTTTTAGAGTGTGTATCAATTACTATTTTTGCTCATAATTTGGGAACCCTATTAAACTCATCCCACACTTAGGTCAGTAAGCACCATCTCAACATCAGCATCATGTCAACAACTTAAGCAGATGCATTAGTAAGATAATGTAAAAATTTGTTTCTATTTCAATGTATGACAGTGAATACACAGTTATTATCCCATGCCATTTAAATGCCAGAAGGATTGTTTTATTTATGACTCTCATTACTATCATTAAACAGTGATGTTTGATAAAAATTGAAACCACACTGGGAGGTCTGTGTTTGTTTCTTTCCTCTTACAAGTCGGGTTATTTTGAGTGGTTTGCATGCAGGTTTTGTACTAAGCACAACTCAATTTATATTCACAAAGAAATCAAGCGGGAGAAGAGAAGATGCATTTCACATATGTCTTCCACTGACAACGTGACTTTTGCTGACTTTGCATATGTTCACTGTCATGTTTTGCTACCCAAATGTTTTTTACTATTATTCTATGCTATAATTTTAAATGATTCTTTGAAGCCATAGCCAATTTTTTTTTTGGAAATAATTCACCTGAACTGCTCTCATCTCAAAAGTGCTGCTGTGAAAACTAGAATGCAGTGTGAAAATAAGTTAGAAAATATATTGATGTTGGACGTCAGGAGTGGGAATAGCTGCGGAAAGAAGGAAGTGAAGGATATTACTGTACTTGCAGAAGAAATCTGAATATTTTTCTATCATGTTCTAATATGTTTTAATAGGAAGAACAATGTTAAATCAAAACATTGCCACAGATGACACATTTTGTTAAGGGAAATACGTTTTCCTGAAAACTATGCATTTATGCAAGTCACTTGGCTTGTTCAATTTGTGTTTAGTTTATTCCTGTTTGGTCGCAGCTCACCATGGTTAACTTTCGGTACAATAACAGCTGGACCTGGAGAAATCCATTTGTTAACATTCCCATGCATCTCAATGGCAGTTGTTTACTGTGTTCTGGGTGCTGAAGCTTTGGATCCAATCACCTGAGTTCACCCTAAATACCATGTTGACTAATCATTCTGGAGCCATGGGTAAGATGCACCACAAGAACATGCACAAAACATGAAGAACCCGAATGCTTCACTGGTGATTATCCAGATATAGTATTTGCAATGAAAATGGTTACTTTTGTATGGTCATCATCAATAGAGAAATATGTTTTTGACTGCAGAATGATGTAGTTATGGCATTTACTATGGGTGTAAGCTGTATGGAAGCTTGTTTCCACCACTGAACAACAACAAAAAAAGTATAATTACTTTTTATCTCACAATTCTGACTTTTTTTTCTCAGAATTGCATGATATAAAGTCGCAATTGTTAGTTTTAAAGTCGGAAATGTGAGATATAAAGTCAGAATTGTGAGTTATAAAGTCGGAATTGTGATATATAAAGTCGCAATTGCATGTTATAAAGTCAGAATTGTGATATAAACTCGCAATTGTGAGTTATAAAGTCAGAATTGCGAGTTTAGATCTCGCAATTCTGACTTTATAACTTATAGTTGTGAGTTTATATCACGCAATTGTGAGTTTATAACTCACAATTCTAACTTTCTCACAATTGTGTTTATATCTCGCAATTCTGACATAGCTCGCAATTTCGAGTTTATATCTCGCAATTTTGAGAAAAGAAGTCAGAATTGTGAGATAAAAAGTCGCAATTACCTTTTTTATTTTTATTTAGTGGCGGAAACAAGCTTCCATATGTACCAGTACACACATTTGTACCGGAAATTTTCAGTGCGCGTCTTTCGGTTTGGTATGCATATACCAAATGAATACAGTGATGTCTTAACCGATTGCACGTGCAGAACTTCTCTGTGTGTGCAATGCAATTTGAAAGTCCGAGTCCCAGAGTGAACTGCTGCTGGACAAGTGCACAATCAAAGTTGTCTTAAACATGAGACATGCTTTATATAAGTGCTTCAAACTAAATCATAAACCTACATGGCTTGCCCTAAAGTCAGACGCGTGTGTTGTTTAATACGTTTAAGACTCGTTTTCCTCAGTGCACAACTTATAGCTTACGTTTGTATACTTACCTGTAAATGTTACAAATTCACGTATTTCCATGTCACATAAGGATTATCCTGTCAGCAAGCGAGTCTATGTTTAACTTCGCAGACTTCAATGAATGAGTGCCAGCATGTGCGTAGACTCTTTACAGATTCAAAAGATGTATTACTCTTATGTGTATGACCAAAAATGACAGAGTATTTTAAGTGCAAGTGATTGCACCGGCGCCTCCATATTAGCTGTCAGTAAGCGCGCTACTATTCAGCTTTCAGACTGCGCACAAACACTTTAATAGCTGACATTTTTCTAGGTTAACATTAAAGTGAGCGCCCATGTAAAGTTGCTACTACTTACATTTTTCAGATTATAAGCCATATTTGAGGTCAATGAATGATAGGCAAGCATTTGGATGTCCTGCCCGATGTACCTTAATTACCACATAGACCAGCTGTTAACAATCTGTACGTCACAGACTGCGTGACGTTTTTTTTTCTTGTGACTAATAAAATTTTGGTTCACTAAGCCTCTTCTCGTCGACTAATGGTTAGTCGACTGTTGGGGCAACCCTACTTTTTTTATTATTATTTAAAGACAGACATAATTTGTTCAGTAAAAATGGTTTGTTTTTTCTCACCGCTGTACCAAAAACATACCAAAACGTGACTTAAAAACTGAGGTATGTACCGAACCGCCATTTTGGTGTACCGTTACACCCCTAGTATCTACCAGCTGGGGATAAATCACACGCAATTCGCCCACAAAGCAGTTCACAAGTCTTAACGTTCCTAATCACTGGAATTTTAAATAGTTGGTCTCCAAAGGCAAAATAAGGAAGAAATATTTGGCGGCGAAAGGAGCTGAAATGAGATGTTAAGAGGAATTTGCTAGTGTCAGATTCTATAAACAGAGAAACTGATTTGGTTTCGCGTGGGCTTCACAGATCAGCACCTCTCTTTGGGAAGAATAATGAAGCCTACTGGGTGTTGTGAGGATGTATATCATCCCTGTGGTGCCTTTTTTTAAACTTTCTTCTTAGTCAATGGTCTGTTTCACGCAGGAAAGGTAGGCTTAATGGTGATTATGAGAATGGACTCATAAACCCCTGTCCCAGTTGACGTCCCCTCTGGACTGGGTGTGTGTATTTGTGTATGTTGCAGTGTATATGTATGTGGGTTAATGTTGTCTTTCACACTGCAGGAAGGGTTTTGAGCTGTGGGAGGAAAAGGCATTTAAAGACTAACGCACATTTCCATGTCCTTTTGCTGATTTTCCTGGATGAGCATCATAGGACTGCACATTATCACTTCTTTAAAATCCCACTCGGACTTGGCAGCGACTCTTGGGATGAGGATGGGAATGTCACTGAACTGTATGTTTCTGAAGCTAAAAGTGCAGCTTCAAAGGCTTAAATATATTTGTCCTCTTGATTTAATGTGTCGTGATAATACCCCTTTTAGGTCTGAGAGTCTGGTTTGACATCCAAAAGTCAAAATTGTGGTCTTCCTTTTGGAAAATCTGCATTGACGTGAGTTGAGCGGTGTGAATACAAGGGACTTAAGTGTAAATAAAGTTGTCATATATTCAGATATGCTGCCAAACCATCTTCTTCCTTTGAAAGCGATGCGGTCGCAGACGTTCTTAATGTGTTTTACGATTCAGAGCAGTCGACGACGGGTGGAGGGACTGGGGAAATAAACAGGCTCAATGAGAGGAAAACAGATCAGAGCCGGGAAAGGAGCTGAAGAATTGCGAGATGGAGGGGTAATCTGTCGGGAAGCAGGAGTTGGGCTGGATGAATTCACAGATGTTTTAAAGTGCTAATCTAATCTTTCTGCCAGGCCTCTTCTTCTTAACTCCTTCCTCCTCCTGTCTTTCTCGTGGCTTTTCTGGAAAGGATGGAATACACTTTAATGCTTCTCAGGAGCATCATGTACTGAGCAAGGTAATCGGTCGCAGTCATTCATCTGCCTGTTAGCGGCCATGTTTTCGAGGAGGGGGACATGTGCAAATGTAATGAGGGCCTTTTCTCTTGGAAAGGATGGAAAATAGGAAAAAAGAGCTTGTAGAAAACCCAGATCTGACTAAAAACAAGTGGAGAACAGAGAGGAGGCGAGGGGGGAAAGGGAAGGATGAGGTTTTTTAGGTAATGTCCCCCTGGTGACTATCTATCATATTCGATGAACTCTCAATTTTTTCTCAGGTAGTCATTTTATTCATTGAACAGCTCTCATTTACTCACTCAGTGTCTTGCTTTCTTTCACGACCATAATTCCATAGTTATGGATGTGATAAAATACCAAGAGGATCAGGTTGCGTACCTGCTGTAAAAAAATAAAACCTCCCTCATATATCCGAAATTATACTCTACTTTACTGGAAAAACTGACTCTTGTCTTGCCCTGGCCTACTGCTCTTCCTCTTCCCGTTTTCACCCCCTCTCTTTCACCGGCAGGGAATGAGAAGTCTTTGTAATACAGTAGCCACACTGAAATATTGTGACAGCTTCCCCCAGATACATAAGAAGTGCATGTTCAGGGAACAATTCTTATTGCACTGAACGTTTTAGTGAAATCAAACACTGCTTGTTGTTTACCCTTAACCTGAGACCACCCAGTCAGAAGGGGTAAGGATATTATGCTCATGGGTTATGTTAATTTAGTGAGGACAAAAAGCAAATTTAAAGGGATAGTTCCCCCAAAATGAAAATTATCCCATGATTTACTCACCCTCAAGCCATCCTAGGTGTGTAAGACTATCATCTTTTTTTAGACAAGCACAATCGGAGATATATATAAAAATATCCTGGCTCTTCCAAGCTTTAGCAGTGAATGGGGGGCGTGATTTTGAAGCCCAAAAAAATGCATCCATCCATCATTAAAAAAATCCTTACGGCTCCAGGGAGGCCTTCTAAAGGGAAGCAATTGGTTTTTGTAAGAAAAATATCCATATTTAAAACTTTATTAACTATAATAACTAGCTTCCGGCAGACGGCTGTACACATCGATTTGCGGTGGAAGAGTGACCCTTGACCCGACGCATGACGTAATGATGAACGCGGAAGCACGGGATAGAGCAAAACAAAACACCGGTCACGAATTAGAATTCTAAAACAAGAATTTTTAAAGAGAAATGTCGGAGGATTTCGATATAAGAGCTTGAGTTTGTTGCACAGCCATATTCGTTTGAACCGCGAGAGGCATCTAAGCTTACGATGATCCTACAGCATACGTCGCACCAGTTGTTACTCTTGTGGTGCAAGTAAAATTGCGCAGTATGCGTACGGTCTTCTGCTGGAACCTAGTTATTTTAGTTAATAAAGTTTTAAATATGGACATTTTTTAACAAAAACCCTTCACTTCGCTTCAGAAGGCCTTTATTAACCCCCTGGAGCCGTATGGATTATTTTAATGATGGATGTATGCATCAAAATCCCGCCCCCCATTCAAGTCAAGTCAAGTCACCTTTATTTATATAGCGCTTTTTACAATGTAGATTGTGTCAAAGCAGCTTTACATTGATAACTGGTACATTATAAAAGAATAGTGTCAATGCAGGCAGATCAAAGCACTGTTGAATATCAAATGTCAAGTCAAATGTCAAGTGTCCCCAACTAAGCAAGCCAAAGGCGACAGCGGCAAGGAACCCAAACTCCATCAGGTGACATCAGGTGGCAGACAAGTGGCAAATAGGTGTTTAAATGGAGAAAAAAACCTTGGGAGAAACCAGGCTTAGTCGGGGGGCCAGTTCTCCTCTGGCCAACAGTGCTTTGTTACGATTCAGGTTGCCATTGTAAGTCCAATAGGATCGCAACATTCAAAGTATTTATTCCAGTTCCATCCAATTGAGGATCGTATTCATCACGCCGGTATGGACGGTTGTTGAGGAACTGTGTCGTGGCTGTCGTGTCGATGAGGCCCTCACAGTGGATGATCTAGTTGACTCAATCTCTGCTGATACTTCAGGGCTGCGTTGTGGTCGTGTCAAGGCGCAGGTCCTTGGTCTCACCTGGATACGGCCCGGATCCGGTTGACTACGGTGAACCTCGGGATAACCAGAAAGACTAATATTAGCGTAGATGCCATTCACTACTTGGAAGAGCCAGGATATTTTTAAATATATCTCCGATTGTGTTTGTCTGAAAGAAGATAGTCATATACACATAGGATGACTTGAGGGTGAGTAAATCATTGGATAATTTTTTTATTTTTGTTTGAACTAACCCTTTAAAATTCTTAAAATTGCTATAAATCATGATCTACAAAATGTCAACTGAAAATTTTCTCTGACCCGTCTGTGCATGCTGATTTTCTGACTGCGAGTTTCATTCCACACCTGTCCACTCCCACGGAGAGCTACACACGGTCCTTGTTTTTTACTCTCCTTTCCTGCATTTTATTTCTTTTTCTCCCATTGAGCATAAACCAAACAAATTGTCAAATGTATACAAAGCTGTTTATTTGTTTCAATATAACGTCAAAAAGATCAGTGACATATATAGTAATCTTTATTGTAGGTTACTATTCTTTTTCTTTAAGAGCCATAAATTAAATCTCAAATTATATGGGTGGCTGCATTGCGTGTTTAAATTAAATGCTCAAAGTCATCATTATCATCAAAGAAGAGGGAGAGGTGGTGCTTTGAATATTTTCATGAAAAATGTGGGGCCTTGAAGTCAAAAAGGTTGAAAGATTTGTCTGTCAGAATGATGTAATGTCTTTGAATTATCTCCATTTGGGGGTTTTCTCAGAAAATATTGATCGCACATAATTCATTTAATTAATCAACATTAAAAATGTAATTAATTCAATTGACAGCCCTAGTTATTATATAAGATTGAATGGCTTATTTGCAGGCTGGTTAATTTAGTTAAAGTTGTCACTACAGCATGAGCTCATTAGTCACTTTTTATTTGGCATGTCATGAAAACTGGCTTAAAATAGACATACTCTTATGCTGTTGACAGATAGTGCTATAATGAGAAGACCTGCTGTGCCGCTTGGAGGACTCTCTGTTTCTGTTTACCAGTCTGATGTACTGGGCACTGTTGCTATTGACCCTCGCTCCTGTCTGGTCTGTGTAGCACTTTGTATGTGAAAGTCATAAAACACGTTCTATGATGATTCCATCCTGGCAACCAACCTCCCACCTTTCCTGCCTGCCGCTCCTCTGTGGGCTTCATCTGAGGAGTAAACAGCTGAACAGCTGTCTTAACTTCTCTTCCTTCCGTTTTTTTTTTTTTTTTCTCATTTCCAACTCACTCTCTCTTTCTCCCTCTTCCTTTTCTTCATTCCTTGCTTGTCTTGTCTTCTCATGTTGGCCAACAGACTCTCAGTCATGCTGTTTTTCGGTTATTCCTGTAGCTATATTAAACGGTTCATATTATACACATCCATAGTATTTTATTTCTTCCCTGAAGTCCACTTATAATGAACGTTTCATTCAGTTTATGTAATTTTAATTTTATTTGTTTTGATATTAAAAATGTACTAAAACACTATTTTAACACCCTCTCTCTGGGCCTAAACTAACCAGCCCTGACCATCTGTGTCAGTGGTTTCTACAATCTACTTAGACTTATTAAGCTTTTGGGAAATGCAGCCCAGGCTGTTTTGTTGCTGTATCATTAAGACTTCTATATGTCTGTGTTTATGTATTCAATGTTTGGGACTGACAACCGTGTTTTTAGTAATGCTGTAGGTGTAACTCAAATTGGGACTCTAGAAAATTTGTTGACTCCAGAATAGTCCCAAACAGGAGAGACAATCACTGTTGTGTGAATGTAGCCTATGCTCTGTCATGATTGGATAACCTCCAAAGTTGTAGACCTTTAGAGTAAAACCGGAATAGCTGATATCCATATATGTGGCCAATCATACAATGACAAGGTTGTGACATCCAACCTACGTTTACGTCTGAATAAGTCATTTTTACATAAATAGTCTGGGTGAACTGCGGAGGAAGCTCTAGTATGTCTGCTAGTGTTGTAGTCAAGACCACCTAAACCGAGACCAAGACCAAAGACAAGACAAAGACTTTGGGGGATTGAGACCAAGATAAGACCGAGACCAAGGCAAGGCGAGACCGAGTCGAGACCAAGACCAGACTAGCACTCCTTAAATTCATCTGAAAGATCCACATTTACTGCCTGAGAAATATCTTATTTTTAATCAGTAATTGCAATTAGAATAATAAGACACTATATAGAGTCGTTACCAAACAATTGAAATCACTAACAACAAAATTCATCTTTACACTGCAGAGGTGGAACAGAAGTGGCATCTGAATCGGTACAATTACAAATTCATAAATAATGTTGAGATTAATGTTTTAAAAATAAAATTTAGTTTTTTGAACATTTGTAAAAAATCAATATCACGTTTGTAATTGTGCTCATATTTGTGAAAACATCCCTCTTTCTTGCTTAAATGTATCGTATGTTATAATATAAATATCAAGATCTTATACAAGTACTTTTTTGCAATCATATCTTGAATTTTGTGGGCATTTGTATTAATTTTGGTGACATTTTTTTGACACAGTCCCTTTAAACACAATACAACAGTAACAAAATAAATGAAATTAGAAATAAGTTATTGATTGCATTTGAAGCAGGACGTTTTACATACAATCAAATTAATGGTGTTAACAAAGAAATCAGACAATGCAATGGCAATTTAGCAATATCCCCACAGTTGTGGTCTTGACTGGTCTTTAAATAAAATCCCGAGTCCTTTTAGTCTGAGACCAAGACAAGACCGAGTACAAATGTGGTCGAGACCAAGACAAGACCGAGTACAAATGTGGTCAAGACCAAGACAAGACCAAGATCTTCAAAAAATGGTCTTAAGATCGGTCTCGAGTACTACAACACTAATGTCTGCATTAACCCCATTTTCCAAAAGAGCGAATCAAGTAGTGTTTTCTACCCTTTAAGGTTTACTGTTTGCACACAAGCAGGTGAGTAGGTACATTGTAAACCACAGTCCAATAGGGAGCACATTGAGTTACTGCAATTCATCTTGGTTGCTTTTTTATTGCCTTCTCCACAGAGAGTTCCTGTGAGACTTACAGTACATGAGCATCTGGGGCTTGTACATGAGATGCAGACAGGGAGACACAACAACTGAGTCAACAGGGTACCTGTAAAAGTTGACCTCCCATCTACCTGAGCCAACATCCTACTCTAATATTTTGGTGATATATCTCCCATAGCACCCACTTAAAGCAGGGCACTGGCCGAGCTACTCATAGTCTGGCAGACAGACCTTAGAGAGAGAGAGAGGGCAAGAGGGAGGAGGAGCGATGAATGTGAATTCCAGCAGAGTGGGGATAGCATCCGCATCGCGAGACACCTGTAAAAACATCATTTTTCATCTGGGGCTGTGGGGGAAGGAGCAGACTGAAAATGGGAGAGAAAAAGAGAGGGAGGACTTTCGGTTGGTCCGTGTGTATGTGTGTGATTACCACTAAGTCCTTGTCCAGGTTCTTGCTTCAGGTTTCCACAATCCACAAAGCCATATTGGTCTGCTCAGGAAGCACAAATAGAGATCTAACCTGCTTGTTTGGTTCTGGGATAGCTGGTTTACCATCTTAACAAGCTGGTTGAGACTTCTTGACCAAGGAATCCTTTCAAGCTTGTTCAGATGCCTAGTGGGTGCACCAGCATCCCATGACGAGGACCAATGTCCAGAACACCTTTGCAAGGGCCTTCCTGCAAAGTTTAGTTCCACCTGGAAGTTTTAATACTGAAGCCCTTGATTAGCTGGTTCAGGTGTGTTTAATTAGGATTGTAGCCAAACTCTACAGGGCATTAGTCCTCTAGGAGCAGGATTGGACACCCCAGTTTTTTTAGCAGCACGATTTAAGGCAGTGTTTCCCAACCCTGCTCCTGCCGGCACACCAACAGTACACATTTCAAACTTTTCCTAATCATACAGACCTGATTCAACTCATCAGTTCATTCGAGACTCTGAGACCAGAAATAGATGGGTCAGATAAGGCTGGCCGCACACTTGAAGATTTTAAGGCTGATTTTGAGCCCGATTTACACCCCCCAACGATCTGGGGGGGTGTGGCCTGATTTGAGGCTTGTCGCAACCGACTTTTTGTCCAAAAAATCCTCAGTTGTGTGGTATCATTACGATTGTTTTACTGCTCCTGATCACATCAAAGCCCGCACGATCCCAAATCATAAATATCAAACACGTTTGATATTCACGACTCTCAACTGGGCTGCCTTTGACAAGATACCCGCGATAGCCAATGAGAGTGAGCAAGCGTCACCTACCGGATGTTGCGTGCTTCTATAACTGAAGTTTGGCAGCCACAAACATGTATGTACAAGTATTGAGATAGAAGATCACCCATATTCTTTTTTTTCTATTTTGTTTTTCACTGTAAAACAGAACGCGCTCCAGGAGAGCCAGCTGACAATGTTGATTGTCCTCCATTTGTTTTTTTTTCTCAAGTCTCCGTGAGATCTTGTCTCATTGTGAAATTGTTCCTGCAATCAACAGGTGTGTGGTCTCGCAGTCCGGTCGAATCATCTAGTGTGTGCGTTCAGAGGATTATAATGCTAAAAACTGGTTGTATCTGTCATTATGTCTGTGGTGTCCCACAGTTTTAAAATCGGTTAAGATTTGAAAATTGTCTAGTGTGTCCCAGGCCTAAGGGAGACATCCATTACAGAATGTGCACTGTTGGTATGCCTTCAGGAACAGGGTTGGGAAGCACTGGTTTAAGGTGCAATACCCTACCTATGCCCACCTCCATTCTCTCTAACCTAGTTCCAGATTTTCTCCACATTTCCACAAGCTGCTTTACTTATCAAAGCCTCAAGATCTGTCTTCCATGTGGTTTTGAATCTAAACAACCTTCTCAGTTGATATGACAGATTCTCACCTTTCCAATAGGAATATCCTGTGTTCATACAAGTTAGGCTCAATTGATTGTATTTGTGGCATAATATCATAACTACTGAAAATAGTTTCAACTCATCCCTTAGTTTCTTCCTTTCATGTTTGGATTTGGCCTGTGGTAATGGAGAACATTTGCAGGACACTCTTCTTATTCTTGCTAAGTATAGACAGCAGGGATTTACCCAAGTAGAAAGCCACTGCAGCAGCTTGTTGTACCGCTTTGTGTACATCATTGACTCATGTGTCATGAACACGCAGAAGAAAAACCTCAATGTTCCCCCCCAATTCTTTTCATGATAAAGAAAAATACATGAAGTCAGTATGAACCAGATGTCAGAAAGAGTAACATTACATAGTGTACTTAGTTACATAGACCTTTGGTGTCATTTGAAATGTGGTAATTAACTAAATTGAATTGCCAAATGACAGTGCTATGAATCCTGTCAGCTAAAATGGTTGGCAATAAATGTAGTCTGACCTATACTTGGAAAGTAAAGAGGATGGCCTTTGATGAAATAAATGGGAATGTCGCCTCTGCAAAAGGTTGAAAATGAGCACCTCACACCTATTAATTCTGTTCATAACCTTTAAATGCATACCCAAGCCAATTACGGTTTTGACACTTTGCAGACTACTTGGAACATTGTTCCTCCTGATGAGAAATAAGTGGAAGGGTGGTACTAAACGGAGGAAAAGATGTCTGGGTTGTTCTTTAACCTCACACAGAATGTCTAGGGACCTTTTCACACCTCCTCAAGTCTTTAAAATAGCAAAAAAAAAAAAATGTACCCCCTCACACCTTGTGGGAAAACTTGCCCAAACCATGCAGAATAGTTTTTGCTTGTTCTGTAAAAAATGTCACTTGTGGTTAGTATATTTTTGAGGCAATTTTTTTTTTTGTTGAGTGGCTGTTGGTGTAAAACAGTAATGGTTTTAAATAGGCATTCAGTAGTTCTTCAGCTAGCGTTAGCATTGCTGTTCATTGTGTATTTTAATTACCAATACCACAATGGTGTTTGACGCTGCACTGCCATCTATCAACAAGCATGATCGTCCAAGTTTTAGAGAGTGATCTACACAATAAAGAGCTCCCTTACCTGTCCAATGAAAACAGAAGCAACTTGGTCATCACTACTCTGGATTTTCTCCGTCATCAAATCTTTCCATTTGTGTGTGCTGTGCTGATTTTTTTTTTCTGTCTTCTGGCTTCAGACCTTTTCTGCTTCTTTGGCCGTACAGATACTGATTCTCTTGTTGTCTCCGCTGGTAACGCACGATAATAAGTGTGTTCTATTGTCAAATTTTCTGCACCATACATTTTCTTACAACACGTTTTATAGAAAACTGTTATGAGTACAGTATTACACTGTTATAAACAGTATTACATTAAAAAAGAAACCAGATCGGTGTGTTGTTCAACAACATTATGTCTAGACGGGTAAGTACTGTTCGAGTACTCGCAGCTTCATTCTCTTTGTCTTGGCTTATGCTGAGGCCTCATCATGAGTGCTGATTTATTTGTCCGCCTGTGGGTTCCTGAGTAATCTGCAGCTGTTGTTTACAGTAAACATGAAAAGAAAGATCACATAATCACAGAGGACTAATTTTTAAGGGGACTAATTAGGCTATTATAAATTTGGGTGTTGACAACTGAGTTCATCAAAGATTTTTAGGGTGGCTGAGATGAAAGACATACAGGGTGTAGAATTGCCTCTAGTTATCAAGCGTTAACTTCACAGAAATCACTTTTATAAACATATCCTTGTGCTTTCCTGTGAGTGCTCTATTGGTGTCTATGGGCCTTGTTGATTTATGGCTGTGAGAATGAGATTATATACATGATGTAACAATGTCAAGGCCACTGCAGTTCAGTTCATAGGTCAACCTGACCTTCAGACCTGGCAAGATAAGCCCCGTTTGTGATGGCAATCAGAGATATGGGAATGTGAGAGAAGACATCACAAATCAAAGGTCATTTTCCTGCTATGTGGCTTACTTTAAGGTGTTTCATGTAGTTCTTCACGCACTTCTTTTTTTTGATGGTGTGGAAATTGTGACATCTATTAAAGGATTAGTTCACTTTCAAATGAAAATTACCCCAAGCTTTACTCACCCTCAAGCCATTCTAGGTGTATATGACTTTCTTCTTTCTGATGAACATAATTGAAGAAATATTAATAAATATCCTGACGCATCTGAGCTTTATAATGACAGTTAACAGGGGTCACGAGTATGAGCTGAAGAAAGTGCTTCCATCCACATCCATCCATCATAAACATACTCCACACAGCTCCGGGTGGTTAATGAAGGCCTTCTGAAGCGAAGCGATGCGTTTGTAAAAAAAATATCCATATTTAAACAAGTTATGAAGTAAAATATCTAGCTTCCGCCAGACCGCCTTCTGTATTCAAGTTACGAAGAAAGTGTAAACCTCTTGCAGTTCACAAAGCTTACGCTACGTCCTACGCCTTCCCTATTCAACTCACGGAAAAAGTATAACTGACGCGACGCCAGTTTACACTGTCTTCGTAACTTGAATATGGAAGGCGGTCTGGTGGAAGCTAGATATTTTACTTCATAACTTGTTAAATATGGATATTTTTTTTACACAAACGTATCGCTTCGCTTCAGAAGGCCTTTATTAACCCCCTGGAGATGTGTGGAGTACGTTTATGATAGATGGATGTGGATGGAAGCACTTTCTTCAGCTCATACTCGTGAACCCTGTTGACTGCCATTATAAAGCTCGGATGCATCAGGATAATCCTTTAAAGATCAATATATAAAGATAATAGTAACATTAACAATAATTATATCATGATGTATACGTGATATATACTGTTACAGTGATATAAAATCATTCAAACCGTAATATAAGATTTTGTTCATATACTGTATATGGTATGTAGTTACAGTATGAATGAGTACTACTGAATGAGTATACATCTCTCTCTCTCTCTCTCACACACACACACACACACACACACTAAATAAGATAGATGAAACACTAATGAGCTGTCTGTAGTGTAATTTCCAATCTTTATCTTTTCAGCCTTATAACCTGGTCTCCAAAGGATTATGGCACTGAGAATACTGAAGTTCTTCTCATTTACTATAAGATGAATGAACCGCAGTCGAACATAAAGACCACTGCATACTGGGTCCAAGATCCTCTGAAGGATGAAAAACAGATGTTGAGGGGAAAAAAATCCATAATGAGACCTGATAAACTTGTGCAGATAGTTTGCAGTGTGTGAGAGGACTCTTCCTATCACTTCAGAGCCCTTCCACCAGATTGCTTTTTTCTCTACATATTTTTTTTCCCGTCCTGAAATCACAAAAACCAGGCTGGTTTAAGTTTTTTTTTTTTTTTTTTTTTTTAAAGCTGTTTTCCCCCAGCAGGGTATAGTATACACAATAATGTTAAGTGTCAGATCTTTTATGGACATGTTAACCACTGCATTTCATGAAATGTATTCCTCCAAATTAAGGTTTTAGGAAAGCAATTCTGAAGAAGAGAAAAGTCAAAGATTGAGACCGTTTTCTTAAAGAAAACCCATTGATAATTGGAACGGCCTGATTAGTTCGCTGTTTATTATTACACATTTCACAATGGCTCCAGACAATGTCAGACATTCTCAAGGCTTTTGTTTAAACTGCACATAAAGCATCATACTAAAATATAATCAGCTATTCATGACAGAACATCGGAATAAGCTTGGGCGATTTTTTTTGTTTTTTGTTGGTGTTGTTGTTATTGAACTTGTTGTCTTTAAATACAGTTTGGTCAACACTTTGATAACTACATGATGACAAAAGACACTAAGTTATGTATAATACCACTTAGCAAGCTTGCACACCTATGGCACATAACATAACATTTGGCACCATATTGTGGAATGTTTTGGCAATTTTCTTAGTTTCACAAAGCTTCTATTGAAAGGAAAGAGCCCTCATAGTTTAGTCAATGCCAATATAAAGCTGCCATGATTCAGTGCTGTGGTTTTACAAATAATAGATGAGTCACACCAGTTTTAACTGGCTTTAAATGGATCTATAAGGCGTTCTGGTACTTATATATCTGCTGTATTTGTCAAGATTAAATATTCCATATTTTTTGCTATTTAAATAGATATATTGATGCATTCTTAAATTAGATTTACTTACTACCACAGTATTTGTATAGCAAACTTTTCTTTGGACTGCACCATACATAAAAATAACAGGTCACCATAAATAATAATAGCACTAACACATTCAGACAATAACATCATAATTTCTTGGTGTCGGGATTTTTTTAAATAGCTCATAAGGAGAAGTGCCCTGTACTCAGTTATAGTCTCTGTCACAGTGCATACTTTGAAGTTTCATTTGCAACCAGAGATGAAGAGTTCAATACTCTTATCGTCTTCCCTCGGGTTTAAGTCTCTCCAGCACCAAACGCTCAATGAGAGTCCTTGGTCACTTCTTGGTCCCTTTGAGTTGTCGATGATGTGATGTTTATGAGGGAAGGACACACAAAACAAGAGCAGGATGGACACAACAACAAGAACATATTGTAGCTATCGGACACCTACAAGACAGAAAGCTGGAGTGTACTACATAAGACGGACACATCACGTTTGGACTGAGTGCTTCTAAGGGTCATAGATCACACAAATACAATGCTTCATTGGACACAAGAAGTCAAAGCTGGGTTCCAGAGGATTATTGGAAGGTGCTCATGTTTTTAGTATGACAGTTTTACCTCGCTTTCTTTGTCTCTTTCAGTTTCTTTCTGACTCACTTCCTGCTTTTAGTCCCTTATTTTCCAGTCCACTCTTCTCATTTATTCCATGAGGATCTTGTTATCGGCAGCCGCAACCCTCCACCACCATGTCTTGGTAGTTTTTCAACACCACACGTTCCCCCTGGTCCAGGTAGAGGAGGGCGATGGGGCTAAGGGCTGTCGGCACGCAGCAGGCCCGCGGCACGGCCCCGTTTACGGAGTTGACCAGCGTCTGCACCATGGCGTGGCTAGATGAATTCATATGGTCAGCCAGTGGGAAGCGGCACTCTCCAAGGCAAAAGAAAGCATCGTAACCGGATGGGGCTACGATCCATTTATTCCAGCCTACGTCTTTGAAGTCCACGTACAGCGTGTGTCGACGGCAGCGAGCGCGGGAGAGCCGTTTGAGCTTGGCAGCCCTCCCACCGTTTCGTTTCACTCGCCTTTCAGTCGGTCCCACCCGCCAGCCTGCGTCAGAGCCCTGACCCGTATCACTCTTAAACCTGCCCCCGGTCCATCTGCCCCTGCCTCGTCTGCCAGCAGGGGTCCGGTTTTTGTGGGACACAAAGGGCTCGCTGCGCCCATCATGGCTATAAGTCACCAGTAAGGGCCTCTGCCTCGCCCAGCTGGGCTCATCTTGCCCCGTGTACCTGCGCACCCTCAAATGTCTCTCTTTAGGAAGACTGCTGTTATTATCGGCAATAACATCCAGAATAAAAGACAGGCTCCCTGACCTCTCGGATAGATTGTGAAACACTTCTCCATCCAGGGGAAAGGTTTCCCAGAGTTCTGCACCCTTTCTATCTCTAGTCAGCCGACGTGAATGGAGCAGTGTGGGTTTCGATGCAGGGTCACCATTGGAAAGATAAAGGCTGACCACGTGAGAACCCCCACTAGACCCTTCATGCAGGAAACGCAGCTCTGCCGACACCACACTCTCTTCTGACGGAATGGAGGACAGATTGAAGCCGATGTGAATGCTGTCCACTGCCGTTTTCTGCTCTTCTGAAGGGCTCAGCAGTGCAGAATCTGCACAAGAAAAAAGAGAAAGACAAAGTTCTTAAGCTGTAAAATACTTTCTTTCCATCGTGTTCAAGTACTTGATCTCTACGTAATGGCATAATTGTCCAACTAAATAATAATTGCACATCATTTGCTAGGAACACTTATGAAAATTAGCTATGTTCTTCTTAACTTGTTCCAAGGTGTCTACGCTAATGCCAAGACTTGAGTGAAAAATATCAGAACACTGGTAGCTTTTTCAGTGGGCATGCTGGCACCAAAGGCATCAACTTTTTATGACTACCAAGGAAATTGGTGTTCTCAATGACCTAGTACGATAGTTGCTCATACCTGTGTGGTGAAAGCATCGGACTGTGTTGGCTCCTTGCACATGCTGGGAGGGGTAGTTAAACTCTGGGTCTTCAATGAGATGGTACTGTTGAGTGTGGAATCGATACAGGTCAAGAAGATATTGGGGCACCTGTGCCTCCTCACTGGGGTTGGGGTGTGACTGAAGGCCCAGACGGGTCAGCAGGAGATTCTGAATGGTGTGGGCCAAACTAGGCTCCAGAGGGCTGGCCAGGTTTCCATGAGTCTGACTGGGAACCTCCTGGTGACTTGATGAGGCTTGAGGTAGCAGCAGGATCATCAGAACCAGTAGGCTAGCAGGGAACATGTTGGACCTGTGGAGGGAGAGTTAAGAAAGAGGAGCAATTTTGAGACTGCTGAAGATATTTTGAAGAATACGTTTGGGGAAATATGTTAGGTTTGGAATGGAACAATGACAATTGTTTCCTATGGTTCCCTATGGGAATGGAACTATCCCTTCAGTCGATGATTTTATGAATGAAAACCTGGCTCGAAAATAATAATAACGGTCAGAGATGTAGTGATATAATAAACCCATTTAGTGTGGTAATTGACCATTTTAGCTTTAGCCCTTTAGCCATATGTCTTTGTTTTCCCTTATTTGGTGGGTGATTGAGCACTAGTAGTTTGGTTTGTTGCATTCAGTGGTAAGGAACTATCACTCTGTGTTTTTTTGTTGTTGATTTACTGGTATTTGTTGTTTTGGAGACGGTAATCGCAGAAACAGTGTCATAAGGGAACTGAAGTAGTTTTACAGAGATTATGGCCTGTGGTGTTTGATTTAGAGGTCTACAATAGGCCTGTTAGACCAAGCCTGTGTCTCTCGAGGTGATTTAACTGACAAATGAGGATAACCCAGGACATCCAGCATTGGTGTTCTTGAAAAGCACATGCTTTTGCAAGTGGTATAAAAGTAGTGTGGTCATTCTAGGATGGTCAAGAGGCATGTGGTCAATCTAGAGTGATTATAACGTTCGATATATGATAAAAGCAGATTTAAATTTTGCAGTTTGATTACTTGTCTTTGTTGACGCAGTGCCGCTGCCAGTGTTGTCATTTGTGTGTCTAAAACAGCTGCTTGAAAATAATCACTAGGTTAAAAGTTTACAGATTGTGTCTGCACACTGATGGTAGCGACCGACTTAAAGTAAATCACCTTTCAAAAGACTGGGAGGTTCAGTGCTGCGGTGGTTTATTGCTGTTTTTTTCATGTTTATCCCAGCCTATACATATTTGCAAATAATTTTGTGAGCTTTTGAAGAGAAAATAAAGCAACAATCTGACTTATTCCTCAAGATATTCTTTGATATCTTGTGCAATACAGATCTCAAAGAGGAAGCAGTCAGAAATTTTACAACTTGCATTTAGAAAGTTTAACATAACATGTATAGCCTGAATTTGGGCCCTGTCTAGGGCATTGTCAGACGCTCTGTTACCTGAAAGCAACACTTCTTTTTGACATCTCCTTCCTTTCAGTAAGAGCTAATTGTTACAATCTGTCATCCATTAGTGGCGAAATCTTCCCATCCCTATTCTTCCCATCGGTCTCATCTCTAAACCTACTTCAGCCTTCAAAGGGTCCTTTACAAATACATACTTTGGTGGAGTTTGTAAGAGGGCTAATATGAGAGCTTTGAAAGAAACACTCTCAAATGAATATTCCAGGTTAAATGCAAGATAAGCTTTGACCGGAATCTAATTACAGTGGAAGTCTATGGGACAACCATTGTATGCTTGGCCTACACTGTAAACACACATTTTGTCTGTTCTTACAAACTGAGGGATGAGTGTAAATGATTTCTGTGGTTTTAAAAGTATCTGTGGCATATATAAAGCTTATCTGATGCTTATCCTAGAATATTCTTTGACAAGGTGCTGGGTGGTCCCACAGGGTCCAGGAACACTTACATTTGAGTCAAACTAAACGTTCTTTTGATGTAGAATCTGCTCAAGTCAGGACTTGCTGAGCAGCGACTCCTTTGGGAGTCTTGGATTACCCTCAACTACAGGTGTTAAACGCACTGGAGAAGAGGATGTATACCGTCCTCTCGCTGTCCTCTGTCCCCTCCCTCTCTCTCACACTCATTCACCAAACTCCAGCCAAATCCTCAGAGGACACACAGGATAAGACAGTCCCCCACGCCCACAGCATCCGGCAGTAAAGTAGATTAAGTGGCTTTTACCCATCCACTCGATTGTTCCGCCCAGTGGGACCTCACAGAGGTGTAGTTTCCAGACGGAGCAACTCTCCTGAATGCCACCTCCCCACTTAAACTTCATTAGACTCCCTCGCTTCTATCTTCCCCGCAGTCCCTCCCCCCATCGGCATGTGTTCATGCTGCATGTGTGTTACGGTTTCTGTTGTGATTGGATTCGACACGTAATAACTTCCTCTACAGGGAGAGTGGTAATCAGATGGAGGGGGCGGAAAGAGGAGTTTATTAGACCCCAGAACAGACGGCAAGGGATGACCCCGGCAGAGGAAAGGTCGGCCAGACTCGTGCCATTACCAGAGCGATGTGACCTGCTGACCTCAGAGTGGAGGGCAGGGTGTCTTTGCATCCACTTATCTCTTTCAGCTTTCTTTCCACATTTTTTCCCCCTATTTTTATTCTTCTTATCAGTTCTCTTCCTGTAAAGCATGACTTCCAGAATTGATATATTGTTACACAGTTCTAGGAAAGGCCAGTTCGCTCTCTCTCTCTCATGTTTCCCCCCTTCGGATTTACCCAGAAGTCAGCAGTGAAGGGCCATAGGGGTCATGGTGCCTCTGCTTGTTGCTGATTTATCCTCCACCGCTGTCTTCATGTTTCACATTTCACTTCGTACCCCGAACCCTCCGCTCTCCTTTCCTGTTGTTCTTCCTTTCGTTCATTCCCTAGACTGCTTCTCCCCTGCTTGCTTTTCCCCCTGCTATTTTGTCATTTTGTTCTTGAAGGAACACTCTTGTACATTTTTGGATGCAAAGGGTACCCGCACGAGAGTAGTCATAAATGGTCGAGCTGTGCCTCTCTTTTGCTGAATTAAAGAGATGAAATCATTAGAATAATATTGCAGGTAGACCGCAGGGCGGTTTTATTGGAGTATATTAGCAGAGACCTGTAATTTATCCCAGCTGGACCGATTAAGAGATAATGACGGTGGCCCAGACCTCAAATTGTGCCCCATAACATTCATTGGAACAGTCCTCTGTGACACTACACACATACACATACGCATCCCACTGTTACAGACTGAAAAACACACTCCGGAATTCACTGATACTGCTATAGGAACATACACACACATTCTATGCAGCTTGCCAAAGGTTCAGCTAAGAACAGACTAAAGTGGTCTCCAAGGATGAGTAGAGTAGACCAGACAAGACAAGACATTTCCTCCCAGAATCCTCCCTAGCCCCCACATAACATTCTGTTATCAATTTGACTGTTTTGGCGGTCCTGAAACCATCAGACGGTGTTGTATTATCATCTGGCGAATGTTGAACAATCTATTTTAGTTAACGCCACATTGTAACATCCTAAAAACCTACTTTTTAAAGCCCTGAAATGACACATCACATATCACCACTTCCTTTTTCTGCCAGATTGTGTCTTTTTGATTTATCTAGTTAGCAAAGGGCTTGTCTGTTTGTTTGCTATACATTTTATTCCCCAAGCCAAGTAGATATAATTCAGCTCTCTGCCAGCCCTGGACAGCAAGCATCTACTCTCCACAGTCTCCTCTTCAAGACTTTTGCAGAACACTGACCGGTTTTTGCTTTTCGTGGAAACGTTGATCTGCCTGTTTCACATGTTCTGAGGAAGCATCTCCGCTATGATTCTGTCATTGGGTTTGGTGAGCAATATGTGTGAATTTTTAGCATAGAGCAGACAGTTTGATGAGGAACATGAAATGAGTGGTTGGTTGACGTTTGAGTGTTTTTAATCAGATTTGAGTCATTGCAGAAAATCATTTTCTTATTCAGTATTGTACGTCTTGTCCAGTATCTAAACATCCTTAAAACAAGATCAATTGACTTGAGAAGTGGAATTGTATAAGACGTGTTTACAGAAAATAAGCAGTAAGTTCTATTTGTATGATTTGTGCTAAAAACAAGAAAAAGTAATATGCTATGTGTAAGAAAATAAACTCATCATTACTCACCCTCAAGTTGTTCCAAACCTGTATGAATTTCTTTTTTCTGCTGAACATAAAAGAAGATATTTTTGAAGAATGTCGATAACCAAACAATTGATGGGACCCATTGACTTCCATTTTTCCATACTATGGAAGTCAGTGGGGCCCATCAACTGTTTGGTTACCCATATTCTTCAAAATATCTTCTTTTGTGTTCAACAGAAGAAAGAAATTCATACAGGTTTGGAATAACTTGAGGGTGAGTAAATGATGACAGAATTTCCATTTTTGGGTGAACCATCCCTTTAATTCAAGATACATTTTATTACATAATTTTGCTACTGAAAGTCACTTGATCTTGCTTAAACCATGTTTAAACTGGCAACCAAGACGAGTCCTTGTTAGAGTCATAGTTTTACCCGTGGCACAGGATATAACGGATGTTGCAAGCATCAAGGTGTTCTGCGGTGGAGGGTAGTACTCACGTCCAGGTGAAGTGGGAGGTGTGCAGAGTCCATGGTTTGTCCTTGAGCTCCAGCGTTACAGACCCTCTCCTCTCATTCGCTCCTGAGGACGGAGTGGATGCCGTCTGCCTCTGCTGGGTTGGCGAATGTATCTGTGGAATAACGTGAGCCTCTCCAGCTTGTCCTCAGGCACTCATCCTGTTGTGAGTGTCGGAGAAGTGCACTCTTTAAAAACATCCACTGACTGACTGGACGCCGCTGTTATACCGGGACTAGGACGCAAAATAGCAGCTGAGGAGGAGAGAATGAGATGGAAGAGAGAGGAAGAATTGGAAGTTTGTGCCGGCTAAATTTCCTCTGTCCCTCTGGCTTTGTAGCTGACTTTCTCCCTTCCTCTCTGAATCTGTCTGTACTTCTCTTTTGCGCTCTCCTCCCCTTTTTCCTCTCTCGCTCTTGCTCTCTCTCTCTCTCTTACCAGCTGGTAAACTCAGTTAAACTCTAATTGACTTTCCTGTCCATTCGGATCCTCCCTGATAGTGATGTCACCGATGCCCCCTCCCTCCACCCACCTCTCCAAATGTACAGCACACACACACACACACACACACACACACAAACAAAGATAAGGTCAGGGCTGCTTTGGATACACAGTCCAGGTCAGATTGCCATTTGCAACTTTACATTCGGGTCTAAATGTTTCTTTTGCAGGAAACAGGAAAAAAACATGAAAGATAAAGTCGAGCACACAATGGGCGGCACAGTCAGTTGATCTGACATTATCTGAGCGAGTGTTTATTCTGGAGGGAGTCATGAAGGTGAAAGAGAACTAATGATGATACAAGATTAATTCACTGTCATTGGTGCAAATGAACAGCCAGAGGGTGCCAGGAAAACACATCTATCACCAGAGAGAGAGAGAAAGAGAGAAAGGGGCACGAAGATAATGAGTGCAAAAGGAACGCAAAAAGAAAGAGAGACGAGAGAGGGAGCAAGGTGCGCTCGTCCTTCCGGTGGGGTGGACTGCATTGGTATGCATCTGGCAGGGCAATGAGAAAATGTCTGTAACCTCACAAGCATCGTCTGACAGATTGGATTGCATCTGTTGAATCAGTTGAAACACCCCCTTCTCAACACACACACTCATACAGAGAAACCGGTTCGCCCATGCAAGGACACTGTCTTCCAGAATCTTCTATGGTATAAGACTTCAAAACACAAATTTTACATTGGACGTCAAGTGCAATTCAGTATGCCAGACTAAAAATCAGACATTGAAATTCATTAACACAAATGTGGAGCTTGATACAGATTTGAATTCTAGATATGACATTTAACATTTAAGTTCTGAATTTCTTCATCTGAAAACTTGAATTCTAAAATTCTGAAGTAATTTCACCTCTAAAAAAATCAGAACCAAAAATGCAAATCTATGAAAATAGACACCCTTTTTTTTTTTTTTTCCTTTTGGTTAAATGTCACGTCTAAAGTTAAAACAAACAAACATAAAACTAAAACCTTTTTGTCATTTTTCTAGTTCCATTAAATGTTTTATTTATTAAAAAAATGTGTTATTTATTAACCCATTAAATGGGTTAAATGTTTGCCCAACATGCTGGGTAGTTTTATTTAACCCAACTATTGTTTAAAAATTACTGTATGTCTGGCTTAAAATGAACCCAAAATAGGTTGGAAATTAAAAATCAGACACATAATTACTAGAGGCAACAATAATAATCAAAAGTTGAACATTTATTAATAAGCAATGCACACTCTAAAAAATGCTGGGTTAAAAACAACTCAAGTTGGTTTGAAAATGGACAAACCCAGCATTTGGGTTGTTTTAACCCAGCGGTTGGGTTAAATGTTTGCCCAATCTACTGGGTAGTTTTATTTAACTCAACTATTGTTTAAAAATTACTATATTGCTTGCTTAAAATGAACCCAAAGTATGTTGGAAATTAACATGTATTAATATGTTTAATAAATGAACATTTATTAATAGGTTTAATGAATAATAATTAAACAATAAACATTTATTAAATTGCTTATTAATAAATGTTCATCTTTTGATTATTATTGTTGCCTCTAGTAATTATGTGTCTGATTTTTAATTTCCAACCTATTTTGGGTTCATTTTAAGCCAGACATATAGTCATTTTTAAACAATAGTCGAGTTAAATAAAACTACCCAGCAGGTTGGGCAAACATTTAACCCAACTACTGGGTTAAAACAACCCAATCGCTGGGTTTGTCCATTTTTAACCCAACTTGGGTTGTTTTTAACCCAGCATTTTTAGAGTGTGGTTCTACCACCAGACAGATGAATTTGCTGTCAGGTCTAGATATGGGACGAGTTTTCTCCTCCCTTTTAAAAGTTGTTCCTGAATGCATTTTGCTTGGTTTTTGCCCTTTCCAAACAGACATGCGACCCATTTTTGGTCAGTGAGTTTGTTGTTGGAAAGACAACCATTGGGTGAGTGAGGGAGTTTGTCTAGAAATATAAAGGAAGGAAAGAGAGCGAGACTACTGTTGGATGATAAAAATGAGGATCTTCCTGTAGTTTTGCTCTCGGTTGATGTTCAGAGTCACTGTTTGAAACAGAGAGAAATGTCATCGGCCTCACATTTCCTCCTCGGAGTTGGGAGAGTCTTCTGCATTCCGACACGGGTGGGGCATCCTGAATTAATTCATTTATTTATTGGCCGTGGTGTCCCTGTACGGATCTGTGAGAATTCATTCACAAACTATTCTTCTCTGTTGTGGCGTGCTGTTTCTGGCTTGTGGCCGGCAAGAAAATTACATATAACCGAATGCAACCCTCAAATGTCACTGGAAATATTTCTTCTTAATCCCTTGGGAAGCTCTGCTGTTTGACTGTCACCATCTGCTCGCTCAATAAACTTTATATATTTTTTTATATGTATTTTCAGCTCTAGCATATACTGGCATGCTTTTCCCATTCCATTCAATTACTCATCATAGCCATATATGGAAAGCAGATTTACTGTTAAACTAATCAAAAATTAGAATTTGTCCAGATATGGACAAATTGTCCCCACTAATGTTTGATATTCTTGATGTAGCTCTGTTGCACTTCAGTAAGAACCACTCTGTTTGTTGTTAGGATGACAGAAAGTTTTAAAAGTTACAATTTTAGGCTGGTCTGCCTCAGCGGTCTAACAGCGCTCGTCAATGTCAAAATGTTTGAAATGGCCAATCAAATCGAAGAAGGCAGGCTTTACTGTTCACAGATCCGAACATGAATTCCAGTGTGACGTTTAGCTTTAACAGTGAAAGATGTAAGAAGTAGCTAAACATTTAATATTTTACAAGTATTTTGCAATAGAAAAACTGTAATATCCAGTAATGCAAACTATTAAATTTTGTTGTTGTTGTTGTTGCTGTTATATTTTTTTGTTTTGAATTGAAAACAGCCTTTAACATTTACGTGATTCATGTAATGTATTTCAGAATTGAACTGATGTAACAAGATACAAAAAACACTAATGAAGCCCTTTTCGGCATATTAGACAGTGTACAATTAAGACTGAATGTGTGCAAATTTTTAAATAAAAATATTTGCAAATAGTTGCATTACTTTACAGTAAATTCTAGTTCTTTTACTATTTTTTTCAGATTCATCCTCTATAGGTTTTAGTTGTATTTGCAGAGCTTAAAGGGTTAATTCACTCAAAAATGAAATTTCTGTCATTAATTACTCTCCCTCATGTCGTTCCACACCCGTAAGATCTTCGTTCATCTTTGGAACACAAATTAAGATATTTTTGATATAATCCGAGAGGTTTTTTTTTATCACCCTTAGAAAGCAACGTAATTACCACTTTCCAGAAAAGTAGTAAAAACATGGCTAAAATAGTCAACGTGACTACAGTGGTTCAACATTAATGTTATGAAGCGACAAGAATACTTTTTGTGCGCAAAAACAGAACAAAAATAATGACTTTATTCAACAGTATCTTCTCTCCCCTGTCTTACTGCTATGCTGTTTACATCCAGCACTTCCAGGTTCTGCGTCAGAACGCCGACTCATTATTATAAAAAAACCTCTCAGATTTCTTAAAAAATATCTTAATTTGTGTTCTGAAGATGAACGGCATGAGGGTGAGTAATTAATGACAGAAATTTTCATTTTTGGGTGAACTAACCCTTTAATCTGAATACTGGGCCATTTGAAAACAGTAAAGAATTGCAATGAAATGAGCTGGTGCATGCTGGGACTTTCAGTTTGTTGGGAGTTAATCCGAGTTGAATACAGGTGAACAACTTTCCCCAATAATTCTCTCTCTTTCTCTCCAATTTTCAAAGTGCTTTGCATTAGATGGAAATTCCAAAGTACATTCTGAGATAAGATTCCTTTCTCTTTAAGTCATTGTTTGTTGAAAGACGTAGCAAGAAATAGAAAGAGAGCAAAAGCGAAGGACAGAGAGAGTGATGAGATTAGAATGGGGGTGTCCCATGCCTCGTTCCCATACCCGCTCATGAGCGAGACGGTGAGAGACCAGCGGCTTCCTCTGAGTGTTAATCGCTGTTCTGCCAGCATATGCTTGGCAAGCGGTGCCTTGCTGCATTACATGATAAAACACGGCTGGCCATCACAGATATATAAAGACACACACACACACACACACACGCATTGTATTGTCCTGATACTCCACCTCTCACTCCTCCACAACACATTCCAATGATATCATCGGTGCAAACGTTTAAGAAATGGCCGTCACATGGGTAAACATGCACCAGGGTGTGTGTGTGTGTGTGTGTGTGTGTGTAAATGGCTTTCTGTTCTGTTTTGTTATCATTGCCCGTGATTTTGTCAGTGATCAGAAGCTTGTAACAGAGAGAACATAAGAGTTCATGTTTGTGGCCCTTGGGCCTTCACCTTGACCCTTAAGGTCCCTATATACTCACGGCAAAGTTCTTTTTCGGGGTTCGCTTAGGGGTAAAAAGAAGTTCAAAATACATGATCAACGGTATACTGTCAGCGAACATCCCAACGTTGTCCACACTGCTGAGAGCGACGTTTAGATGAATATGTAAATATGTGCTAAACACACAAGAAAACGGCGGTTAAGAAAGCTTCTGATCATAGAGATGTGCATATGTTTACACCAGCTCTGCAATTCAGTCCTCCAGTAAAGTCACGTCACGTTTATTTATACAACACTTTATACAGTGTATTACTTCAAAACAAGCAGCTTTACAGTATCAGTTGCTGTGTTCGAAATCGCCCCCTATACCCTCATTCACTATTCCCTACAATACTCCACTAATATAGTTCACCTGAAGGAGTGAATGAAATCGAGTGAGTGAATTCGGACACTGAGTGCGCCAGAAGGGCTTCTGCTTTTGCATAGTTTGTGCTTGCTGTTTAATAATTTGAAACTTACTAAACTGGCAGCTGCAATAGTAATGAAAACATTTATCTTTAACTCTGCCATGGAAACTATGTATAAATCTTAATTAAGCAATTTAATAATCACTTAAAAATGAATTTATACATGTATGATATTACGCTGTACCCACATTGGACCAGCGGAAAATGGATGGATGGATATTCAGGCGCCATCTTCTGGTCAGACGCGGGAATTCATTCGGCATGCGACTCTAACAGTGCATTATGGGTATTTTCTAGCTGTTGAGCATGCATCAGTTGTACACTCGTTATTGCAGTGCATTGTGGGATTTAATGAGTGCACTCAATATCGTCCACTATGGTTTCTGACACCCCTACAAATGGCTGTCCCAAATAGTGCCCTATTTAAGGGTATGGGGGGCGATTTCGAACACAGACAGTGTCTCTTTCAATTAGAATTGCAACTTAATTTTCCACTATAAAACAGCTCTCCGGTGTATTTAAAGGGTTAGTTCAGCCAAAAATTACAATTCTGTCATTACTCACCCATGTTGTTCCAAACCCGTAAGACCTTCGTTCATCTTCAGAACACAAATTAAGATATTTTTGATGAAATCCGAGAGGCATCTGACTCCTCAGTAGACAGCAATTTAACCACCACTTTCAAGGCCCAGAAAGGTACTAAAGACATCGTTAAAATAGTCCACGTGACTGCGGTGGTTCAACCTTAATGTTATGAAGTGACGAGAATACTTTTTGTGCGCAAAAACAAAACAAAAATAATGACTTTATTCAACAATCTCTTCTCTTCCCTGTCATTCTTCTACGCAGTTGACGTAGTAAATGTAGCCCCTCTAGTTCGCACCTGCCTGCTCCAAGCGGGACGCGAACCCGGGTCGGATGCTCTAACAAGGAGGCTAAAGGCTGCAATCTCTAGCGTCAGTCGCTAGAGCATCTCTTGAGATCAGGGGAGTGAGGTTTACACACACAGCTCTTACTAGCCTACGTCTGTTACACTCACCCCCCTAAACTTCACTCCCATCCGGGTCACGGCACCAATGTAGCCCCTCTACCCAGGTCCTACTCGCCCCGCTCTGCGTGGGTCTCGAACCTGGGTCTCTGCCATGGGAGTTGGACGCTCTAACAAGGAGGCTAAAGGCTGCAACCTCTAGCCTCAGTCGCTAGAGCATCTCTTGAGATCAGGGGAGTGAGGTTTACACGCACAGCTCTTACTAGCCTACATCTGTTACATAAACACAGTGCAGTGCTTCCATGTTTACGTCCGAATGGCGGCTCAGTATTGGCCGTCGTTGATCACGTAATCAGCACGATGCATGCGTGTGATGCTGACGCAGGAGCCGGCCAATAATGAGTCAGCGTTCTGACGAAGAACCTGGAAGCCTGCACTGTTTTCTACATCAACTACGTAGGAGACTTGAAGGGGCCCTGACACCTTCTTTTAAAGTCACAATGAAGTA